>JABFEA020000067.1:12775434-12793608 GCA_019775915.2 Cyphomyrus plagiostoma | reverse complement strand
TATATACACACACACACACATACATACAGACACAGCCATAAGACTGTACAACGCATCACTGCAGTGACATATTCATCCCCTACCCTGTTCATCCATATTACTGGCACTGTGTGTGTTTTTTCTTTATCTTTTTTTACTAATATTTATACAGTTGTGATATTGTTTTTTCTATTGTTTTAATTGTCTATATTGTTTCTTATATTTATATACATATATGTACATATATTCTATATATGTTTTCATATTGTTATATTTATATTATGTTTTATATTGTTTGTTTATTTATACTATATTGCTGATACTATGGATCATGTTATACTGTCTTTTTTTTACTAATGCTGCTGTTTCTAAAAAATTTCATCATTGTGGGATCAATAAAGTCAATCAATCAATCAATCAAAACAGTAGAATGTTTTTCACAGTATCCCTATTATTGACCGCACTGGCGCCCACTTGCATGTATGCGCGTGCATGTGACTTTTGGAATGCGTGTTCACACCGAAAAATAGATTTCCCCCTCAAAATCCGCTGTGTAATTCGAACCCTGGCTATTTTAATTAGGCTGAACTTTATAACTTGATATAATAACAATAAATATACATATTCATATAATTATGACAATAATAACGAAGATAATAAGTGAAACGGAAATGTTCCTTATCCCTTTCATCTATTAACCTAGTTAGGCGATATGCCCTTTTAATTAGACGAGAGAATTCCAGATAAATAAAACAAGGCCGGATATTCCTGTTGGCTATCTCGGTATGCACCGTTGAGTTGACTGTTAAGTTGCACTATAGCTTAAAGTTATCGTGCCATTGTCACGCGATGTCAGGCAAGACCCGCTGCAGGGAAATTTAAACAAATCCACGCCAGTGCACGATAAAGTAACACTGCATTTTGTGTCCCATTCATCCATATAATACGCACTTTACCTGACTACACCCTCTACAGCATTAATTGTATAAACACGTGTAGATAAATGCTAATTAATCTGCTTTTCTTTGTGCAAATCTGAGACCTAAGGCAATTTGCATTTCATGCAAATCTCTTTGAGTTTTACGTCCGGAAAGATACACATTTACCGTGAATAAATTGTCAAAAAAAAGTTAAAAATCAAAGACACGTGCAAAAAATCTCGTTTATTCTAACAAATAACGCTTGTAATTTATAAAAACTTCAGAATAATAGTGTGATGACAGCCAGGGACGTATTTTTCAAATTACATTGAGGGAACGGGTATATCGGGCTCAGGGGTGTGACGTCTGTAAAAAAATGCCCGTAAAAAATACGGTAAAAATATCTCAAATGGCGACAGAAAAATATCGTAAAAACAATCAGGTAAAATACCATGTCAAATATAGAAAAAGAACTGTAAATGTAAAATGTATTTAATGCTTTGCTTGACTTGTACAATTTTTAAAAAAATACTGTAAAACACCTTAAATGATCGGGAATATACTGTAAATATCAATCAGGTAAAATACTTTAAAAAATATATAAACTATTTTTAATACGATTTTTAGTTGTAACATGAATTATTTTTTGCTCTAGTTACTGGTGTAATCTGTAACATGATAATGACAAGAGAATACGTGTTAAAATACGAAGTTTTACAGTTTATGGACACAAGGTATACCGTTATACATTAAACAGTGCTCCTGTAATTTTACAGTAGAATTTATACTGTGCTGTCGGATGAGCCAAGCGCCGTCTGGCCTATTGCATGTGTCCCAGCATGCTGACAGTGGTCGCTGTCTATGTCATGCATGTAGTTAATGTTCCAGATTCCATACGTTGTGTGTTCTGTACTGGTGCCATGCTTAAATTCAAACATTATCTCCGTGTGTTTGACTGTGTATAAGTTACCCACGATGTGTATTTCCCATTGTTCATACAGTGACCCTCCCCCTGTTCCACCATATAGTACGTAATGCTTGTCCTTGTATGTCGTTGTACAGACAGGTGTTGTGATGATTGGTGTGATTCCTGTTAAGAATTATGAATAAAAGAGCTGTAGCTGGACTGCGTTTGCGATATGGCATCGTGGCCGAAATCAACGGACACTATAATACAATGGAATATCTACACCTGTACATTTTGCTACTACAATTTGTAGTTTTTATGATTTTTAACTGTTATTTTCACATTACAAAGACAGCTTTTAAGATGAAAATGTTTGGAAAAATATGGATTTAAGCCGCTTATTATACAGAATAATAATATGTGCCATATTACATTAAACAGTACTACTGTAATTTTTACAGTGAAATTCTGGCAACCACAGCTGCCAGTAATTTACCGTAAATTTAACAGATTTTTTTTACAGTGTATTATATGTAATGCGATTCTGTAGTGGCATTATACCTCTTCTTTCTTTCCATTTTTACTGTAAAGCTTGTATAGCTTAAGTGCATTAATGTCCCACATTAGGTGCGTTGAATTTTAGATATTTAGGAATATTAGGTATTCAATTGTGTGTTTTGGCATATATTCGTTAAAATTTTGTTGCAATTGTATTGTTGCCTAGTTATTTAGAAATTACATTTCTTTTTACAATTAAGGGGATGTGAGATTGCTTTTTCTGCTATTACCGCTTGTAGGAGACGATATCTATGGGATTTTACGTGGACCACTATAAATATGGAATAGGCTACTATTACAATGTTATAGTAGCCAACGACGTTTCTTCGAGCCTGACTCAGGGCTCAGTCATGGCGTTTCGTATCATCTATGCTCCCGGTAATTGGTTTGTATTCAAAATCCCAAATTTACACATTTTGTAATGAGAGACATAATGCAGCACACATCATTTCACATGCTTTTGCTTGAATTGTGAAGAGTCGACGGGCATGTTTGTGCAAACGGAAACCTGATTTGTTAAATCAAGAGAGGAGAACCAGTGTTATGAAGACCTTGACAGACCCTGACCCTGTCAGAAGCATGTTCAGTACCACGGACAGCTCTTAGATTAACCATATGTCTACTTAGACTAGTGATGTTAAGTAGGATATTTTAACAAAAGAAATGTTTTAAACAAACTCAGTGTTCGGTCAGTACGCCATTAAAGCTCTAAAACAGCTGTCTATCAAGCCATCTCAATGAGCAGATTTTATTAAATTAAGAACTAAGAAAACTGGTTAACTTGGTAAAAAATCATAATGAATGATTCTGTTTCAGTATACATATGGGTGTGTAAATTGTGTTGTAAAACAATGAAGCAAAACCTCCACGCTATTATAAATACTATAAGTAAATTCTTATTTGCATATCGAATTTTAAATAGACTACCGTTTAGTCAGATTCAGTAGTGATTCCATATTTAATTTTGTAATGTGGATTTTTGGTCATGCAGGACCTTATATCTCTCAAATAAAATAACATAAATTATATATTATTATAAAAATACTGATGCTCTGTAGGACTTTATGATCTCCTGAACAATTTCTTTTGATTTCCGCTGCTCTAAGCCCTTGTTGTCACGATCACGTGCAGGGAAGCAGGGAGCAGGGACATAGAGAGTCGGTAACCAGGGTTTTATTCAACAAAACAGCAGAACGAGGTACAACACGGTAAAGACTTCAATGTCAGACCTAGGGAATAACACGAAACAGCTGGTAAATGCAAGGATTGAACATGAGGTTAACAAGACGGCGAGGCACACAGGAGGATCAGATGAGCAGGGTATGACTGAACCCCCCCCCCCCCCCCCAAAAGGCCCGCTCTCTGGGCGTGCCCCTTGGGGAGTGAGAGACAAGACCTGGAACAGGCACAGGACCTGGGGAAACAAAACCAAAAACATCAACGGGACCGATACACAGAACAGGCACAGGGACAACAAGCAGGACAACCTCTGAGAAACCACAGGGAAGGCGAACAGGTACAGGGGCACTAAGAAGGGAGATACAGGGGGAACAGCAACAGGGGGAACGAAGGCAGGAACACAGGAGAAACACAGAAATGAGAAGTAGACATAGACGGTCGGAAGGTAAAGGATGGGGGACAACGGGGACCCCGAGGGAACCCTAGCAGGTGAGAGGCGGAAGCAGCAGGACCCTCAACAAGTGCGAGGAGGGAGGGAGGGAATGTCGGAGGGGGTGAGGATGGAGATGAAGGGGAGACTGGCAGAGGGGAGGAGGGAGCAGAAGCCATTGCAGGCAAAGGCACCACTACAGCTGGTGAAGGAATAGGTGACCGACGAGGCAGTGGAGGGTGGACTGTAGTCGGCCGACGAGACGCTGCAGGCGGGACCAAAGTTGACCCCCCGAGCCAAAGCCAGAGGACCCACAGGCGATTGATGAGCAGGGGCCAGGGGAACTGAGGGCGAGCCAGAGGGCATGGTGGGAGGGACCCGACCCCGCCGCAAGTGTCCCCTCCCTTTCCGGGAGAAGGATGGCGGGGACCCGGCCGGAATCCGCCCCACTGTGGTGGTGGCGGAGGAATCACTCCCCTGGAGGGCTCCAGTGGGGCCATCAGGGAGATCCCCGAGGGGTCCTCCTACCACAAGCGGAAAGGAGGGGAGGTCGGGCAGTCTGGGACCTCCTCGGGAACAGGGACTGGGGTCATGGGAGCTGGTGTTGTGGGAGCAGAGTAAGAATGGGCAGAGCAGGAGTCACAGGAGCAGGAGTCACAGGAGCAGTGACAGGCTCCATAGGGGGCAGAACCAGTGAGTCAGGAACTGTACGGGGCAAAGCAGGCACCGCCAGCGCAGCAAAAACCTCGGGCGGCCCCGCAGCAGGAACCGCCAGCACAGGGACTACGAGAGACACTGCAGGAACCACCAACACAGGGACCACGGGGGGCGCTGCAGGAACTGCTGGAACAGGGACCTTGGGGACCCGCGGGATGGCATCCTATACAGATCCGTACAGACATTCATACAGATGTGCCAGGCACATCCCAACAAAGGGGTGCGCTGCTGGTGCCAGCAGCGAAGCCGCAGAAGACCACTCCGGGGCAGTGGAAGCGGATACCGGCAAATTTTAAAATTGGGAGGGGCTCCTCCCAACACCCAGCGGGAGAGGAAGCGGAGATGGAAGATTGACGGCTTGTCCTCCAGCCTCTGATTAATCTGCTTTTATACCAGCCGGGTCCTCAATTCCGCCACCCGCTTTAACAGCTGCCTAAGATTATTATGCGCCTCTCCCGCGAGATGCACATCTTCTACCAGGGACATCCCCTCGAGAATGTCACGGCTCCGGGATCTTCCCGGAGTTAGGGCTATGCGAGCCAGTACATTACCTCTTCTACCAGGCCGAGGTAGCGATTCTCAGTCAGGGGGGATAACTTCCTTTCTTGGAAATCCATTATTCTGTCACAATCGCATGCAGGGAAGCAGGAGCAGGGAGATGGAGAGTCGGGAACGAGGGGTTTATTCAACAAAACAGCAGGACGAGGTACAACACGGTGAAGACTTCAATGTCAGACCTAGGGAAACATACTCGAACGCGGATTGAAATACCAAGGACTAATCGGAAATAACACAAAATAGCTGGTAAACGCAGGGATTCCACACGAGGTTAACAAGGCATGGCACACAGGAGGATTGGATGAGCAGGGCATGACACTTGTAGCTATGGAAAATTTATAACTTTAATACAATAGTGGGTACCTCACTCAGACTCCATCGATGTCCATCATTTGAAAGAACATGAACGATACTGTCAGGTAGTGGCAAGTTGTATATTATGAGTATTCCTTGCAGGTAGGTTAGATTCACACGAATATAACAGCCAAAAAAAAAGAAAAATGAAATATGGTCATACTAAAAATCATATAAATGCAGCTGCCCAGAAGGTTAACAAGGCCACAATATTGGGGAAAAAATCCTTCATCTTATGTATACTCTGTTATATATTATATCATATGGATTCCTACCGCTATTTGCATCCTCTTTCTTGCAACTCCACATCAAACTTTCTGCATCTGACAGAGCAACATACAACATATTCGACATTCCCTGGTAAAATGGCTGCTACGCTCAAACTGTAACGTAATACGCATGTAACTTAATACAACCTTATGTCTACAACACAAGTGTCAATAATACCGAGAGCTTCTAACAAAATAATCCTTAAAAAGTCCTGACCATAATCAGGATAAACATGTGCAAGATGGATCGAAAAAATCTTCTTTTATTGGACTTTATTTTTCATTTTATATTAGACACATTTTATTAATGATCTGTAGATTGTGCATGCATTGGTTGAAATAAATTAACCAACATTATAATATGCAATTAGCAATCTGGGCAGCTTCTCCAGCAAACATGCCGGCCATTCTTTCTGCATGTGTGCGGATGCATGTGTGCGTGACTGTGCATGTGTTTGCATGTGTTTGGGTGTGGGTGATTGCTGTAAATCTCTTTGCTGTTACGCAAACTCCTGACTAACTTTTTGTCAAAACCATAAGAAGAGAGAGGGTGGCTGGCACTCCATGCAGTTAAAAGCTATTCCCAGAAAACCTCAAGCTTTACATTTTAAATATCACTTTTTAAAAAAGCAATTCATATGCGTTTGCTTTCATATGGCTCCTGTTATCAGCACTTTTTATGTCCAGTCTTCTTCATCCATCCATTGATCTGTGGACTTTCTAACCACTTCTCCTGGTCAAGGTGCTGGGAAGAAGCATCACCTTGTCATAGCTCATTAATTTATTTCCCACTTAGTTTGGCTAGTAGCTGGGTAGTTAACAGATGACTGGGATGAACAATACACCTAATACTCTACTCCGAACAATCTACTAATTAATGAACAAGATGTACTGTGCAACAGACACATAAAAGCCAAACCAATATTTCAATACAGCTTCCTAATTTTCATACGTTAAGACAAACTTTGCTCTTCGTGTTTAATCTTATTTCATTGTAATGTTCTAAATAGACACAACTTGTTCCTATATTTTCTGTCAAACTCACTACAGTTGGATTTGGCTAGACAACAAGCTGAAGTTAAAAAACATTGAGGTCAGTTTATAACTATGAGTTGTGTTTTAAAGAGAAAAGAGCCTGCAGGGGCTGTGGGGTGGGGGGTGTGAATGTGTATGTCACATATTAGAAAGGGAAGACCTTCTCAAACAAGAGAAACATGCTTTATAGTCCAGGATCAAAGGCTAAAAATGAAATATTCACTCTATAGTTTTTTTCACATTGGTGTCTTTAATTATCCAGATAAGATTTTGGTATAATTACATATCTTTGTCCCTAGTTTCCTTTGCAGTCATGCTATCCACACCTAAATCAGGCCAGTGTAACTGACTGCTAGAAAACTGATTTACAGAGAGGGTACAGGCATCACTGGGAACTCACTGCTGGCCTTCTGGCTGTTTATGTTCTGTTTGTATGATAAGAACAAATGAAGCACTATGACTCGACCGAAACCACTCATCAGATTTTGCTTTTTTGGATGTGTAAAAAATAGCCTCTAACTTGAATGCAAAGAAATGTGAAATTAACTTCAAAATAATGACGCTGATTCAACTCACCACCGCTTCACAAGCATTTACGTAAAGAAATATCTCGTTTGGTAAACCGGTCTCCGCTCAGCTTCCATCTGCGCCTATCTGGTTCTACGATCCTTTTCTGTCTTCTTCATCCATCCATTCATGCACGTGTCCATCTTCCAACCACTTATCCATTCAAGGGTAAAACACAGGGCACAAGGTAGCAGAATATCCCTGATGGGCTGACAGTCCATCACAGACCGCTTGTCTTCTTCATGACTATCTGTACTGGGATCAGTTATCTTTGTTGAGCATTAAAGGATTTAAGTGCACCTGGCCTGAACACTGTTTCGGAATTAAAAAGTAAAATTTCCTGCTGCACAAATATAGCAATTTCCTTGCAGAAATTAAGTGGCCAGGCATACAGTGTGTTAAGTGAAGTCTTAGCAGCAGCTAAATATACATCTGACATTTTGGAGGCATTTAAGATTGCATGCATCTCTTCATTCCCCTTAAGTTAAACAACTCACATCTCCCCTCATGGGCCTGGTTCACACAGCAGCTAACTTTGATGTGATATCTTTTAGCATTCTTTCAGTGTTTCTCTTGTACTATCTTTTACTGGTTTGTCTTTTAATGTACTGCCTTTTTCCACAGCTCTTTTTCCTCATACATGATGTATTTGTTTAAAGATATACACTGGGCAAATAAAATGAGCCAAACCGTATTTGCACAGCATTAAACTTTGGGCCATTTTTTTGCAATATACACTAACATGCAACTCTTAAGATTTTTTATGGGAAAAGTTCTCAGTTTTACAGTGATAATTCAGGATTTATTTCTAATTTAATAGAATATTAAAATTGATGAAGCCGTAGAATTTTCTTTATAATCACGGTTAATTGTGATTATTATCATATGAGTGTCATTCATGTGTTACCTTCCAGAGTTGGGGCACAGGATAGGGGAGGTTTTAGGGAGAAAAGGGGGGGCAGACAGCCTGGCTGATAACCAGAGGAGGGTGGCGTGTGAACGCTGCACCCCCCTCAGACCATTGCATGTGCACCCGTCAGCTCCTTTGTGTTGGGCTTCGCAGCAATAGGGGTTCAGCTTCTCCGCCAGCTTTATCACCCCCAAATCAGCCTGAACACTCGTGACTGGATGTGACACATAACAATTCCCCATGATCCACAGCCCACACAAACACCCACCCCAGCCGGCAAGCTGAACTGTCCCTGAACCCACATCTAAAGGCTGACAGAAGGATTTGGGGGCTTCACTCTGGGATTTTCACAGTTTTTAACCCTCTGTAAACCAAGGGAGTATGTAACCATGTGCTGATAGCCAAGGGCAGAGTTAGAACTATTTTTATAATCTTGTCAGATACTATGAAGTGAGATCAACCCATAGTCAGAAGGTACGAATTTGTGTTTGTGTATGTTTACACCAGTGGGCATGAATCAGAACAATTACACTCCATCCCTCCCCCTCACTCACATAACTTTCATAGGATTGATTTGTCCTGCTAAAAATCTTGTCAATAGCTCAACCTCTCTGCCATAGAGAATTACACACGTTGTAGAGTCATACTGAAATAACATGTGTTACATCAATCACTTGAATGTCACTGTAACCCTTATTTAATACACCAGGTTATATTCCTCTCAGATCAACTACAGCTCTCCATATAACATAGGGCACCCGACAAATACCCCAGCCCCATGTACAACCTGTATGGTGTGTTGAAACAGCAATACGTCTCTTTACATCTGTCCAGTACTTTAAATTTTATTCATTTATTCACAACTTTCTAACAATGTGGGCCTTTAGTAGATTTATGCTACCGCTGCTTTTACAGACTACGTTAAACTGGAAAGGCTCCTTGGCTTGGCTAAATAGTTCAGTTCTTCTTGTGCTTTGGCTGGTTCCTTTCCTTGATTGAAAGACTCATCCAGCTGTTTCACATTAACATGAGTGATGCATGCATGATTATAGAAGACAGACCAACCAGCACACAGCAAGAACTCAGTCCTTGAGTGAAATCCAGGTCCTTTTAATTGAAAGGGTTGCTTTAAAATTCTGAGCCAGCTCAAGGTGTCCTCTCTGCATGTATTATCTGGTCACCCTACTTCAAAGTGAACCAATACCTGCCTGCGTGCCTCTTTCTGTGACTGATCCTGCCAACAGCTCTTTTGTTTAGACGTCTCTGGTGTGAAGCCAAGTAACAGCTTGAACTGCGGACAATGTCTGCGGCTTGTTGGCATCAGGAGAGGAATGAGCTACCGTTGTCTCACTGGTGAGGCTGTCTGCCATCTGATTGTGCATGAATACTTGTGCAGGGCAGGTCAGACAGCAGCCGCAGTAATATTTCGGTACACATGGGAGGTGTGTTTACCCTGGGGCTTAACTGTTGTTGAGATTTTAGAATTACGTTCAGGACATGTTATCTTAATAGAGTGCCAATATGGGAACCGTGGGTAACACTGCACTCGATCCAAAGTTATCTGGAAGTGGTAAAATAGCAATAAATCTTTTGTTTGCTGTTTGTATAAGTACTTTTGGAATGGTTCTCTTAACTTAACCCCATTTTGCTCTCCATAGCTTGGGGGGGTCACAGCACAGGGCCAGCTGACAGGGCACTCCTGCCTGGAGCTGGGGGTTAAGGACCTTGCTCAAGGCCCCACAGACATGATTATTCTACCAATGCTTGAACCATCGATCTTCAGCTCACAGTAACAAAGGCTTAGCCATCTGAGCTGCTCAAAGGTTATGTAACGAATAATATTCCCATCTGACTATCCTCCTTATTTTATACGAACAATTACTATATTTATTATAGTGATGGTGCCACATCATCTAAAACCGAATGAACAGTGAAAATAAAGGTCTGATTTTCCACATAGGTTAATTTGTGTGCTGTTTTCAGCTGCTGGGGGCAAATTGTCTGTGGTTTTTCTCAGGTGTTGCCTCTGACGTGGAAATGACTTTTCCTGGCAGCCATTAGGGCATCTGTCAGAGAGCTGCTCCTTTTTTTTGCAGTATAGGTCTGTAATATTTCACGCTAGTAATACGAGCATGTTGTCACCAGTCTCATTTTTTTTCTCCTCTGAATTTAGCTTCCAGACGCAATAAGCCTCACTGAGTCTGTAATCTAATTACTGAACACAGTTTTACCATTTTTTATTTTATTTTAATTGTTTTTTTTTTTACAGTTGAAAACCATAAAATATTATATAAATTTTCTTGTTTTTTTTTTTTAAACATATTAGGTAATTTAAACTTAAAGATGCATAGAAATGCCTTAACACTACAAGTAATATTATTGATCATTCATTCGTAATGTCTCCATAAAAACACATTAAAATATCAAGTTATCCATGGATTACTTCTTACATAAGTCTTGCCTCTGGCAGAGTCTAGCCAGTAAGTCAAATTCTGGCAGCAGTATGGTAAGAGAAATGTCAAAATACAAAAGCATGGTACAGAAATCCCGGTGTCACGTAGGAAAACTTCATCTGCTCGAGAAATGTATGTCTGGTCAGAGCTACTAATGAAAATAAACATGGATATAATAAATGAGTGTGTACCTCAGGAAGCTGGGTTTTCCTTATTACCATTAATTGTAGCAGTCTATAGGACATATAATATTCTTATTTTTTTGGATTGACTGTAGGAGATTGTCTCTGCAGTTTCTTCAGCCAGGATCTCAGTCTGACTCTCTCAGTAGATTGAGAAACATTGAATGCCTTCATAGGTGTCGCTCTTTGAAGGTGAAGTAATTCGTGACATTGGAGGTTGTCCAGACCAACGTCACATGTACACAGATACACACGTGTAACAGTGACCGAGCCGGATTTGTCTGTTGTGCTAATTGCTTCTCATTAAGATGGATGTAAACTTGCCGCACTGAACCGGCCGCTGAGGAGTCAAAGTTTAACACAGAAAAGTTCAGAAAAACCAGCAACAATAAGCCCCCCCCCACACACACACACACACAGCTCCCCAGCCTCATTACGACAGACCTCGGGCAGAGCGCGGTCACTCATGGCCCTTTCTGAGCTGCAGTCCTCAAATCGATAAACCTATGCTTTTCAAAAGCTGGGGGGAAACAAAATGCGTCAAGATGGGTGAAAAGGGGAGGCCATGCTAATGGGCTTGAGTGGTCCTAATGACCCGGCAGATTAGCTGCCGGCCTGAGCTTCCTACTCCTCCAGGCTGGAGCCCCCTTTTTGTGGGCCTTTTTATTTGGCCCTGGTGGAGGCGTAGTCAGCAGTCCGTGAAGGCGTCTCTCCTTCACCCTGATTCTGAAAGGGCACTTTCCCTGCGCTGTGAATAGGCAGGCGGGGCAGATATTTGTGTAGGGAGACAACTCACAAGAGCGGCTTCTGGCACAACGGGGGCTCTGCTGTCTGGTACGTGACCATCTGCATGACGGGACTTTCCACGGCGGTGGTACAGCAGGGATTGGCCGGCCTTCCCTTTCTGTGGCTTTATCATACCTGTTTTTGAAATAAAGCTTTTTAAAAATAGTTTTCCAAGTTAAAGAAACATTCTGCCAAAATTGTATTAGGAAGGTATATTTGAATACATAGATATTTGTGAGGTTGTTTATCCAGTCATCTGCAGAGATTACATTGGTAATGTTGCCTTTTGCTAAAGAATGACACATTTAATAAAATAACCAAATTATAACTGTTCTAACTGCTGTATTGGCTAGTAATTATGACCGATAAAAGCCTCCTAATATGTGTTTTTTTAAGTGTTTTTGTAAGTGTTTATGTAATATTTAGTTTTTGACCTACAATTATCACAGCTATGCAATGTCAAACAGCATAAATTTGTTGAGGAACAGGGTGAATCCCCCCCACCAGCATCCACACAGATAGGAGCAGAACATTTTACATATGGTTTGTAAAAACTTTGGTTAAAGAAACAAATACTTATAAAAGATACAAACAATAGGAGTAAGCAGAATGATGGCAAGAACTGTCACTCACCAAAATATAAGATGAACAATAATGTAACCAGTGGTGGGCAGGGTTCTGCAAATCCGCTAAGCGCTCATTGGTGAAGCTAACTTTTTCGTTAGCAGATTAACATTACCACTAAAATCAGGTAGCGAACCAATTAGCTTCTGCTAAATGTTCTACAAACCGTAAATCTGCTAACATTTGTACGCGGTCAAGAAAATTTGTCAATTCTAAAATCAAATGTATTTGTTCTGGTATTGCATTATCAAATTAAACTTTGGAATTCGCGAATTAGCATTTGTTAGATGTATCTAACACATACATTGGCGGCTGGAGCATTTTCCAGGAAACAGAGGGCACAAGGCACAGGAACATTAAAGACAGGATGCCAGCTAAACAGAATAGTTTTTATGTTTAAACCTAATTATTCTCTTCACAGTACACAGCATGACAGGATACTGTGAATAAATGAGTAATGATGTATTTATACCAGACAGTGATGAATTATTTTTTGGTTGTTTATCTTCCTCAAATAGCTGTTTCCATGAGGAAGCCTTTTGGGGTGGAATAATATATCCTCTGTCCTTGGTCCAACTTTCTTCAGTTAATGTACAAATGTTTTATTGTCCCATGTAAAACATAAGCTTAACGGTTGCATTTTTTTTGTAGTCTTTCATTTGTAAAATTGGATCGAATTAAGTATTTGGATAAGGGTAGAGTAAATTCAGGCAGAAACAGGGGTCTCCCTGGATCTCATCCGACATGATCTCAGCAGTATGGCAGTGACGCTATTCTAACCTTAACAGTCTCTGTCATTAAAGCTCATTGAAGCTTGGCTTTGTTTCTTTTTGTATTTGTCAGTTACCTCAGAAAGAGGTCAGGGGTCTCGCAACATGCAAAGGAGAGGGAAGCCCCCCGCTTGGGATCACTGACTTGTTTTTACTAGTAAGTAATGATGACAGGCAGTCACGCAGGCCCTCCGCAGGATGGTGCTTGGCGGGGGTGTGGCCTAGCCATCAGAGATTAACTCCTGCTTCAGTCAAAGCAGGAAATAAAAACCGGCCATTACACATCCTCAAATGTTGGTGGAGATCAGGCTCCCGTTCTAAGAACTTCCTCTCCTTAAATGCTTACAGTGTCAGTTGCTTTGATCCTCAGTAATTGTCCTGAAGACTGAATGCTGAAATGGTTCCCACAGTGCTGAGCGGTGATGATGTCACAATCAGTTAAATGTTACCATTCTCTATGTATGTCTCGATTTAGGGTATTATTTTCGATAACCCCGGCAGTTCTGACTCAAAGGCTAAAAACCTTTTTGTTTGATATTCAAAAGTTCAAAAAGATATACTATAATATAACACAAATTGTTCTAATTAAACTGTATAGATAATTATAATGTAATTATAAGAATAATTGAACTGTAATGTTCTTTGTATGAGACGTCAAAACAAGTTGCTTTTTTGAGAAGACTGAGTATCCTGATTCGTAAACATGGTATTTAATGGGTTTGATCTGACACTGACTAGGACAGAGCACATGGGTTTGTGCTGTGGTTATATAATGGGAAGGCACATTCTTCAGAATATGATGAATATTTCACAGAACGGAAAGTCTGTCCTACACATTACAGGTCATGTTTTTGGATTTTTAAGAAGCTACCTGTGATGTGTTGCAACACATACTTATGATGGATTGTTGCCTGGGGATATTTATGAAAGTTTAGTCACCGACATCATTCTCATCATCAGTGGAATGAAATGTAATGAGATCATTTTATTCTTGTAAATGCCAGCCTCACACCGCTACCCGTCTCTCAAATACTTATCTGAAAGTTTTTATCTGATAAATTATTGTTAATATTGTACGTAGCACCCTATATTTGTGCTGGTCTTTTATAAATCAAATAGGTATTTTAAATGTCTTATAGTTCTGCAACATCCCATTTTACACTATTTCCTGTAGAAGTGTATCTGGCTTCCCAGAGGATGGCAGCTCCAGTGTGGTGGGCAATGGAGTTATATAATCCAGCCAATTTTAAAAATAAACCGTTAATGTTAGTAATGGCACGTTAGCCAGTGACCAGAGCGGAATTCCCCTTCCTGTAGCAGCCAGACGCTGGGGACGTGACAGAGATCATTGCAGCGACTACACCAGCAATGACCTTTTTATTAAAGCTTAGCTGGATAGATTCATTCTGTCCCAAGAAGAATGCCGTCGTTCTGAAGAGTCGCCTGATCTTTTAACACATACATCTGAACAAAACCTAAATGCCAGAGCTAATTGTTATTGAAACACAGCGTTGTATTTAATCAAGAACAGAATTGGTTTGTTGAGACAGATGTGTGTATTCTCGCCTGGGGACTGTAGTTTCTGACTGAAAGAGAAGCTCAAGACTAGCTGACAATAAAGTGATCAAACCAGTACTCATGCTGTACTGTACCTGCATTCTTCAGTCCCTGTGCATTAAAACTAATGCAAACTGTACCTGTGAACTGCAGAAATAATAAATACGATCTTTAGACAAACTTCTGGGTACTGTGATACACATGGAATCTCACCACACAAAAAAAGATACAAACTACCCAATCAATCAAATGTTTCATATTGCAATGCAAGAAAATAAAAGTTCATTTAGATTCACGTTTGTGATTTATCTTTATTTAAATACCTCAGGTGGTGCGATTTAGCATGTCAGACCTTGGCTATAAACCAAAGCTAGAGGGATTGGAGTCCTAGCCAAAGGCACGAGGAATGCAAACAGCCGACCTGATATGACCTGAGAAATGTTGATCAGATATTGGTCGCTGCTGTTATTGTGATCCTGCACGTAATGCCGGCAGAGGCTGGAGGCGGCGGGTTCTCCCCCTCGTTGCCGACCTGTGTTACTGCCGTATCCACGTCCAGATCTGGCTTCCTGGGGGGGAAACCTGGGGATCTCGCGGCGCCGGTGAAACAATGCCAGGCCACGGGGCTGCACCCGGGCTCACGGCGCAACTCTGTGCTTTCTCAGCATTCAGAGAGACAAACAAACCACTTCCCCTGCCTCCCACATCCCTCTGCATAGAGACAATACACACCCAGGACTCCCAAAGGGGATGCAAACAGGGTGATAGCGAAGCCAAGTGTGCCTCTGGCTTAGGATAGGGGCCTCAATGCATGTTACACAGGAGGGTACAGTGATACAGTGACACGTCTAATTTAAGCAAACCTTTGTGCAGCGTTTATGCCATAATGTACTGTGGAATTTAACCTGTAGAAGGATATTAGCGTCCTCTTGAAGGTTTTATCCATGTTTGCTTTTAGGATCTTTCCCACCATACGATGTAGCAGTAACATGGCCTTTAGCGTTACTGATGTAACACTGTCTCCCCACTCACGCACGGACACACACACACGTACACACACACACACACACACGCACACACACACACACACACACAGATCAGGGGACACATGAAAATCCACATGGCCACACGCTGACCAACACGCCGAGTCACACAGGTCAATGTCACTCCATCTTATCAGCCTCGGTGTTCCGTAGCTGCCTTAGGTGACCTCATTTCTCAGAAGGACTTCACATGGAGAGTGAGGTCACATGCCATCAGGTTTTCTCAGGTTTATCCGACGCAGATGGACCATTGTTGTCTTGCCAGCTGAAGTTACTTTCCAGTAGTTCATAAGATAGCTGAGTAAAAAGAGTGAGTTTTTCAAGGTAAAGTATGTTTCCTCAGGGATGTATTTGATCTGGGTTACACTATTATTCTGTATTTGTTAGATGCCGCATAACAGTACACTTAGAATAGGTGAACCACTACAGCATCATATTCAGTGGCTGGCATTCTGTACGGTCGGAAAATTCCCTACAAATTTCCCCAAAATTAACATCACTCAAAATTGCCCATGTGCTACATCCTCAAGACGTTATTCAAATGAGGATGGCAGTAATGCTCATGATCTCATTTCCTTACTGCAATAGTAATGTGACACAGAGAAGCGTTCAGGATGAAGTGAATGCACTGACCCACAAAGTGAGCTGTCTTCAAACCCTCTAATTTATGTGATGATGACACAAGAAATCCCGTATATTATATCACGCATGTCACAAGGAAATACTGATAAAATTCCTGTAAATGGTTCGGAAAAATTTATTGTACTCCGATTCATACCACGTCTCAGACTCCAGATCAGCAAAATTACCGTGGATTGTGGGAAACCAGGAACTCGGGGAACTCCACATACAACAAGCCTAGTGGGAATGTGAGAAACCCATAGCCTGAAAGGGTGATTTGTGGTGCATTTTTATTTTTCTATATGTATATGTATATATGCATGAGGGGGTTTGCATAGGTCACATTTGGGGACCAAAATACCGCCAAAGTGTAGTCAAACCTGAAATTTCCTTACTTTTGAGGACGTTTTTTAGATTGGGATTTGGATAACCTCAATTTTATAAAAATCTGTAACTTCAATCAAAAAACTAAAAATGCTATATATATTTTGTTTCTCTGTAAGCGTTTCATAATTATATATCTTAATATTACAGTAGATTTATATTATAATATCATAAACCTTTGGATGTGTGCAGTTCAGTAATATGTCAGCTACTTATCTTACCATCAAGCCAAAATCTTTGCTGCATAATCCTCCTCAGCAAAACAGTTACCTTGTCAAGGTTAGTTTCTTAGCTGTTATCTGATCTAGTAGCCTGATGCAGCTTTATATTTTGTCTAATTACAGTCCTACACTGCTTTGACTATTAAGTCAAGTCTGTTTGTCATGTGTAAACATAAACCCAATACAATGAAATGAATAGGTAGTCTGTCTTTTTTTCTCTTACTGTAGTTCCATGATTAATGATTAAGTTCATACACTTTGTCTTCATGCAGGATGCTTGCTCTGTCTTTGTTATTCTCATTTAGACTTTGAGCTGTAATATACAGTCCCAGTTAAGTCTACTTGTAGTGAATTTAGACATATTCAGCGTACTCAGCAGGGCAGGAGATTTTTGGATTTGTAATCTTTTCATTTTGTATCCCCTTAGTCTGTCAAAGTAATATTAATTGCTCAATATGTCTACCAAATGACACAGATTTCTGTTTCTTTTAATGTGAAACAAAAATAAAAGTTGACCCATCGTGGTCATCTAGTGAGAAGGGTGAAGGCCTGTTCATCCATAGAAATGAGTCACTTGTCAGGGAGCTGCGATAGGCGCCGACTGTGCAAGATGACATTTACACGCCTAGGAACTGAGGCTTCCTCCGAGTGTTTACCTTGGAATGCAGCTACGGAAGGAAAGAACAGCATAGCGTGTGAGCAGAAGAGGGTTAGTGTTAATGGGAAGGTGCATTTCAGTTTGCACTTGTAGGATAGGAGCACAGGCTAGTATGTGACTGCAAGGCTGTGACAAACTCTGGCATGCGATCATAGGAGAAAAACAGCTCTCAAGGTAATGTTTAGAGGCAAGGCACACTTCCACATGTGCTGACAGGAGGGGAAAACAGCCTAGCATGTACCTACAGGTGTGGAGAGCTGTAACACTGCATCTTGTTACTCTATAGGGGCAAAGAGCGGCCTGATTCATGTGGTGGTGACTCACTGTAGGATAGAGTAAACGATCAGAGAAATAAAGATGGTTTTCATTAGACAAATGTAAGGGTAAGGTACTCCATGTAGGGAGCAGAAATATGAAGTACAGGTATTTTATGGGTCCTACTGAAATAAAGGTAGCTGATTATGAGAAAGACCTTGGTGTATATGTTGATGC
>JABFEA020000067.1:12747568-12769625 GCA_019775915.2 Cyphomyrus plagiostoma | reverse complement strand
CTATGGCCCCTCCAAGCTGTGGAGGACAAGATGGTGTCAGTGAGGTGAAGCAGTCTGATGTACTTGTGCAAATGTCACCATGCACCATAAAGATGGACGGGGAAATATTCCCATTGCAGAGCTGCGGGTGCAGAATAATTAATGTCAGGCTTTTAGGGTCCAATGAAAGCCCCCCCGGCAGTCAGAAGTAGGTCTTGGATGCTGGCCAGGTATAACATCCCCTTTGTGGCCGTGCTTAGCTCCAGTCAGATTGGAAATAATAAAACAATAGTAATGCAAATTTTACTAAGCCTACCTGTCATGACGTTATTGCTGATTTACCTGGTGCCTTGGTTACAGTAGCATGTATTTCCCTGTGTTTGAAATAGTTTTGCCACTCAAAAAGAATCCATAAAGAGTGAACGGCACTTGGGGCACTTCAAATGATTTTATCGTTAATGTATAATCAACATGCTCATGACAGAGAGCTATTGTCCTTGCTCTTGCCATTTATCTTGTTGTTCTACAATGGCTGTGTCACTCCCAATCCACACCAATAATGTACTCTAGGGATAAACATGTCTTTAATAAACTTATCTGTCTGTGAGAGACCTGCTACTTTACATTTCTACTGTATTTTTTTATTCCCTGTGAAGGTGTAAGTTTGTACGTTTATTTATTTAAATTACTTCTTTATATTGACATTCTCCTTTTCATTGCTAAAAAGGGATCGGTCCTTTCTGAAATCACTGCCTCACATGATTCTGTCTGTCGTTCCAGCCAAGCTTTCCCACATACTCTAATCTTGAATGTTTTGTTGGGCTTAAAGGCGAGCAGTACTGGCTTATGACACTGAAACGGTCCCATCATTCAGTGGCACTCACCTGTGTATAATTATACACCAAGCAGTGTGGCAACAGGTAGCATTTGTGCCTAGAGAACTGTACCAGGAATTTGGCACAGCGGCGAAAACTTTCCTTCCTGCGGTTGCTGTGATGTTAATCTGTTTATATTCTATTTTATCCGATCCTGCTGCGTTTGCCAGAAGCAACTGTTTTACTGTCAAGCGATGAACAGAAGTCAGAAAATACAGAATGGATGCAGAAACACCTGTGTGGTCATAAATACTGTGCAAAATCTATTTCATGTGTTCTTTAATATATGTGAACCACTCTGGACAGAAGCTGTGAAACTTAATATTAAGGCACCAGATTATGATGCAATTTCACGTGCAACCTGCCCCTAATCAGGATTGTCACAGGACAGCAATCTTTGGTTTGGCTTGCCTCTAATTCTCTTACAAGTTACCTGATAAGCTTAATAAGCCTTCTGAAATATCTCTCCCAGAGATAAGGGTTTTTTTAAAAAAACAGAACCTTCTGATTAAGCACTGTAAACTATGCATAAGGGAAATGTCTTACGTGCTAAAAATCAAAGACAGTATTCTTATCTTTTTCACAGTCCATTTTTCTAGGAATTGTTTTTATTCTTTTGTACCTTTAAAGCATGTATCAGAAATTTTTGAAACAACCTCTGGGTGATGCATACGTATGAAAATATCACATAGAAATTCATCCACCTTCCAGTGCACAGACAGAAGGTCTTAAAACAATCTCTATGCCTTGGTGCTGTGCCTTACCAAAAGAGTCCTTCTGAAAAAGTAGATTTTCATTGACAAATATTAAATATGTTTAACAACGACTGGCCCCTTTATGGACAGACTTATTTCTCGGGATGCCTTGATTTTGGCAATTATTTTAATCATGTAAATAATTTGTTACATATGCTCAGTTTTTCCGTACAGTCATCTGTGTAAATGGGTTTCCGAGTCGTGGTTTATATCTGTTACACAGGTATATGTTTCCACAGGCGGTAACACCCCATTTAAGGTTTCCTCACCATGGTAATTGTTACCCTTGAGGAAAAATCCTCACTTAGGGCGATGGCATGATGTCCTGCGGATGACATCATGGCTCCACAGATTACACCTCGTGTGAATCAGTGAACCTGAAGTGAGGAAGGTCTCAGCTGCAGTCTGGTGAATGCTGTTCCCTGTAAATATTATCTCCACTCACAGCAATTTTCAGAGTCCTGGTGAAGGGTGGGTTACCCCAAGTGAACCTCAGCATCTCTGCTCCGATTGTTTTTTAATACCATTAAGATATATAGCAAGTCCCTTATAGCAAGTAACATACTGTGATTTATACCGTGATGTTATTGAATTGTTTTGTCAGTCGATCATACTTAATGAAGTTCGACACCCTACGTTAGGGCTGCTCAATCCTGCTCCTGAAGATCTAACGTACCACACCTGATACTCAGGTTCTTCAGGAGCATCTCAGTATTAGAGCCAGCTATGTTGAAGCTAAGCTCTGCAAGGTGGTATAGCTCCAGGAGCAGGAATTAGCGACGCCGCCCTAGGTTATAAAACCAAAACTTGCTTTCCTGTTGTATTAACTTCAGAGCCTAGTGAAGTTGCACTTCTGATGTGCCAGTGGCAAAGGAATTATTTTATTCATGTGTCAGAAGAATCACAATGTTGTACTAACACGTTATATTTATGTCACTTTCTCTTTCCCCACAGTGTCTGAAAAACCGTGAGTTAATTTTTTTCATTATATCGTTGTTGAATGTTGAAAAACAGCACCGTCTTTCTTCTCTAACACACTTATATGGCTCAGGTATCAGCAAGTAGAACAAGGGGTCAGATTATATCGATTATATTCCGAACGGAACAGTCGCGTTGTGTAATTTAGCGAGTCAGTGTATAGAAGATGGGGTGAAACTGAGGTAAAATCCCGGTCTTTTTGGGTTTAACTTACCCATTCAAGTCATAAGGAGAAACTGATGTCAGAGCAGGAAACGTGGCCCAAACCCCGGAGGGAGATAAGGCTGAGAGGAAAAGCCTGGCCACCCTGAGCTGGCAGCCCGCCCTTTCGAGGGAACACGGCATTAAAGCGTGCACTACATGAGGCTGCGGCAGGGCACGTACATGAGGAGGGACAACACCGAGGTGAGAGGCAGCCCGCCCTGTACAGGCTTGCGTGACAAAGTTTCATAGAGGCTTTACCGCTGGCCCAAGCATGTGTGACAGTTTGGAAACTTGGCAACGGCAGAGCAACAGATGAGAGCACACAGACTGAAGGAGGGGTGTTACTCCATGAACACTAAAGCCTATCAGTCAGAAGCGGCTCCGGAGGCCCATGTGCGCAAATATGTCCTCCTAGCTTCACGTAAAAGCTTACATAAACTGGCGTGAAGCGCCCACGTTTTACTACAAAGTTTACTCTCTGAAGGAAACAGGGCTATCCACGACAATGTACTGCATACAATATTTTCACGCCTCACAAGTGATTTGTTTATTTTTACAACAACATGGCTGCAATAGCTCCGACCCCTAGCTGTCCACTGAGTCTCTCTATGGACTGTGGGATTCAGCTCTGCACAAATTAATATGATGATGAGAAAGATAAAAAAATAAGTAAATAAAACCAACACTTACATACAATCAAGGGATAGTAATAATCTGTTCTTTTGCTTATATTTTACACGTTGTTATATTTTGCTAAACATATTTTAAGGATATGGATGTTCCTCTACAAAAAGGTTTATTTTGGTAACTAGTGGTTTGTTGACTAACCAGCATATGCCTGAAGCAGGTCCTTGTTCCTTCTGTAATCACTACACTTGTGGGTCCACCAAAGGTCACGGTTTTTCATTCAGAGTTGCTGTTTGTGGGAGCTTCTTTTATCATTTGATAAAATACAAGCCAATTAAGATGTGTTCAGTGTGGGAAAATTCGACAGCTGTTCCCCAACCTACCCCTGAGAAAGTAACCACAGTGGCTTCCGCCTCAGACAGCAAATCAGCAGCTGTCAACCTGCCTGTTTTACATTCTCTACATAACACATACAATTCTCGTTCATGGGTGCACATCAGGCCAAGTCCCGGCTAAAGGGTTATAAAGTGAATTCTTCCCCTTTTGTTGGGCATATCCGTGACAGAAATACAATGCTAAAATTACCTAGTTCCTCAAACACCATACAGGATCATGTTTGAAGTCATTGTTTAGGAAATTAAACAACACGTGAAGCAACAAATGTTGTAATGTTTCTTGGGCTATATTAAAAGAAAAATCAGACTTTACGTATAGATCCTCATGATATACCTCAGCTATCCCATTTTTAGTAGACACTGACATTCTCTCAAGAAGGGCGTGATTTCCTCCCTTCACAAAGAGGCACCTTCTTCACAGAAGGAACCTCATGCTATGTTCTCTTTGAACAAGACATGAATATGTCAGAAAGGCATTTTGTTCACTAGTTCTCATGCCCCAGGTTTTCAGCAAAGCCCTCCCCGAAGATTGGATCATCCCCTAGGTGAAATAAGTAAGTGCTTCTGGTCCCCTGGGCTCCAGAATAATGTCCCTAGAGGGACACCATCATACAAAAGCTCTCCCTCTCTCCCTTTTTAATATCTTCACTTAGTTTCTCCCTTCATGCTATGGGATGAAGAATAATACTAAAACCAAAATCCATCCATCCATTCATCCATCTATCTGTCTGCTTATACTGGTCAGGATTGTAGGAGCTTATCCCAGTCCATCAAAGGGCACAAGGCTGAGGTATATCCTTGATGAGATGCCTGCCTATTACAGGACACAAGGTTAAAGTTACACACCGGACAGGATGCCATTAAGAACCAAAGAGCTACTGAAATATGATATGATATTTTTGCATCATGTTTTCATATTCGATTAATTCTTTATTAACAAACTTGTGGTGCTTCTTAGCAACCTTAAATTTTAGAACATCTGCAAGACATTGTTATGAGGTATCATGCCTTGGATTAATGAATCAATCACAGAAGTAAACTGAGTAATTCAGCAGTTACAGATGTTACAGAATTGCTGAATACAATATAGTATCATATTGGTCCTGGAGTAAAGTATGTAGGATAGTTTTGACCTTGGTTGAAATATTGATCCATTGCAGGGGCATGCACGCTAAATCACACACCTCGACAAGAATTTCGTCAGACTGTGGGATGATAAACACAGGTTGCCCATGATGAAGTAAATATTATTTATCAGCAGGCATAGTTGGATAATTCCAGAGAGTCCAGACCAACACTTTGTTTCAACCAACCAGTCACAGTCACAGGGGACTCAACTGGTTGGTTGAACTAAAATCCCGTTCTGGACTTTTACCCTCTGCATCTGAATTACCCAATTCTATCAGCAGGTACATAGGTAACAGAAAACAGCACCTAAAAGGTTAATAATGCAGGCAGATTCCCACTCCAGTGCCAAGAAGGCAAAGGTGCTTCCAAAGGAAATGTTCCAGCACTGAAGGGAAGTGTTCCCCACACTGCACCCAGTCCAGACATGTCCCATTTCCATCAGGACTGGGGTCAAAGTGAGTCAACAAAGAATGTGCTCCCTCCAGCAAGGTGATGTAACCACCTCTTTACAAGAAATCCAGATTTTCAGACCAGGTAGTCCTTAGGGTGCAAAAGATCTTTTTGGTGGCAACTGGGGCTCAGTACATTAAATAAGAATCAAAAGGACAAGAATTAAGGACCAACCAACAGTTTCAATGAGCAGGCTCTTTGATGGAGAACACAATGGCCACAAAGGTTTTAAAAAATGACGTAATACAAATAAGAAACCATTCACTTTTATAACAATATATGGTTATGAATTAATCCATCCATTCTCCCATTCACCTATTCATCTTATTCTGTAGCAAGTTATTCTGTGCAGTGTCATAGGGAGTCTGAAGGTTAAGCAGGAAACACAAGACAGAAGGCAGGGTAACAACCTGAACAAGGTGTCAGTCCAATACAGCACACAAACATGCAGGCAAACACCCTATGGGCAATTTAGGGAGAGCACTGCATCACTTGGAGCACTTGGACTTTGGATTCCATATACCTACAATCCAGCTCTTAAACATAAAGGACCTCACAGCATATTATATTTCATCCATTCATCCATCTTCAGTATAACCTTGTCCTATTCAGGGTCATGAGGGACCAGAGCCTATCCCAGAAGCTACAGGCACAAGGCAGAGAATAGGGCAGTAACCCATCACTGGACACACACACACACATACACACCATTCACGCATACAGTCACACGGTATATATTAAGGCTTAATGATTAAAATGGTGCTGTGCTGGTTGTTAGATCTTTATATTGTAATTCTTTCCCGAAGCTGAATAATTCCACAGGTCCATTTAACCTCAGGCAGTGTGTTTGGGAGGAAACTCCAGGCAGTGTTTAATCAGCCGTACCCATCCACCACGCGCTTCTAGTTGGACCACTGTCGAAATGGAGACCAAACGGTGAAGATTAACCTTTTCGTGTGTTTTTGCTCCATTCCAGGGACACACTCCATTAGTCACAGGCTCTGCTGTCGTGAACATTCACTTCTCCTAGGCAGAGGATGAGGTTCAGCGGTTGGTCAGGAGAGCAGAGGGGAAACACAAGGAATATGCTGCAGCTGGCAGCCAGCCAGATGTCCAGGTCTCCACAGAGAATGATACTTCAGGCTCTCAAACCACTGTAGCAAGGGAGCACCTACATAATTACAAAGAACACAACCTCCACAATCCTATTTCCTGCTGACTACTAAGAAATGTTTAAGCCTACATTCATTAATCCATTTCAAAATTTTTCTCTTTGCATCCAATCAGTAGCCACAAGCCCCATTTAGAGACCTGTTTCCTGCAGTCTGAAGTCAAGTGATCTCAGAGACCATCACACAGAAAACATGCCACAGAGGTTCCAGCCTTTTCTGTATGGCAACAACTGAATGTTTTGAGTTCTGGTCGCTACAATACCTTTATTAACCCATAAAATTAAAAGTTAAAATATTAAAACTTATGATCATTCTCTTTTTGCCTACCTCATCTTGCTCTCTGTAGTCGTGCCCAGGGACCTGGAGGTTAAGGACCTTGCTGAAAGGCCTACAGCAAGACACACACACACACAGAAAAAAAAACTTTGCGTATCTTGTCTGCAGGCACGTTTTATTTGATTCCATAACTTAGTTGTCTCGGCCATTTTAGAGGCAAGATGCGGACATCTATACAAGAGATGCTCTGGTCATTTATTTTTCAAGACACAGACAGTGGAAATGGGTCGCTCTCTTCCTCTTCATCTCTATGTCTGTCTGGTTCTGCAGCTATTCTTATAAGACCAGATAAAAATAAACTTTATTGATCCCATGGGGGAAATTCTTGGACTGTGGATGAAATCAAGCAAACAGACGGCTGGGTGACAGAGAAGAGATGGCTGGTGGGTGGGTGCCATTCAGTGAAAGGGATTCTGATGGAGATGGAAAAGAATTCATTTGGTAAATAAATGGACGTGGTATATAGACACAAACAGTCAGCACACAGAAATGCAAACACAATAATAAGATAAATGTAGATGAGAAGATAAATGTTTAACAAGTATTGAGGAAAAAAGACGAAATTAGCCGTTTTACATTTAGATGCATAAACACATGCCTGCATATTACGTCAAATAAATGTGACATTCCAATCAGCCTTTAGAAGACTTGGGAACGTGTCCCTTTCACACAAGTAGACACCCTAAGACAATAGGTGCAAGTGAATAGGCTTATATAGTGCCTGATAGTGTGTGATAAGGTTTATTGGCTATAGCAACATGAATGCTAGAAATGAATGGTGTTTAAAATGGACATTTTTTGACTGTTTGGTATGTGAGAGGTATGCATCTACACTTTTGCGTGCTTAGAGCTGGCACGCAACATGCTGTGGAGAGCACGCACACAGGCAACTGCTTACACAACTGCAATGAAGACCAGGAGCCAGGAAGTGGCTCTGTGTTGGGTGTTTCCCGAGAGACTCACTAAAAGCGGAGCGGAATTTTGGCAATCAGCAAGAACACGGCGGGAAGCGCATGCTTTAAGATAAAACGTTCATTACAGACACCAAGGCTGCAATGCTGAGCCAGCCACTCTGTTAAGGCCCGACGGCAAGCAGCACCAGCCTCACCGGAGGACAACAAAGCAAACTAGCTACCATGTAGCTTGCAGCCTGTCTTTTTGAAGTCACAGCATTGACATGGACTTAGAGAGAGCAAACTGGGGTTGATTCACCCATCCCAGGTGTGACACTGGCAGCTGTCCCAGGTGCCACATTCGTGTCGTCTTGAAGAGTGTTGAATGATCTGTTGGCTGTTTCATCTTGCTCTACTCCCAGTGTCACCTTTCCTGTGTATTAATGCCTTGCCTGGTTACACAGGCAGAAAAGACTTTCAAACAAAATGCTATAGTAATTTAGTCCAAATTAATCTGATTTGTTTAGCAAAACAATATATATTTTTTCTTTATTAAGGCAGTTTCACATTTGATCTGTACTTTCTAATATTTATTGTTTTCAGTGAAAGCCCAAGATGCAGATATATGAATATGCAATGCAAGTGTTCCCTGAAGAATAACACTAACACAGTGTATGCAGTCATTTTAAAAGGGATGGAATATTGGAAAACAGCATCAAAAAGAAATACGTTCATTCACAATTTTCTGGAACACTGAGGCCCTCTAGTGGCTCTAATGGGAACTTTCGGGCTGTATTAGAACGTAGTAACATGAAAATAAAAACTTCAACAAGAGGGCTATAACAGAGACAGAATCTCTCTGTTGGCTCAGTTAAAAGCCGCTGCGATTACTCAATTACACTCGATTATTTTTAATTACTAGTCACATATTTTACTCAGTGATTAATTGATTAATCTGGTGTGCGGATCAATTAAAACAAGTTTTCTTAAATCAACAGATATAATTAAGAAAGCAAACAGAATATTGTAATAGTTTTGATCTTGTCTGCATCAGTCTAACTGTGGGAATTGACCTAGCTGTTTTTCAGACAAGAATGTGAGAATTATTTAATATGGGCTGTCTGTCCACCCCTAGTGACAGGTGAAGTGTGATTAGGACCACCTGGTATGATGTATGGGCGAAGGATAGAACAGTTACCCGCCCCCAAAAAATTTCAGATACAGTTTTACAGACTTTCTGTAAAACAACGTGCATACAAAAGACTTTGGTGGAAGCCTGGATAAGAAACGCCAGTATTCATAAGGCTTTGGACATCCCTTTGGCTGATCAAAAATCAAACAGTTGTATTACAAATCATCTCCTGCGTCCACGTTTCAGTTTTGTAACCACAACCTCCACCACCACAAATTAACATGCCGCAGCTCTTCTGGGTAGCGGCATCTTCAAGGAAAATAAGGATTCACTGCGAGAAAGCAGACAACCCCCCTTGCTTTCTTAAGTCAAAAGAACAATTCAGGGAAAGGACAAAATACAGACATTATGTAAATAGTTTTAATGCTCTCTCAAATGATAAACAGGCAGACAGTATTCCACCATACAATACAAAGACAACTAGTCAGTGTGCATAAAAACCTGCACTAAAACATTATCGGTTAAAAGAAGGCAAGAGCATGTGAAGGAAGGTTTACAGAAGCTGTCCTATTTCTGACAAAGCAAAGGTCCATGAGGGCAGATTTAAAGGTGAAATGTTCCTACTGACATCAGGGGTTGGATATCAACCTGGTATCGATCAGCTGTAAACAGGGAACATCCAAGTGGACAGCCAGCAACCTTACAGGGGCAGGGTAAAAGAGTTTGGCCACAGTATTGTCTGATATGACAGGAAAAGGCACTGGCTTGGGTTCAGCCCCAAGACGTCACATGTGACAAAGGAGTCACTCAGGTAGTGTAATAACATGCAGGGGCTCTGACTGAGCAGATGCTCTCCTTGTTTATATTACATAAATACAAGCAAACTGTTCTTAAAAACTAACCGATCGACAATTTACAACTTATAAAGAAGAATCTTCCTTGATTGATTGTTCAATCCACATTTAGCACATAACAATCCTTGGGCACTGAAATATCAGGTTGTCATATTTCACTGAAACGTTAAAGGAAACCTATTCAGTCCTCAGGCATAACAGAAAAGACTACCCACCAATCAAACACATTTTTGGCATAATCCCAGAGAGAAACACACAGACACACACACACACTAAAGTATATAGCATTTTTATGGCCCGCAGCTGTAGTGACTGGTCCAGAGGAAAGATTGCGAGACCTGTTGTGTGTTCAGTACTCACACCACAGGGAGGCTGCCACAAGGCACCCAGGGACAAGGGGCTCATCCAGGCCCAGGAGACCTGCCTTCAGGCAGCAGAAGACTGACGGAGAGCTGCCCCGTCAGCAGGTTGGCTTACTGCAAAGGACTGTCAAACACACAGTCTGGCAAGATGGAGATCTTCAGTTTCTTTTCGGTCCAGCTGAACTCCCGTGGCAGAATGAGCTTTGTGGCAAACAGAAATGGATCAGAGATGAGCCTGGGCAGCCCCGACAGGGATCAGACCAAGCACCTTCATCTTACCTCTTCTCGCGCACTCAGGTCTTGCAGGTCTTCCAGCATCTGCTCCACAAACTCCTCCGTCAGCAGCACCTACCCCGGAGGATACAGCATGAGGCCATCGCTCCATCTTCAGGCCTTTCTGCAGACGGGCTCAGACTGACGCTCGGGCCTACCTGCAGCCAGGGCCCGTGAGCCGCGTAGGGGTGCTCCTCCGTGGCGAAGGCCCCCTCCACGCCCAGGGAGACGAAGGTGATGGCTGTGTCCCCGCTGATGCTTTTGTACGTGAAGTGACGTCCGTGGAGCAAACGTCCCCTGTGGGGAGAGTGACGCGGGCTTGGAAAGGGCCTCGGCAGATTTCATATCCAACAGCACAAAGTACCCGATGGATCAAGACTCGTACCTGAGGCACAGAGGCAGAAGGGTGCCGGACTCCAAGTTGAACTTGAGGTGAATGCTCTCCAGCTGCCGCGTGCGTACCAGCTCATGGGGAACAATGGCCGCTGACCTCTCGCTCTCCAGGCTGTCCTTCCGACTCCTGTCAGGCGGGAGATTCTGGTCACAAGCCCTACCCCCTCTGCCCGGCCCAGTCTCAATGCACTGATCCACTGATCCATCGCGACTTCAGTGTCGTTAATGCGACAGACCAACGTCGCGGACAAACAGTACGGAAACGGCGCGTCCGTCTCCATGACGACCTCCGGCCGAAGCGGCACCGAGTAGCACTGGGCCGGACGCACCAGGTGCCCTGCCTCATAACCCAACTGTGCCCGGCCATCTGGTCAGCAGGGGAACGCGACCCAGCGACACTGGTCGGGAGCCGTGAGGCTGAGATCACATGGTCTCTCCGTGGTGGCAAGCCGGCGCGGCACCAGCAGGGGGTTTCTCTGTCTGCCACCTCCTAGCACTGGGCAGCGAGGGCATGGCGCGTGACCACTGCCTCCGTATCTTACAGACCTCCTCCACGTTCTGTTCTTACCTTGACGTCTGCTGGCTCTGCAAATGGCCCACTGATTGTCTATGGAGAAATTGGGAGAAAAACATGCTAACCGCTCATGTAGCCACAAGCTGCCACAGCTGGCTGGCACTTCAGTCTAGCAGCGTGCAAAAAAAAAAACAGCCAACAAAACAGCCCCCTCTCCCCACAAAGGCCTGCCGCTTATGGCCCATCCTTCACTCCGGTGTCTACCGAGAAAGATTAACTAGGCTGAAGTCCAGTGGTCGTCGGAATGCAGTGGGACCAGCTTGACCACTCAGTCACGGAAGATCGGCACCGTGAGGATCAGTACCGGAGTATGATAGGCTGAAGCCACGGCGACAGGAAGGGGTCTACACCCCGACACGGCAAGATGGGGTGTCGTGCAGGGACAAGCAGCACAGCAAAGACAGGGGACATCCAGCCAAGAAGCCCTGGGAAAGCCTTCGGGGATTTTGGCCTCTCTTTGGAGCAGATTACACACCCGTGGTCGAACGGCGGCACAGCCCCAGTACAGCGCCCGTTACCGGGGAGAGAAGCAGGTCTACGGCAGGTGAGGACTTACTGGGCCCGGTCATGGCTCTGCCTCTGCCCGCTGATGGGAGGCAGCACAGTCTTGGAATTGATCTCCAGTCCTCTGCGCAGGGCCTCTCTGATCTGCTCCGTGTCTGGGGACGGCAGACAGACGGTCAGCGAAGAACAGCCGCCGCCCCTTTAATAGCGGACGGACGGGGAGACGCACCTTTGTCAGACAGACGGCGGGGCTGCGAGCCGATGCAGATGCTGCGGCTGTCGTCCTCGTCGTCGGGGGGGCGGCTCACATCCTCCCAGGCACATTTGGCGCTGACGCCGCTCAGGTTGGAGCCGTCGCTGTCGATGCCCTTGTCCACCCGCTCCTGTGCCCCGAACAGCAGACACGGGTGAGCCAGCCTTTACGCTGGGCACCATGCGCCCCTTCCCGGCGGGTGACTCACCTGCAGGTGTGGGTCTATGTCAAACACCGTCTCCCCCCTCCGCATGTCTGTGATGAGCCACGGTCCACCGGCTCTGCACACAGTAAGGTGGTGAAAGAGGCCCTGACCTGTGACCCCAAATGTCGGCCAATAGGAACAGCCACAGGCAGGCTTAAAATACGAAGCAAACTGACTACTATATTCCGCTGGTTGTTAGCTGGATAAACATCAACATGCAGCACAGCAAGCTATGGGGATGCAGACATCCTGGGCTGACTGGAAATGCACTGGTTTCATATTGATTAGTTCTTTGTCCCACTGGGAACCCCCCCCCCCACATTGGGCCTGGGTTTGTCTATCTAAACACTGTAGTGCTTGAGTATTTCCTGCTCCTCTGAGCATTAACCCACTAACAGCTCAGCTGTTCGGATTGTGGCTCGGAGCCGGGCTTCCGCAGACACATCTACTCACAGGCGGACACTGCGGAGCAGCTCCAGGAGCCCTTGGCCGTTCCACTGCTGGGCAGCTTGCAGCTCCTCCGCGCAGATGCCTACGATCTGCCGAAAGGAGAGGCGGAGCACCGGGCCGTCAGGGGAAGGGGGTAGGAGCGCAGGAAGCTCCGGGGCCCGGGTCTCACCCAGGACGCTCACCTGCAGGAAGGTGATGAGACCGAAGGGAGTGTGGACGGGCTGCAGCTGGGCGTCCTCTGTCAGCAGCATGTGCTGGATGCGTGACTCGCTGTTGTCCAGAGGACTGTGCCACGACACGTGGTCTCCGCTGCAGAAGGTGTTCTCTGTGGAAGGAAAGCCGGGGTCAGATTCATCCGCCGGGGGCCATGTGAGGGCCGACGGACCCCTTGCCCTCCCCTCACCGAATTCCCAGTAACCAATAGAGGGAGGAGGCAGAACTGTGAGGTAAACAGGCTCCATAAAGTAGGTGAACTTCTGTAGAATAACAGCCTCTCGATACAATACAGCAGAATCTGACAAAGCAGCAGCCAAAAGCAGCCTCCTCTGTCTGCAAAGACTGAGACAGAGTGTTCAGGCTATAAGGCAGCCACTGGGAGAGAGCAGGGCACAGGCCATATGCACAACCTGTAGGGCACTATTTGTAAGGCAGAATGACCTTCACAGTTAAACAGAGCAGTTATTCAGATGCTGTCCCTTTGTGGGACTCTGGTGTGTGTGTGTGTGTGTGTGTGTGTGTGTTTTCGCCTTGCTACATGACGGCGGTACCTGACTGGAAGACATATCGCGCCAGGCCTTGCATGAGCTCCGCCGGCCAGGTGGGCGGCGCCGTTTCACCCGCCTCCCTCTTCAGTCTGAAGGTGAGCTCAAAACCAAAGCCACTGGGGCTATCTGGGCCTGTGAACCTGTCAAAAAAAAACAAGAGCACTGCTTTACCAGGTGATCAGGAGGGAGGAGACAGGCTGTCTGTCCAGATGGCTGGACACCCACCCCATTAGCAGTACCTGGCTCTACCGTCCCATAAAGCGGAAACAGGTGTCACTTTTGGGATTTCATGAAATTACCAAAAAACAGATGTGGCACAGATAATATACTAAACAGATGTGGTAAACCTCACAGAATTCAGTTAAACTCCAAAAACAGTGCAGACAGGACAAGGTACCAAGAGTGAATTGAGCCGAACACAAAGCCCGTCATTACGCGTGACGGCAGACCTCCCTTTGGGGTATTCAGGGTGGTGCCAGTGTGCTGCGACTGGGCACTTACTCGTGTACCCGACTGTCCCCGTAGAGGTCGCTCAGGCCAAAGCTGACGTAGTGCCAGTGCTCCTGCACCTCCTGGGACGGACTGCCCACGTTGCGGTACATGCTGATGTAATCCAGGGGGTCTGGCCCCCCCAGCCTGCGGAACGACGCAGGAGACAATCAGCAGAATAACAAAGAGTGTGTCTTCATACTGGAGCCTAATTTCCACCCAAAATACAACATAATGCGACTTACCATCTGATTCACAAAATAACACACCACTTAGACTGAGGACCTCAGTAAACACCAGGTCCAGAGCTACACCCCCAACTACTGTAGTAACATTTCAGAATCATTGGGCCTCATTCACCAAACGTTCTTACGAACAAATTTGTTCTTAAACCCCACGTACACACCTTTTTATGAAGGTTCTGACCTATTAATAATCCGCATGATCGCTGTTACTACCATGAAAGTAATTTTTACACTTTAAAATTATTTTTTATATTGTACTTCCATAAATTATTGAAATACTATCATTTTATGAACTGTATAATGAACAAAACTATAACCAATTATTTTGAACAAACTATCATTACTCAATTGTGCTTACAAATAGTCTCGAGTGTGTGTAGATTCTGTTCTTAGCTAAGAACAAATTCAGAAAAACATTGGTGAATGTCAGAATCTTTGTATAAAAAAGTGTGTATGTGGGGTTTAAGAACAAATTTGTTCATTAGAACGGTTCGTGAATGAGGCCCATTATTATTAAATCGGAAAAATCTGGAGAAAATGTAATTAATGCTGGAGAAAGTTCTTGTTTAGTGAACTGTGTGGGAATGTGTGGATAGCCATTGCAACAATGTGTGGCTTTTGTCTGCATGATTAGTGTCACCAGTTCAAGTCTTGACCTAAACAGAACAGTCCAAGGGTTCTGGGAAATTGGTCTGACCCTGTGATTGGACCCCAAGCTTTAATCTCAATTCTATATATAGGGGAAACATATGTGCGCGAGTGTGTATGTACCTCAGAATGTACCTAAACATTCTCAGCTGTTACCAAACAGGATACTGAACTTTGCCGCGGAGAAGCTGCCAATCACAGCGGGAGGTGATGGAGTACTGGGCTTGTGATTGGCCGTCAGTCAGTCACACGGCCTGGCGTCTCCTTAAAGGCAGACCTGCAGCAATACCTAGCTTGTTGTTTCGGTCTGATGCACTGTGATATAAGTAAGTAGGACATTAATGCTACGCGGTTCTGGTCAACCAGAGACCCCCTACATCTGTATGTGTGTGCGTACGCACCACAAAGGGGAAAATGACGCACTTATTTTCCCCTATCAGCTTTGATCGAAAGTGGGAATGGTGCGGGGTAAATGGGAGTCCTGCTTAACAGAGCCATATCCATGGTGAAGCCCCGAAGACATGTGCGAGCCGATCAGCACACTTACGCGATGACTGCGGGGACCTAGTTTGCCTTTAATTCAGTCGGTTTCCATGATACTGGGACCTCCATATGTCCGAATCCGCAACTTCACCCAACTCTTTGGGAGTTAGCCCGCTAATTTACCACGTTTAAAGTATGAATTTAAAGTATAGTTCTGCTAGCACTTCGTTCCTAAATGTAGACCAGCCATCAAGTAATCGTGTTTTGGTAACGGAACGGTTGAAAATCTTATAAAAGCTTTTGTACGCCCCAGCTAGCAAAACTACTACATTTCCGATCACCATTACCATTACAAGCTACGTCCCTGACAGGCCAAAGAGCGCCTCACTCACCAGTATTTAACGATGGCAGTCACTTGCAGGGGGTTTGGTTGGTCGGGGTACAAGCGTCTGCACTCCCCGTAAATAGCTTGCAGACCCGGTGGAAACAACGAAGCCTGCCCGTGGCTTGCAGACCCGCTGCTAGGCCGTAGTTCATCCATTTCCTGTGGTGTTCCAAACGGGTGAAAGACCGCCAGAATGGTAACTAATCGCTTTTTAGCTTTGTTTAGCACGCGTCTCTGTATCGGAATTCAATACTAATGAAATGTTTCTTGTTTTCTATTATTACTAAGAAGGCACGTAGCTCCGTTCAAGGACCAACAGCTTGTTGCTTCCCCCAACAGTATTGGCACATTCTTGACGAACACATGCTCTGCTCGAATCAGAGTAAGGGGTGGGTGGGCACGAAGCTCTGTGCACACTTCCTATTGGGTGCCTCTGAATTCAGTCAATGTACAGTGCGGGTAGATGTAAGTTACTTGTAAACGAAATCTGAAAAGTGAAAAATTATAGTATTTCTGCTTATGTCTATCCTGCTCGACCCCTTCTGTACTTCCCCCCACATTACTTTCTTTTCTTTAAAAAAAAGGTATGCATTTAAACAGGAGTATGTACCTTGACATTATTTTCCTTCTCAGTCAATCACCAGCACCATCAAGCATCTAATATGGAAACTGTATGATGGATAGGAGACGAAAGACAAGCAATCAGAGTTGAAAGCTGGGGAGAACATTGTGCATAAGAGAATACCAGTTAGTGAAGAAATATTTTTTTTTAATTTATTTAACAAACCCATTTGTCCAAACCAACGTACGAGTGAGGCAAGTATAGAACATTACAAATATGTATTTTCTTCTGTGGAAGTCGTCCTCTGTGTTGGCAGATTAGCTTGCTCACTGGCATTTTCATATAAAATTTATATCGATTTATAGCGTTTAAGAAATCGTTTTGTAGCAATGGCAAAATTTAGGCTATGGTATTCATCAGGCATTGTTACATTTCATTTTGCAGCCCATGGGGTAAATGCTTACAGAAATCACACCAAAGCAAATCTCTTGGGCATGAATCTTTCATCGCCGTTGTAGTCCTGTTATTTTAGGAGCATGCTGAGACCTTGCTTACGACTTCGTACATATACAAGCTCATGAGTAAGCGTTGCTCAGATATGATATGAGCAACCCTAATACATTAAACTGTAAGGATTTCCTAGGAAAATGGTTGCAAGATTGTCTTCCATAAAAATTCCCTCCTCCTGTGATCAGTAAAGATGATAGGTGACAAGTACGATTTAACTTAAAAGTAATACGGGTAGTTTTTTTAGAAATTAAAAAAATGATGTTTCATAACGACACTGTACACCATTCTAAACCCCTATTCTACTTAAAGGTTGCATTGATACTGGTGGCTGTTTCAGGGTAATGTGTTCCACGAGACGGGATTTCTACGTTAGCTGGGTTAATTTATGCTCGAAGTTAATATTGTGCTATAGGAATGATCCTTCCTTAAACTCTTATTGGACAATAATTACTTCTAGTTTAAATTAACCCAGCTATAACTGACAAATTATGCTTTGTGGAGCACCTCCCATAAATCGCAGGGGATATGTTAGATGAGATGGCACGCCATTGCGGAGCATACACAGAACCCTTTGTTCTGTGTATGTGCGAATAACGACTAATTAAACCCAAAACAACGAGAAGTGTGAGGCTGCCACACTCATTTAAAAGTGAGTGCAGTAAACAAAAGCAAAACAACGAGAAGAGTGTGGGGAGTACTAAAGGAGAATCACTTCATCACACGGGGCTTGAATTATCTTTACAATTGCAGGTTTCAATATTGTTTAAAATGGAGAAAAGCTTGTTTGTGCCATCCTCTCGACATACTTTACTTTCTTGCTTTAATCCTTATTCCGGTTAAAAAAAAAGAAAACTATAATAGCCATGCAAATATACTGCAAAATGGGGTGGGAACCCTTGTTAGCGACACTATGTTTATACTTTGTTTCTTTCTTGATGTTATTACGTAAGCTTTACAATAGTTAATACTTAACGAATAAATCTAGGATAACTGTTCCACGGCCCCGAAGGAAGGAAACTGGGGCTGAGCTTTTCCGGTCTGCACCAGCGCGCCGCCGCGAGTGGTGGAAAAGCCCGCCTACACGCGCTTCAAGTCAGATGTACCGCGGATGTGCCGGGTGATTTCGGAGCTTGGTTTCGATTTAGAAAAGCGATGGATAAAGCGGTGTCCAACGAACCCTTGATTGTTAAACGTATGACAATTGGAACAGGAAAAAGGTAAGGCGTATTTGTCAACCTCTAACGACAGATAGTAGCGACAGCTGTCTAGATAAATAGCCGAAATAATGAACCCGCTCACTTTTAATGGAGACTTAAGAATAGTATTTTAAAAGAAGCTTAGGTGACTCCTTAGCTGTATGTAAGGTGAATACGTTGATGTTATGGTCTGACGCCCTAACACGCTTTGTTTTGGTGCGTGACGCGACGAAGTCGAGGCACCGAGCGAACAGGAAACACTTCCGGGAGACGAGTGGCCGGCGTTTAGAGCAGCCGCCAGTTTGGATGGAGCAGGGCCGTAACTCTCTGTCCCCTTTCACGAAAAGGCCTAGAAATCACTGTGTCTGTCATCAACCTGTAAACTGTCTGTTTGGGTCTAACATAAATGTATTATTACTATACGATTACTATTACGAGCTACATGGACGTTTATGTTTGTGAGCTAAAATTTTGTACGCTGGGAGGAGCCGAAACACAAATGTAAGCACATTTTCTTGACAGACTCTTAACGCGTGTTCGTCGGGTTTGTAAAAATGTAATTGCAAGGCATTGCATAAAACTTTAGAATTCTTTGGCTTTTTAAAGCTGGCAGTCTAGTGTAATACTTTGTAGGACAGGCAAATGTATCTGCCCCCCTAATCGAACATCAGTCTGCCTACCCGTGCTGAAATGGTCTAGAACAGGGGTGGGCAGTCTTATCCGCAAAAACCCAGTGTGTCTGCAGTTTTTAGGGATAACCTTTAGGTCACCTGTTACAACCCATGTGTGAGGACTCTTCAGCCAACTATTCCTCTAATTAGTTATTTAATTAGGGAGCTGCAGTGAAAACCCATATATAGAACAGCTCTTTCTGGATAAGATTGGTCTAGAACCTCCACTGCCCCGATTATAAAGGAGGGCAGATATCGCCCTGCAGGGGTTTTCTGTTTGCACCTTAAATCCCAAAACTGTACAAGGTTATTGAGGAAAGTTTTTAGGAGCTAATTTTTTTGTTAACTGATATCTGCTTCTTTGCAGCACACCATGTTGGTTCTGCTTTTAAAAGTGTTGCATTCCAAGTCGTACCGAAGACACAGTAACTTTTCAAAGGTCCAGATGCATCCATGTGCTTTTTATTATATGCGTGTGTAACAGCATCCCCATAGGCATGACACCACTTGAAATGTGTGTGTTGACTTGGGAAATGGGGGAAGCTGCTTCACTATGCAGGCCTGTTCCCCCCAGTTCATGGCTCTGACTACACGCGACCCAGTGCCCCAGTCCCCTATGGCACACATGACCCAGCAGGGCACCACGCCTGGCAAGGGCACGGCTATGAGCAGCCTGAGACAGCACTTCGAAGTCTTGGGTGAGCCCCTGTCCCATGTCTGTCAGAGCTTACCGACACCCCAAGGGGCCCTACTGCTGTTGCTTCTGCTTTGCTTAGCCTTTGGGCTATGTCAGTTGTGTGCGTGTGCCTGCTGACGATCCCCTGACTGATACCTGCTGCTGGCTGATCTGCAGTCCCCGAAACTCCAAAAGAATAAAAAGCCTTTTTGTTCTTTTTTTGGTTGGACAGTTATGGCTTGTGTTTATTTGGTTGTGTTGTTACCCTGCAGTGAGAGATATCATCCCTTTGGGCGGCCCTCGGCATGCGAGAGTGGATGACAAGCGCTCTCGCCATTCCAAGCCAGATGTCCTGTCTCTGGAGCCCCCCCAGAAAGCAAACCAGACCCAAAGAATTGCCAACCCATTTTCAAGACAAGCCTTGATCTTGGAGAAACCCAAGATGAAGATGCAGGTACCTTCCGTCCTGTTGAAGAGGATCCCTAATTCCTCCTCCACCAGCTTGGCAGCCACAGGATCTGCATCTCTCAGTACTGGTGCAGTCCACAGAGACCCTGGCTACAGATCCAGTCAAGTGAGGAGCAGAAGCCTGGAGGTAATGACTTCTGTTCATATTTTCAGTTTGTGACCCATCTTTTTTTACGAGCGAACATGCAGTTAGCCTGAGTAGCTCACAGGTTTGACTCTGAAGCCTGTGTACTTCACATTGTGACTCTGAAGGTTTTGTTGTGCTACATGGAACCTCTGCCGGGCTTGTGTAAATTCACCAAATTGTGTTTGTGTGGAGGATATATGTAGATGCAGGAAACTGTGCATTGAAGACGGATTAATTTTGAAGTGCACCTAGAACATAATGAAGTTAAGTGCTTGCATTCTTTTGGATACTTTCTATGTTTCTGTCAGTACTAGTTGCTCAGTCAATCAAAAGCCAGTACAAACAGCTCAGGGGCAGAGGGGTGAACCCCCACCAGGCACCAGACCGCTTCCCCCATCGTGACCATAACAACATGTAAACCCCCCTCTGCGGCCCCTGTGTTTCAGGCAGCTACTCCTGGCTGCAGCACTCAGGTTTCTTCTAGCCAGAGGATACACTCGGGCTTGCCATCCCTGCTCCCCTGGTCATCAGAGACTCCACACCAGCCTGAGAATGAGAGTCCGAAGCAGACCCACGACTCCCAGGTTAGACATGTATGCCATCTTTAGTTGTCTTGTCTCCATAGTGTAACTATGCATATAATTTTCTGAACAGTGCTGTGGGCCCTGGGGCCAGTTTAAACTGTGTAGAATGTTCCTGACTGTTCTTCCTCTCTCCAAAGGGAGGGGCATCAGCAGAGCAAGGCCCACGAATCAGTGTCCCCATTAATGTCGCAGGTAAGATGAAATGTCTCATTCACCACCTGCTGAAAATACCACACCTGCTGTGCTTTGGGCAACTTGAATTCTTTGGCAAAGTGCAAAAATTGGGATGAAGGTTTTCCATTTTTGCTTAATTTGCAAGGTAGTAAGCTGGTTATCTGGAACATGAGTTCATGTTACTCAATTCCTTTTCATTCCAGTAGGTGACAGTGCAGCTGTATGTCCCTCCTCCTCAGTCAAGAGGAAGGCAGAGCCTGCTGTGGAGGGGACGTGGCAGGGGAAGAGGGCCTGTTCCGGGGTCCTGGGCTCAGATATTACTGGGCTTAGGCGTACCAGAGACCTTGGCCTGAACAAAGAGGAGAATAGCCCAGGCGTCAAGGTGCTGCAACCCGATAAGCCAGCTACACCACTGTGCTCCCAGCAAACTCAGAACACCAGGGAGGCTAAGCTGGGTGAGCCAGCTCAAGCAATCACTCAAACCCAGATGGAGGCATCCAGAGTACACCAGACGTGGTCATCCACATCGGGCCAGAGAAAGCGGGAGAGCAATCAGACCAAAGGCCTGCCTGTCAGGAAGCCCCAGTGGAGGCAGCCTGTGGGGCACGGTATGGACAGCAGCCAGAGGCTTGTCTCGGCCCCGACGCCTCCTGGAACAGGCACTGGCCAGAGTGACTCTGCCACTGAGGCTTGTGACCCTATATCTGAGGCCACCCTGAAAGCTTTACCCGACTCCCCTGTCAAGCCAAAAAACAATACCAGTTCCAGCAGGAGTGTGGCAGCCCCTTGTGTTCCAGGCATTGGGAACAGGGGTGCAAAGGAGGCCATGGACAGGTGGGATCCCCTGGACCTCGAGCTGGATTTGGACTTGGGCCTTGGGGCCTGTCAGCTCAGCAGCAGCAGCGAGAGTGAGGAAGAGCCCCTGCTTTCCTTGCAGCAGATCCTGGAGCGCAGCGCTCAGCCCCCCACCACGCCACAGAAGGGCGCCTTCTCTGAGCCTGGAACGCCCCAGACTAAAGCACTGGTAGGCATCTCCAGCAGATCCAACCCTGAGCTACATGGATCTTTAAGATTCATGCGGTGTTCTATATATTACATCTGAGAACTTGTATCAGAATGGGTGGGTAGTGAGTGTTGTGGTTTTTCCTTCCTCGCCAAATCGGAGATATTGTGTAGTTCCAAATTCGTACGATCCTCTTGTGTGGATCCAAATTCGTACGATCCTCTTGTGTGGATCCAAATTCGTACGATCCTCTTGTGTGGATCCAAATTCGTACGATCCT
>JABFEA020000067.1:12719873-12732223 GCA_019775915.2 Cyphomyrus plagiostoma | reverse complement strand
CGCGCCTGTCAATAATGCCGGTAGGGGGTTGTTGGGCGCCGCGGGAACCTGCGCCCCGGGGCGTAAGGTGCGTAACCCGTGATGGGGTTCACTCCCGTGATCGGGGCCCCCCCCCCCCCCCCCCATCAGCCCGCATGGCTTCACGCCCTCACTCCACACACCTACACGCTGCCACATGGGTCCACACGGCCAACACGAGCTCTGCCTTCTTTTTTAAACCTTGTCAAACACAGGACAAGACTTAATGCCAGTTTCTTTTGCTGCGTTCTATTACCTCTTCCAAGAGAAACTCAAAATGGCATCTAAATGTAGTGGTAATTATTATTGTGAATGGTGATTGTTATATTTAGGGCCGTAACCTTCCTTAGAAGATTTAAACAGACGGCAAATGAGGCTGTTGGCCTTAAAAAACGAGCGTGACTAATTGCCTGGAGTATTATTCAGACATGGTTGAAATCGAGATGTCTCGCCTAGTAGGAGCCACAAGAAGAAGGGGTGAGAGTAAACAGCAGAGCAGTGAGCTCACCTTGATGGTCAGCATGACGTGCGTGTGGCTCTTCAGCACCTCCACAGCACTGCTGTGGCTGATATCCTCAAAGGTCACCCCATTAGCAGCCAAGATCTGATCTCCGATTTTGATGCCATTCTGCTCGGCCAAGCCTCCTGGGTCCAGCCTGGCCAAGAGACCCACGTAAGGTAGTAGCTATTACACCTTGTTCTTCAAGGCGAACATTACAGCAACCAAAAAGCAGGCCTGCTCATTGTTAAAAGAGCTGCCAATCCGCAGCATCCCCTAACGCCCTGGCGGTTTTCTCAGGTATGTACTTTGACACGTAGATGCCCAGGCCAAACTCCTTGCCCCCGCGGATGTTGAAGCCCAGGCAGTAATCATCCGAGGTGGTGTAAAGGTGCACAATCCTGCGGAGGGCACCGTCCGAGCTGGCATCTGAGGGGGTCCTCCCACTCTCTTCCACCACCATCCTGCGGTGAATCAAGTCTACCCTGCAGAGACAGGCACACCGCTATTCTGCTGGCTGTAGAGCCACTTCCTTGGCGATCGACTCAGCCTGCTGCGGGCTGCCCGTACCATGTGGTCTTCTCCTTGGAGTAGCGTATTCCGGGCACCTTCCCTACCCGCCGTAGGACCACACGCAGCCGGCTGTTGCCCGTCAGGACCTTCACGGCGCTGCTCATGGTGATGCTCTCCAGGCTGATGCCGTTTACCTCCACCAGCTTGTCTCCGACGCAGAGGCCTGCTTGCTCTGGGGGAAACAGGACACATATGTATGCGCACGTACGCGTCCCCCTCTTCTCATCTCACGCTGCTTGCTCTCACCCGCAGAGCTGCCGTCCTCCACCTTGCTGACAAAGATGCTGAGGCCATGCTCGGACCCTCCGCGTACGCTGAAGCCCAGCCGGCCATCAGCACTCTTCTCCACTGTGACTGTATGGATATCCTCGCTATCGTCGCCCCCTGGGGGTGTCACGTGGTACAGTGAGACACAGCAGCCTGCCAGGGGTGAATCGCTCTAGACGTGCCACAACGCAGTACAGTGAGCTGGTTGCAGCCCCACCGCTCTTACCATCCACAGGTGAGTTGATGAGGATGACTCTGCCCATGGGTGAGGAAGATCTAATGCCCCGATGGCGTTGCTGCTTTTTATGCAGGTAGCGCGTAGCTGTGTGAGCACCCCCTGCATGGCTGCTCGGGAAGGCCCCATTGGCAGATGACTGGGCCATGGTGAGTGGGGCTTCCCCAGCATTGGGTGGGTGTCACCCACCACTGGGCACTGTCACCTGGGCTGTCTGCACTAAAAGCTGTCTCCACACTGCCTCCTGGGGGCCATGCCTGCACCTTCCCCTCCCTAAGGCCGATCCGCCATCTACGGTCCAAGAGGCACACAGGCACACACGAATGGCAAGCATTTAATACAGGAACAAAAGCCTATCATTTATATATCACATCAAACTCTAACCGATTTCTCATTTGTTTTTCGTCAGCTAGGAGAAGCAGCTTGTCCACAAAGCACCGTTTGAAAGTTTTCCAGCACCTCGGACAGCGATTGCGAACCGGCTGCCTGAACACAAAGCCGCTACCTGACGCGAGTCACACCGCTGGAATTTAAACTTGGCTCTTCTTCTGCATTAACACTCACGCGTTATGATCGGTTTATGCCTAAATGTTTTAACTAGTAGCTCATAATTGTAAATATTTTTTCCTCAGAGAAAAGTCACGCTGTTATATTAATTATAACAGTTGGTTGTAAGAAGTCAAAAACCTTGAAATTATATTTTTTAATTGTATTGATTCAGAAAATGTTAGTGACCCAAAACTCAGCGGATGCATCCGTATAAGATGCTGCACTACCTACACACTGCGGAATGGCTATACTGCTACCTAGTACTCAAAGAGACATCGAAATAAGCCTTAAACGAAATTATTATCATTACCTTTATGTCTTCCCGTTCTGCCGAATGACCTCACCTGTCAGAACGGTGGGTCTCAGGTGCGCTATGGCCAGCCCCCTAAGACAATCTCATTAGTTTAGCGGAATTAGGCAAAGGCGGTGTCTGTCTCGGATTGGCTCTTCGGGATGTCCGTCTTACAAGGCTTGGGGCTTCTAGAACAACGTGCGCTGCTGAAATTAATATCACCTTCCAGGTTTCAGTTTGAGAATCGCTTGTATTACTATATTACTATATATAAGAATTATTTATTAATAATAATAAACACATAAACCCCTTTTAAATCTGTAAACATTAATTTTATTGGCGTTTTAATAGCAGCCTTCTACGCCTTCAAACCGTTCATATCACCTACCACACGGCCTCTTCCCGTTGAACTTATTAACTTATTCATTATCTGAAGCAGGAGCAAAACTATAAAAATGCTAGTAATGTAATACACCAAAAAAGACACGCCCTTCAAAATTTCAGGTTAACCCGAATTTTTAGCCAGCCAAATTAATGACTTAATAAAAAAATAGTTATAAAAATTTAAAAGAATAATTTCTAAACCATTGAACGCAATTGTAGAGTTGGACCATGTAATTTTAAATTCAATCTATTTAATGTTGCCTGTATTGATATTATTGGATGGCTTTAATTGCACTATATAATTTAGGCTTCATTTTTCAAAACGTCTGTACAATTCTGTCCTTGATGACTGCAGTTATTTAAATATATGTAATAATTTTATTTCGCTGTTCATTAAATGAGTTCCAGGATGTAACATTAAAATGAAATATACACGTGTAGACTAAAACCATATTGAATTAGGAACTGCTTACTGGACGTGTTTGACAGCATTACGTTTTAAAATGTATCTTGCTGTTGTTTTTTTAAAATTTATATTAATCCCCGCGATATGTTGCTATAAAAAGCTTCTATTAGCAGACCAATCACGAGGCGGCTCTTATTCACACCCTCTTCACTCAGCCAATCCACTACTTTACAGGCTAAACATACGGTGACGATAGATGCGCTCCGCCTCTGGCCAAATCTGACCAATAACAGCACGGCAGACCGTCAAGGTAGTTAGGCTGGGAATGTTCTTGTGCCGGTGGTGTATTTTAAAGGTCATACATGCTACGGTTGTCAGGTTGTTGTAAGGAAAGTATTATTGAAGTGACCCAAGGTATGTGTTCCGACTTTTGTGTATAAAGTGCGCGGCACCTCTTCCGTGTTGCTGTTTTATTTATTGTGCAGAATGGCGTCCCTTTGCGTGTTTAGTCGTGCTGTTACTGACACGAGAGATTTCCACATTTCTTTGCTCGATGTACTAGTGCAGTGTTTATCTCAGTTGTGTGATATGCTAGCCACCATTTAATTAGATGTGGAACATCTGAGCAATTAGGAATAGTCTGGGTTGATTTAACATCTATTTGGGAGGCTGAGAGAGCATTATGGCTCATGATTGACCATCTGTCGTATTAGTTCTAGCTATTAAGATTGCAATTATTGAGAATTATCCAGAATTAAGATATTGAGATGCTGAGAACTGACTTGTGTTTTCATTGGCAATCGCTGATTGTCGAGTTGTTTAAGGCTCAGTCAATAGCAATAGCTTCACAAGGCTCAGTCAGTACCAATAGCCTCACGCCTCTGGTATTTCCTCTGTTTTTTCCGTAACCCTAAAGCATGTGGTGAGATCTCTAAATTACCCATAATTTGTTTGCGTTCGTGTTCCAGGCATCCTGTCCTAGATATTCCCAGTCTTGTGCTCTATGCAGCTTGACAGACTCCTCCCATATGCCCCCTCCCCATTGACTGTATAAGTGGTTAGAAGACTGATGCTTAAGACAAGGGCGTAGATTTGCGTATGGACGGTAGCGGCCTGTAACTAGCAATATTGTGAAAGTACTGTGTGTTTGGGGGACGGGAGCTTCAGGGCTGATTTGATCCTTACCAATGCTGAAACCAAACCTACACCTTTGTTCGAAGGGGGGATCAGTGGACGGCACTGTCAAATCACCTGTAGGTTTCAAGGTTTGAGTTATAACCTTGCCTTGTGTATGGGGGGGGTACATTGTGGGGACCAAGTGGCATTTCATGGTTTGCATCTAAGTAACAAAGTCATGAACCCCTAAAACATCTTACTCCAAATGTCCCCACAATGTGATTTTTTTAAAAAGTTTTATTAGGGCTGAGTGAAGGTTGTCATTGTTGAAATTACGGTTTTTCCCATAGAAATTAATGGAGAGTCCTCACAAAGATATGAATACAAATATGTGTGTGTGTATTTTTATGTATGTATGTATATATGCATGTGTAGTGCCATGCCTGTTCTCTCAGTGTTTACATGTTTTCACCAAAATATGGGTATCTTTAGCCCAGGAGTGTTCCCTTTTTCAATAGAGCTTTTTTTTCCACTGGTCACCTTAAACAGATCAGGAAGATAGCAGTTTATTTTCCAGGAAGGCTGTTGGTGCATAGCAAAGAGCTTTGGTGTTTTGCCCAGAGTTACTCCAGTCAATGAGTAATTTGTAGCAAGTGTTAGAGTAGCTCACCTTGGTCTGCTGCATGCCTGACTTTGAGGCTTTCAAATTGGAAGAGAAGGAAAGTGACGTGTGAGCGTAATCAGCCAAGCTATCAGATGGTGCTTTCACTGACGTGTGATGTGTGAGATGATATCTGCATGTAGGACATTTCCACCATGGAACAGAGGTGGAAATTTCAGGTGCAGAAAATACAAATCCAGACCAAAATAAAGAATCTAACTAATTCCGAAACCAAAATAAAGAACCTTGAATCCAATCGAGTATAAGGAGTCACGGTCAGAGTACTCAGCTGGTTGGTTGAAACAAAATCTTGCTCTGGATTTTTACTTTCTGCACCTGAAATGTTCCACCTCTGCCTGTGTGTGCCACTCCAGGACCATGTCGGCAGAGCTGCCCCGTGACATCAACATCCGCGAGCCTAGGTGGGACCAAGGCACATTCATGGGTCGGGCCCAGCACTTCTTCACCGTCACCGACCCTCGAAACGTCCTCCTGTCTAGCGAGACCCTGGAAGACGCGCGGGTGACAGTGGAGAACTACAGGTGGGGGGGGCAATAGAAAAAAAAAATTGTGCAGACCGGATAAAAATTTTTGGTCTGGATCGGTGATCAGTTTTATAATGCAAAGATTCATATTCCATTTCATGGTTTGCATTGAAGTAGCAAAGTCCTGAACCTCTAAAACATCCTGCTAACATCCTGCTGTATTGCTCCATAAGCAGCAGATACAATAATGAAGCACACAAACACTGTGTATGAGCAGGAAGGACTCCCAGCTGCTCTCATGTCTTACGGTCCCATCATATTGGCCTCACTCTCAACCACTTAACCAATCATGTGTCAGCAGGCGTGGCATCGTGAAGCCAGGCCTGACCGAGGACCAGCTGTGGAGGGCCAAGTATATCTATGACTCTGCATTCCACCCGGATACCGGTGAGAAGATGCTTCTGATTGGCCGAATGTCTGCGCAGGTGCCCATGAACATGACGATCACTGGCTGCATGCTCACCTTTTACAGGTGAGCACTGCCACACCCCCCAACCCCCATCCAGAGCACAGATGCATTGTAGCACAGAGGCTGCCAGCATCCTGTATTATGGTGGGGCAGGATGGAAGGACAATCCACTGTACAGTTGATAGTTACTAAGGAAACTTTATTATTAACTGAACTCAAAGGCTTGGGGGGGAAAGGAATCACAAGGGGGTCAAACAAAGGCAGGAGGGTAAAACAAGGACTAACAAGAGCTAACGTGAACATAACCTAGCAGTGAAACTTTCAAGGAAGCAAAGCAACACGAGCGGCACATACTATAAACATAAACAAACATGACAACTAACGGAGGGAAGGGCAGGCAGTAAAATACACAAATAATGAAGGCAACAAGGGACAGATGTGGGCTATTACTAAATCAGCCGAAACACTGAGGACAAGGAGTACGAAGAACAGGTGAGGGTATTAAACAATCACTACAGATTCAAACACTAGGAGCAAGGGTTATAGAACATTACAACAAACCAGGTACATGCAGGGATAACTAACAAAGGAACAAAACAAAGATCCATACTGGAACATAAACAAGGGTAAACGCAGTGGCCTGGGAAGCAAGGAAACCTGGGGAACGTAGAACAGGATGGCCAGTGATACCAGTTGGCAACAGGGAATTGACAGACAAGGCTGGGACCGATCCTGACACCCCGTGTCTGCTTTGGCTGTCCCCCACAGGACCACTCCAGCTGTGGTGTTCTGGCAGTGGGTGAACCAGTCCTTCAACGCCATCGTCAACTACACCAACCGCAGCGGGGATGCCCCGCTCACTGTAAAGTAGGTTTCCCCAGGGGTGTGTGGGCTGTCCTCCCCCTGTGAAATGCAGCTGTATAGCTCGACAGTCATGTGACCCGTCACGACCATGTGATACGGCTCAGACAACATGTGGTCCTCCCTGTGTTTCCGCAGTCAGCTGGGAGCTGCGTATGTCAGCGCCACCACTGGGGCTGTAGTCACAGCACTGGGGCTGAAGTCTCTTACCAAGGTACTGCTGTCTGCATAGGGCTCCCTGTGTCACTCTTTGCCAGCCTTTGTCACTCTAAGCCCCCTTCTCCACTCTCCCTGCAGCACCTGCCTGCTATTATGGGCCGGTTTGTTCCCTTTGCTGCGGTTGCTGCTGCCAATTGCATCAATATTCCCTTTATGAGACAGAGGTAAGGCTTGGGGGCTGTTGGACGGTGCTGCGTGCAGCGTGGCCCGTTAACCTGCTAACGGGGATCTGCCGCCTTCCCCAGGGAACTGAAGTACGGCATCCCAGTGACAGACGAAAACGGCAACCGACTGGGTGAATCCACCAAGGCAGCCCAGCAGGCCATCTTTCAGGTGGTCGTGTCTCGGATCGGCATGGCTGTGCCGGCCATGGGTAAGGGCTCCCTCTGGTGGCCAGGTGGTCACCGTTCTCCTGTATTCATGTGGTGGGAACTCATGCAGTGAGGTGTGTGTGTCACCAAACGAAGGGACGGCGCCAGGGAACACTGCTGTAGGCGGAAGACACTGTGTGCCGTGAACACAACAGATTTGGTGCAGTTAGAACACTTGTTGCGGAGGCGTGCGTCGGAAATTAGGCTAACCGGCTAACTGCAGCTAGTTGGCAGGGAGGCTGAGGCCAGAGGCCGACAGCCAGCCAATGTGAGAACGGTTGTCTGCTCTGTGTTCCCAGCTATCCCACCTGTCATCATGAATGCGCTGGAGAAGAAAGCTATCCTGAAGGTACTTCCTGGGAAGGGCCCGGCCTGGTGAGGGGGGTGCCCTGTGGAGGGTCTGCCTTAATGCCCTGTGTCTCCTCCTCTTCCCAGAGGTTTCCTGTGCTCAACGCGCCGGTGCAGGTGGGCCTAGTGGGAATTTGGTAAGTATCCAAGCAGGCCACACCCCCTAGTGGCTGCTGATGGATGTGCTTCACACATGTAACCTAGATGCAGCTGCTTTTTTTTGGGAGTGATTTAGTCAAAACAGATGTAGCAGTGCCCCCTTGTGGCCAGGAGTGTACTTAACAGTCTTTTTTTTTTGCTTTTTTCCTTTCAGTCTGGTGTTTGCCACTCCGCTGTGTTGCGCCCTGTTTCCCCAGAAGAGGTACGACTACATTTAGCTGCCGCCTTCAGCCCTTTGGCTCCCTGCAGTTGGAGCGTGCTCACAGACGCCCGTCTCTTCTGTGTCTGCAGCTCCATGGCAGTGAGCAGCCTGGAGGCAGAGCTCCAGCAGCGGGTGGCTGAGATCAGTCCCAACACTGTCACCGTGTACTTCAACAAGGGCCTGTAGCTGGCCGGCCCAGGGCCGGGCCCCCTACATGCACAAGAGGGGCATTGCACCGGCAAGCCAATGTGCCACTGGTCATTCCGGAGGTATTTGAACAGTGTGACTTCAAGCCAGTTATAGTCTGCTTTAGGTACAAGAAGTCCGTTTTATAAGGCAGACGCCACAGTCCCTGTAAAAACCACATTACAGTGTTCCATATGTGCCATGTGAGGATTTCCATGCTGTGTTCTGTTTTAGCCTGAAAGGGGCAGCTGGACCCTGATCCATTCTCTTCATACAGTCTCATTTCCAAGGTTGCCAATTCTCATACCTCTGGCATGACACACTTTTAGTCTCACACTCACGCAAGATATGTTACGACAAATCTACTGTATATTATTCCATCATAAACCTAAAATTAGCTACATCAAAAGCGTTGGGGTAGTTTGCAAACCCTAGACCATTTAACAAGGTAATCAAACTGTTACAAACTCGTAATTGTGCACAGACTTGTCTCGAGTTGAAAATCTCACACCTGCCACCTGTCCAATGTTGGCAGCCCTGCTCATTTCATTTCAGTCACTCCATCAGCACAAGTATTTTAAATGCTCACTTTTGATTTCCAGAAGTATCTGTGCAGGAAACGCAGAGTACAGCTGACAGGGTGAAACCTGGCCGATTTGTTACCAATTAAAATGTCTTCCAGCTGACAGTGTGTGTGTGTGCACAGGACTCCGCTGTGGGTTTTACACTTGCCATGGTCAGTGTGACCAGCCCGCTGCCTGTGGTGCTTCCCCTTCCCTCTCAGCACACCTCTGTGAGCGTATTTACCTCGTGAGCAGTTTCGGAGACGTTGTGACGGTATCGTGACCAAACCTATGCATCCGTGAGGCTCCTTCAGTGTTCTGTACAGCCGCTGTGTGCTTTCTCTGGTCCAGTAGTAGAAAACTCACAGAGATCCTTTTAAAACCTTGAAGGCTGCGAGCAGGCTGGCGTCCTGCAGAACAGCCGCTCATGTTCGATATCAGGTGTTAAAAAGCCTCCTTACTGTGGCCACTGGCAGTGAGCCTGTGCAGACAGATCTGGCTCTTACATGGTTTCGCTCATTAATCTCCAGTAAGATGGTGATGGTCACAAGTCACAATCTTTGCACGCTGGGACTCCACCTTCCCTTGATACACACTTATGGGGGGCAGGCCACACGCAAAAGGAAAACATTTGCCAAAGATTGAAATGGACCTTCTGCACAGGTTCTAGGCTGCAGTTTCTCAGCCTGGTCCTTGGACCCCCAGATGGCCCCCACTAGCCGAAAAGTAGACTGTCACGGTCGGCAAGGACCAGGCTGAGAAACACTGTTCCATGCCATCGGTGTTAAACCAGTGCTTTGTGGCCTCTTTGTTCAAAAGATTTTAAGTCTTAGTTTCTCTTCTTAAAAACAATCAGATAGTGTAATTCACGGGATGAATTCGCTCTTTAGCTGAAGCCACCAGCAGGAATTGTTTGAAATGGCTGTTTAAAGGCACAAACGTCTAATATGCAAACTGACTGAAGGTAATCATCTCAGTGTTGTATTAATTGTGTGCACTGTATGTGTGTAATAAAGGGATGGAGAACAAACACGCCGCCTGACACGTGTCATGGGTCTTCTGCCGTCTTCATTTAGTTGCCCAGCTCTACGTTCTGCTCCTGCGCGTTATAGGCCCGGGTTCTGGGGGTCCCAGTCATTCCAGTAAGATGCAGTCAAGACCAGCAGCTCCAAATGCCTTTTATTGTAGCCGGACGTGTCCGCGCAGGGGCGCCCTCAGCCGTGGCTGCGTGTGTGTGTGTTAAGCATCTAGCCGGCTCCCTCAGCAGAGTTAGGCGTCGGCTGTCATGTGCACGCACACAGAGCTGGCTGTGGACGCCCGGGCACAGCCCCGGGTTTACACAGAGCAGTGAGTGATACAGCTTCAGGATGCTTCTCTAAATTTGAATCTACTTTCTGTAAACTAGTGGGGGGAAGCAGTCACCTCCACGCCGAATGGCCCCCCCCCCGGTGGAGACTCATGAGAAGACATCAATTATTAAAAATACACTAATATTTCACTGGCTGGATTTTCCTGGCAGCTTCCAGAACAGAAGATATGTTGACTTTATCCCCAAACTCCTTCTCCCGGTGCTCCAGCAGGATGCCCTGGAGTTGGATATAGGTGGCAGTTCAGAGGACGACCCAGCCTTCATTTATACTCACGTCTGAGGGTGGCACAGCCGCTGTGCAAGCCATACCTGCTCTCCTGCTCCGATGACAAACACGCCGCCCAGGATGAAACCCTCGCCCTTCACGTTTCCCGAATGCCCGTTCCTCCATGCCCGCAGGAAGTTGGCCCACACCCCCAGACGAACGATCCCCAAGCCGCCCATCTTCCTCTGCGCGGGTCCGTAGAAACGTTGCTGGAAGGGAAAGGAAGCCGCCAGCCGTCAGCACCTCACTGGGACAACGGTGACAGGAGGAGCCCGTCAGCAGCCCCACTCACCTTCTTATCCAGAAAGACATCGCCGGAGAAAAACGGCTTGAAGTCGTGGACCTCGGACTCGATGTTCTCCTTCACGACAGCATAGAGGGGAACACCGAGCTGATCCAGCTGGGGTTTGAGGGAGGAGAGCTCTGCGGCCTCCTGTGCAGAAAGTGGTCCACACTGTCACAGCTCCTCCCCCTACAGCAATCCCACAGCATCCGAAACGGCACCGGTACCTCTCTGCACAAGAATCACCCAGGCCGCCTCACGGCCATGACGACGGCCCCGGATCTCTCCCACAGGGACCCAGCCTTAAACGTCTTCTCATCTGCAGACAGACACACAGCACTCACTGGACCTGCTCTTTAAACAACAGCCTTCCTAACTAAACATAAGCAGACTGAACCTTAATGCACAATGGCCATATCAGAAAAAGCTCTTCCTCTCTCAAGGGCGTGCTATACGCAGCCCAGTCCAACATTAACGCCAACAGTTTTCTCACCGTCTGCTATTGTTTTCAGGTCAGTCTCCCCCAGGTACTCAACACTGGCCGGCTCTGGCTTATCCAGTAATAAATCAGTGTTGGCGAGGAAAATGCCTGCAATAGCTGCACCAATTGCTCCCAGTCCCAATGACCACATGGCCAAGAGCTCCCCCTACAGGATAAAGGACAGCACTGCAAAAACAAGATGTCAAGGTTACTTCCATGTCTTAAATTTACTATTGGTCCAATAGTAAATTTACTTAAATTTATTTAAAAAAGATTTACACTAGAGAAACTAAATGCCAAACCTGGACCGGGACGGAATCAGCACTGTTCACCACAGACATCACCTTCATATCAGATACGCTTTTTTAAAGAACAAAAGTGCACTTTTTAAAAATTGATAGTCTACCACAGGGGAGGCCAGCATTTATTAACTAAAGATGTACTTTAAGTGGCCAGTGTGCCAAGATCTACATGTTCAAATAGGGAGCCACAGCCATTGCTCAAGCTATTGCCTTTCTACATAGTTAACATGCACTCAGCAAATCCAGGTAATCGAAAAAATTGAAAGTGTAAATAAATGCATTTCTCTACCTTACTGGGACCGCTGGCACTGGGAAGCTATCGTTGCAGCCTTACTTTTGGTGTTCGGCTCGGTAAAAACTGAGTGCTGTGCTGCTAACTGACTTTTCATTTCTCGCGCTGACATGTTTGCGTGGTAAACGTTTACAGTACACGATTAGCTGCATACTAAAAAATGGGCGCATGCGCGAAAGTGCACGGACGCTTGCGACGCACTTGGCGATCGAGCGAGAATTAGGCCCAGTAAAAAAAAAAAAAAAAAAAATCATTAGTTTTTTTTTTTTTTTTTAAAGTGTATTTTCCTGTGTAAATTTCATTGCCGGCGTTCACAAATTTTGAATGAAACTTTTTAAAAATGTTTTTTCATATTAATTCTGCAGGGGGCGGCACGGTGGTGCAGTGGTTAGCACTGTTGCCTCACACCTCTGGGACTCGGGTTCGAGTCTCTGCCTGGGCTTCATGTGTGTGGAGTTTGCATGTTCTCCCCGTGTCGTCGTGGGGTTTCCTCCG
>JABFEA020000067.1:12696015-12715950 GCA_019775915.2 Cyphomyrus plagiostoma | reverse complement strand
TGGCCGGGATGATTGACGGAGTTGGCAGAGCTGTTGGGACTCAGACTATGGCTATAGATCGCAAATTGGATAACATCGCTGTGTCTCTTCACCACAGATTTGATAACATCACGGAGACTATTGACCGCAGACTTGATAACATCACGGAGAAGCTCACGGCTCTGCAAAGGATTTGGATGGCGGAGACCAGCGTGGACATAAGAGGAGCTGCGAAATTATAGCTTCTTGCCCGAAAACCCAAACAACCCTATTCTATCTGCTTTTTGTGGCAGCCAAGCATTCATAGCGACGTGGCTGCCCCCTAATCAGCACTGGCCTTGGCCAAGGCCGCTGCTGCATTCAACAACTCCCCCAGTGAGACTCTATTGCATTCCTCTCCCCCAACCCATAGTGTAGTGATGTTGCTGAGGTGTTTTTTTTCTGTTCCTACATTATACTCCCTACTGGAGTACAGTCTAGAGGCTGTTTTTTTATCCTCCTCCTCTCTCCTCATGTAATTCTGTTTTCTCTGTTCTTCCTATATTCCCCGTCTTCCTGACCCATCTACCCCAATAATGTGATGTTTGTATATGTATGGTCAGGTTGATGGCCAGTTTTTCGCTGGTACTAGTTACCAGTGACATGGTATTGCAATAACAACAGCAAGAAAAGGTAATTCAATCAAGGTTGGAGTTTTGATAAATTCCAAAGGTATTCAAGCAAATTTGCCTCCAGAAGTTAGTGTCTGGGTTGGTGAGTAAATCCCGTTCCCATTTGTGGGTAGGGAGTGAGAGTGTTGTATCAGATTCTGCTAGATGCACGTAAATCCTAGACAGTAGTTTTTTAGTTGGAGTTATTAAGAAGTTTGCTATTTTAAATGAAAGCTAAAGCAAATCTAATTGCTTACGGCACCATTTGTTTTGTATTACTGATTTAAGTTGAAGATATTCTAAGTATTTGTTTCTCTCAATGCCATAAGTTTCTGCTATTTTGTCAAATGACATCATGCAATTGAACTGAATTATATGTTCGAGGCGCTCGATTCCTTTATTATGCCAAGCATGGAAGTTTATCATTTGTTTATTTAACCGGATGTCAGGGTTGTTCCAGATGGGTGTCAGTTTGCATGGGACCAGTGAAGTTTGGTTCATTTTACGTATTCTTATGCTCTATATAGTATTATTACAGCTACATAACATAAAGACCTAAAATGTATGCTAACATATTTTTACAGAGATATGTCTTTATGGTTATTGAAGCAGTGTTAGGCTATATGCTATTTTTGGATGAATTGAATCTAAGAATTCCTGTTTTTAAAACGTGTGCTTTAGGGTTTGGAATGCAATGCAAACTGCAAATTTCAGAATCACTGAAGCACTACAGGTTGTGTCATTCCAGAGGATGCCGTTGGTCATCACCCGGTCTCTATCCTGAGTGTGTTTGCGCTTACAGAACTCCAGCTGCATTGAAGGCACATTTATCTCGAGCACGTAGACAAATTCCCCAACAAGCACCACATTTAAATTTTTTGTGCGAAACCTTATCATATCCATGATTGTGATATGCATTCTTATTTGGACCTGTACGACTTTGTTCCAGAGATTGATGATATATCTGGATTTCTTTTTCTTTTTTGTAACCTTAAGATCTTTTAAATGCAAAAGGTATTTGTATATGCCCAGTGAGAGAGGAAGTCTTTTTTGTGACATGTTCAGAGAGATGTATGCTAGCCTACTAATCAGGGCACACATCCGTCTTGTGGTGCTTTGCTGAAGTGTCAGCAGTGACCTTTTAAGGTGGAGAGTGGTGCTGCAAGAGATTGTATTTTATATATAAATTTAAAATTAAATACAACTTAAATTTAAATTGAAAAAGATTAATTGTGTGCATCTGTATACACGATGTTCAAAAAGGAGAATGAAATAAGTTGTATTTAATAAATCATTGTCTCTGTCGTGATTAAGATGAACATGTGATTAATTGCCTTTTATTCTTCATGTATTTCGTTCAACTCACAAAGTAAGTTTAGAGGGATTTGAGCAGACTTAGAAATGTAAGGCAACCAGCTGCAAAGCATTTCTAAGTCTTCTCAACTTCAAATCACCCTGCAGTTGAACAAACCTGCTTTTCTTCTTTGGGTTATAATAGTTCACCCAACTTATTTCAATCTCAGTAAAAATCACACTTACTATTTGACTGTGCTGGTAAAGTGAAGGTGAGGAAAGTTAAAGCACTGCCCTATGAGAACACACAGTGTAACTTAGATAATTAAATCGGCGCAGCTACATAGCTGTGAAGTTGAGAAAACTTAAAAATGCTTTGCAGCAGGTTGCCTTAAATTTGTTTTCCCAACGTTTTATTTTTTACAGTGTGCAGTTTGTATTGATTTGACATACATATCCATTTAATTAAGTATGTGAAGTTTTGGATACATACAACTTCATATTGCAAAATTAATAAGTTTATCTCTTTATCTCTCTTTCATTCTGTCAGGGGCGTAGTGGAGGGATATGGACGACCCGTATCCCCAGAGCCCAAATCCCGGGTACAGTGGTTCAGTAAAATTGGTCTGGACTCGGTGAATGATGTTCCTTGTATCGGAGATGCTGTAGTAGCACAGGACTCCAGCCCGGTGATCCACAAAGACCCCAATTCTGGGGGAATGTGGCACAGCCAGCGGCGTGCTCACACTGTCGTGTACAAAGCAGCATTTTGAGTTTGAGCAGTACAGACTCCAGGACTTTTCATTCCAGCCGAAGCTGCAGTTGTTGCTGGCGCCTTTCCTGCTGATCCCCTTATAGACCACGGCTATATCTACCTCACTGCCTTTCCAGTCCAGCTCCCAGTAGAACCTGCCATCTTTCAGGCCCTCCAAGCACATAATCTGCTGCCAGTGGTCAAATCTGTGAGGGTGACTGGGATACGGCTGCTCTTGGCTCCTCATCGTCAGCTCCGTGTTCCCCTTAGAGAGGACGAGGTTTTTATGGGCCGTGTTGGGATCCAGCACGAGCTGACAGGAATCTAATGGAAGGAGTTGAACACAACATGGTCACAAGACCCATAAAACTGTGCTGTGTTAATCGGTAAGGAAGTGGGTTGACTGTCCTTAAGTGACACAGAAAGATGCACATTGGACTACAGAAAAGCGCAACTGCACTCTGCACAGGCTCTTTCTGTCATTGAACCTGGAACATTCTAGCCTCTCTGTGTATAGACAGCTCATGTCCAGTAGGAGTGTTTGCTCACAGGGTAAGATGTCATCACTGGCCTTGGGTTCTCTGGTGTCTATAATTTGAATCTCTTTGGCTGTTGGGTGGCAATGAACAGAAGGCAGATATTAATGAGTTGATCACATTCCATTTAAAGCATGTTTATATCATATACATTTAGATGCTATAAAATTTGTTAAATTATATTCCTGACTGATTAAACAAAATGCTGTGTTCCACATCAAAAAAGCATACAGATAATATACCTCTAGCAGCAATCTTGTCCATTTCGCCCTTGCAGACGTCCTCTAGTTGCATTCTCATGTTTGATATGGCTTTTCTCAGAGCAACAAATGAAACCTGGTGGTTGATACTGATGTTGGACAGATCTTCATAGTTGGAAGGGGCATCAAAAGCCTGCCAGCTCTGTTCAGAAGGGAATGGAGACAGACAGGTATACTTTGAGGTCAGGTGTCCTAAGAGACACTGTTCATTGTCTACTGTGTGCTGTTACATCAGAAGAAGGATTACCTGAAGAAAATGGATGTGATCGTCGGTTTGCGAGAGCTGCTCCAGCTCCGAGTGTCTCCTCCTCAGCTCCACGATCTCCTGTTTCAGTCTGCTTAGGACTTCTTCTGCTTTGAAGACCACAGCCTTCTCCTGATTTCTGATCAGCTCTTTCACCTCAAAGTGTCTTCTCTCAATGGAGCGGATGAAGTCGGTGAACACCCTTTCATTCTCCTCCAAGGCCACCTGCGCAGAATGCTTCAGGAGATGTAGAGAGAAGACGCATGATTGGTTAAGTCAGATTTCCCCCAAGCCAGCTCTTCCCCCTTCTCCAGCATCTATGTCCACCTTGAGAAGCTCCACTGTCTGATTCAGATCCTGCCATTTCTTCACCTTTCCCTCGATCTTCTGCTGGGACTGCAGTAAGGTCGGACCAAGAAGCTTCTGTGGATACACAGAGGTATGTTGTAAAGCATAATGCAGCCAGTGTGCAGTGCCTGCCATCAACGCTAACAGTGTCTTTCTTATTTACATTGACCCTCAATAAAAGCAGTAGGCTATGAAATAAATGCATTGAATTAAAATAGAAAGATGCCATGTACTAGGTCCACAGCTTCAGCTGATACAGTAACATACATATTATTATTAAGCACACACCACGATCAGGAATTTTCAGGTAAGTTAGCTAAGTCACCTGAAGAGTCACCTAAATTCACAGCAGGCCAAACATGTGGGCAACCAACATGCACTTCATGTCCTTACCTGTTTCTCGGTCCTTTCTACTGCTGCATGGACCGTTCTGTGGTTTTCATGCTCATTCATCATGCAGAGTGAACAGATACAGAGCTGATCTGTACAGCAGTAAATCTCCAGCAGTTTGTCATGCCGAGGGCATATCTTGTCCTGGATTTTTCCTGTGGCTTTGACGATTTCATGCTTCATAAAAGCCGGGTATTCGTAGTGAGGCTGGAGGTGAGTTTCGCAGTAAGAGGCAAGACAGGACAGGCAGGACTTGACAGCTTTGTGCTTCTTCCCAGTGCAAAAGTCGCACAGCACCCCTGCATGTTCAGGTTTGCGGTGGCTGAGAGATGACCTCCGACCACTGCCCACTGTGCCCGGCTGTTCCTGCTTTCCTGTGCTGTTTCTCTGAGACATTTGGTGGCACCTTGTAGAGAGGCGTCCTCAAGACTGGTGGCAGAGACAAGTTTCAGTGAAACTCAGCTTGGAATGATGTGGGCAGGAATGTGAGGTAGGAATGGGGTACTGGTGAGACCAGTACAGCCAGATCCTTCTGACATTCAACCATGGAGGTGGTACACATGACCAAGGCAGCAATCAGGCTGCTAAACTGCAGCTAGTGAAGCAAATGATGTCAGTCCTATTAGATCCTTAAAAGTCTATGCCAGGTTGTTTTAGCAAAACAGTTTATTTAATCACACTTTGATCGTGCCATTAACGTCAAAATGTTTTGTAGGCTAATTTAGTACCATGGCACCAGTTAAATCTGAGAAATACACAAATATAACTAAAATAGTGTAAATAGAGAAAGAAGATGTGTGTGTGTGTGTGTGTGTGTCTCTCTCTCTCTCTCTCTCTCTCACACACACACACACACAAACAATTGCCCTGCATTGGGAAACGCGCAAATACGCACCACGTGTGTCTGAGATCTTCTTGAGCTGAGCGTGCGCAGTGCGCGTTTGCTATTGGTAATCACGGGGAGTTTCTCAAACGGACGATAGAAAGAAACACGGATGAGCTGAAAAAGTTCGGACTTTTTAGAAGTGCAATAAATAAATACTCACATTCATTTGCATATAATTTAATTTATTAATTGGACATATTTTGTTAAGAATTACCCAGTACAAAAACTCTATATTTTGTGGTCAAATATGTTCATATTTGTGTTTAATTTAAACCATGTTACAAAGAGTTTTATAGAGTGATGTAATCTAAGTTATATAGATCATAATCCATACCGATATATCATTTTATTTTCAAATTTCTTTGCCTAAACAGTTTATTATTATTATGCCACTGTTTATTATTTATTTTCTTCTTGAAACATCGATAATAAATTTATCGAGAAATTAAGGCCCAATAAAAAAAAATTATTAGTTTATCATCCCCGCCCGCGTGGCGAATTCAGCCCGCATCGATTTTTTTTTCATTTTTTAAAAGTGTATTTTCCTGTGTAAATTCCACTGCCGGCGTTAACAAATCATGAATAAAACATTTTTTAAAAAAATATTTTCTTTTCATATTAATTTTGCAGATCAGCGATATGTCATACATCTGTTGCTGTTCCTTTGTTTGTTTGTTGATGTTGAAAACTTATCTTCCGTTATTTTTTTTCTAAGAAATAAAAATAAAAAATAAATTCGCCCTCCCTCATCACTTGTTTCTGATTGAAACTATGATAAACTAATTATTTTTACTGGGCCTAATGGGAAACGCCAATTCATAAAAACCCTGTGTAAATGAAAGAAAATCACAGCAGTCTATGTATGTATGAACACAGATTTTTAAAAAAATAAGGCCAAATTCAAGAGATTATTATCGGCTAATATGCTACGCGTCTTCCGGGACAGGCTCCGGACCCCCCGCGACCCAGTAGGATAAGCGGTTTGGAAAATGGCTGGATGGATGCTATGCGTCTTGTACAGTAATCTTGTCCCTGCTTGGAATCTTATCGCAGCTGCATCCATATTTTATTTGTATTTTACATTTAATGCAGTAAACAAACAAAAAGAACAATATTGAAATTGGAAAATAAACCTGACTGCATTTACAAGCAGCATTCTGCTCATAGGAGGCATACATACCAGGAAAAACCCGTTCAGCAGTTTTGTAAAATCATCAGACTGATGATTTGGTTATTTGCTCAGTCAGTCAAGTTATAAACACTTCGGGAAACTTGTCAAATGAAATAACATAAATACTCAATTGAAACCAAACGCATGTAGTTCATGACCCACTTGTGTGCAGCGTTTATCACGCGACAAAACAATGCAATGTATGATATTGCGTGTTTGCCTGCTATCTATTTAATCTGCTATCTACTTAAATTGTTGCACGGTATTCCTTTTGATTATTACATTATTTGTAAATTTGTAGATAGAGTGACACCGTCTTGGTGGTATGTCCAGCGTATCTGCAGAAACGCACACACCACTAAACAACAAAACACACACAGGAATCCTAAAAGAAGCGGCTCTGACCTCCGGCCCGCAGGGGGCAGCGGCGTGTCACGATACAGGAAAGCCTGCGATAAATCCTATGCATGAGGACGTCGACGCTGTTGGCGCCAGTAGATCAGTGGCGCCAGCGCAACAGAGAGGGGAAGAGCAGAGAAGGAGGGCGAGCTGACGGACAAGCGGCCGAGAGTTGGAAAGCAGGCGACCCGGGCGCAAAATTCGACGGGAAACTTCTCTTCCCAGCTTCGGGTAGATCAAAAATAAAGTAACGGCGACTCGGGTAAGTAACGAGTGGGTTACGGCGCTTGAAGCTGCGGGCTAGCCATCTCCGACTACCGTACTGCCTTTCGGCTAGCGGCTAGGCGCACGGTGCAAGCCGAGCCCCATATTCGATTTTCTCGGCCTTTGTGTGGGAAAACTGTCAACTAAGGCCGATAGTGGTCGCGCTGGAAACCGGTGTATGTGGGCAATGATGTAGATTAACCGGGGCCGTGAAGCGTAGGATGGCGGGGCTGCCCTGGTTAGCAGGCCTTGCTGCGGATGCTAACCTTGGCAGCCCCGGTTAGCACGGGCCGCCGCTGCTTCGAAAGCGGCAGCAGAGTCATGCACTCCTGGCTCTGCATGCATTTCGGGGTTCAAAATTCTCTTTTATAGACTGAGAGGAGGAGGGAGGCCCAGTGTGGCGGGGCGGCCTCCGCTCCAAGTCGGCCCGGCTGCTTTGTTGATTATATAAGATGGGGGGGCCTTTCCCGGGCTTTTACGTCGCTCGCAGTAACACGGTGTCTTTCAGCTGGGTACCACTAAGCTTCCGTCAAGGCGCCCTGTGGACTCGCCGTCGTCGCCCCCAGTTCCGTGGTGCCCATTACTGTGTGAAACAGGCGATGGCCTGTCTGGCTGAGTGCACCGCTGAAATGCGCTTTCAAGGGCGGAAGTCGGCGGCGGCCATCTTAGGGCAGCTCTACGGCGAAGTGGGGCTCAAGATGCCTGCGCCGAGCGGTCTGGCGTACGGCGCGCCGCCCCGATCGTCTCCTCGGCTTTGTAAATAATTTATAAGTGGAATGATCGGCCGCTTTTGGGTGCCCTTAAACTCGATTTTCTAGCTTGAGAGGTTGAACCCGGTTTTGCGTGTGGAGGGCCGCGATCGGTTTCGGCCTAGGCGCAGCATCTGCAGGCGCGGTGCGACGGGAGCTTTCCCCATATGCCTGGGCCCAGGTGTCTAGTTGGTGGCTTTGAAACGTGTTAGAGAGGCGCTGAGGTGTACCTGCGATAAACGTGCTTTACTTTTAAAATGAGTCGCTTGGTGTTGTCGATGCGTTTGCTGTACGTGAACAGTGTGTCTGTGTGTGCTGCCCTTTTCTACGCAGCTGCTTCAATTCACCAGGAAGTAGGTACTTGACGGTGTTGTGGTGATGGTCCCCTGCTGTGGCCTGGATTTGTGCTCTCGGGAGTCTGACACATCCTCCTTTTCGGGTCCTCTTATTTACGTTTAATCTATGGTGCTTGATGTGGGGATTGGGGGCGGGGGTTGTAAAGGACTGCATGGTGGGAACTGGCACAGCCTGCCCGATGTCCTGATGTGAGTCCCGTGTCCCTGTCCCCCTCGCAGGTGGCGTGCCTTGCATCAACGTGCAGGGGCTCACGGCAGCGCTGCCACTGGACAAGCCCGGCTCGCTAAGAGGAGCCCGCTAAGCCGTCAGGCTGGAGTCCGTCATAATGGCTGAGTCAGAGACTGAGTGTGACACGCCGGGGCTCGACACCCTGGGCTCTGAGTGTGTCATACCGCACAGTCAGGTCACAGAGGTGCACTATACGTCGGGATCTGAGATCATGGCTCTGGAAGTGAAACGGGATCATGATCTGGACCACATTCACGGCGCACACTTGTCTAAGATCCAGGGTCTGGGTGCTGACCTGGGCTCTGTCCCTTGTGTGGATTCCGACCAGATCATAGCAGAGACGGATCACGATTATACAAAAGCAGAGCACCAGACAGACCTGCAGTGTTACACCGGGGCTGAAATCAAGTGTGTGACCAGTGAGAGCCTGCTGGGTGACATCATCAAGACGCAGATGAGTGGGGAAGATGCCACACACATAATCAAGGCGGAAGACCAGGCACTGATGGTGGAGACGGAAAATGGCATGGTGATCCACGAGGCCCAGAGACTGATTTGCAATGAGTGTGGGGAGTTGTTTGACAGTGCCTCAGACCTCCACCAGCACTATGAGATTCACAAAGCGGCAGCCCCCTATTGCTGCATCCAGTGCGGCGAAAGCTTTGCCGTGGAGTCCAGTCTGAAGGAGCACCTGAAAATCCACTTGAAGGAGAAGCCGTACGGCGCCGGGGTGGAGGTGGTTGGCAAGAGTTGCATGGATGCCTTCGGCCTGAAGGCCCACTCGCTGATGCATAGCCCGGATAAGCCGCACCGCTGCTCTGAGTGTGGCAAGAGCTTTGCGGCAGCCATCACCCTGCGGGAGCATATGAAGCTGCATTCGGAGGAGAAGCCCTACAAGTGCTCGCAATGCCGCAAGAGCTTCGTCCGCCGGCGCCACCTCAAGAAACACCAGGAGATGCACGCCCGCGAGAAGCCTTACAGCTGCGGCCAGTGTGGCAAGAGTTTCACCGCGGCGTCCAACCTGAAGCAGCACCAGAGGATCCACGTGGGTGGTCCCGGCCCTGGCGACAAACCCCACCACTGCACCCAGTGTGGCAAGAGCTTTGCCGCAGCCGCCACCTTGCGGGAGCATCAGCGGGTGCATTCGGGGGACAAGCCCTACAAGTGCACCATGTGCCGCAAGAGCTTTGTGAGGAGACGTCACCTCAAGAAGCACCAGCAGATCCACTCCGGCGGGAAGCCGTACAGATGCTCCCAGTGCGAGAAGAGCTTCAACCACTCCTCCTCCCTGTCCCGGCATCACCGCATCCACCTGGACGACAAAATGTACACCTGCAACCCGGGGGTGAAAGCATTCCCATTTGGCTCGAACCTAAAGCGCAGCATGCATTCGGGAGAGAAGCCATACAGCTGCAGCCATTGTGAGAAAAGCTTCAATCACTCATCCTCATTGTCGAGGCACCAAAGAACTCACCTAGATGGAAAGACCTACAGCTGCAATCACTGCGGCAAACGCTTCAACCACTCCTCCTCTCTGGCCAGGCACCAGCGGGTCCATCTGGCGGAGAAGGCTGCGTACACGGCTGCCCAGGCAGAGAAGGGCTTCCCTCACACCACTATCCTGAAACACCAGCGCATTCTCAATGCAGAGAAGCCCTATCGCTGCTCCCAGTGCGGGAAAGGCTTTAATCATTCATCCTCTCTGTCACGACACCACCGGGTCCACCTAGACCAGTGATGCGCGAGCAGGTGGGCAAGTGCGTCCTATTGGCTCAGGCGCCTCTCGCCACGCTCCTGTCCTTAGCTACTCCAGGTATACGAAGCTGCACCGTATGAGTGACCCTCTTCAAACAGTCCAGACGTTTGGGGCGCGACTCGCACTCGGTGTCAGGAGAAATAACCTTTTGCTGACAGCTTGACGTTGGCTGCTGGGTTGCGTTCAGGCAACACGCAGATGACCCTGAACACGTCTCGTGTGAGGTATGGATGCCTCGCAGAGAGGGTCCTGCCTGCCCATCTGCCTCAGTTACCATTGGCTTATCACAAATTGATATGAATGGTGAAATTTCCCACCTTTCGATTCTTTGTGGACTTTGAAGTCAGTAATGGTGTAAATAGTTTGTCGGTAGGTACTCTGGGTTGTTCTGACCTGTTTGCCCGCGTGGTTCTCGCGCCCTGTTAAGGGGGATTGTTGAGCGGATTCAGAAAGCTGTCAGCAAAGGATTAAGGCTCCAAGCCGCACAGATTCTGTCATCTGGGTGTTCTCCCATGTGGAGGGCACCGAGCCGTGCCCCTTCGAGACGAGTCCACGTGCCCGCAACTCGGCGGGATGCTGCCAGGGGCGTCCCTGACTTCCCTACAGCCCTCTAGCGCCACTCGCTTTCCCTCCACGTGTAAGCGGCATTTGTTTGCCGAGCGCCTTTCAGACCCTCTGGCACCATCCAGTGGCGGGTTGGATGCTGGCGCGTGCGTGGGGGGGGGTTGTTGTGATCCTGTGGCATTCTGAAAACTCCTTCAGAGAGGCCCCAGCCAGGTCCCTGGTACTGTAATACCAAATGTATATTAACAATATGTGGTTGTGCATATTAACACATTCAGAATATTCCTTGCAATTGCTTTGGAAATGATGAATTAGCATTGTATAGCACATAGGTTAACGTTTATTCAGAATACATTCTACAGGCTATCCAGTTTGACTGTGTTATAGATCGTAGTGTGTACTTATCAAGACAAATAGCATAGCTCGCTTTTACTGAGACCTTAGCATCTTCAGATGTCCAATTCCATTGGTTTGTGCTTTCTACTTACCTGTCCTGTGTACAATTATTTTACATACAAGGTTTTTTTTTTTTTTTTAGAATATCCTTTGGATTATTGAAAGGGAATCGAATGGGATGTTTTTATGGGGGTGTGAGCGTTCTAATTTGCTTTGGGCTAATTGTGCTTCAGCGCGTAGCATAGACTTAATCATTGTGTTAGAGATAGGTGCCTTATTGCATGCCGTGTAGAATTGTATGCCAAGCTGTTGATGAAAATATTTGTAAGGTTTTGGCTAGCTCCTTTTGTTCTTAAACATACTAACCTGTTTTCCTTTGACTTCATTGATACCATTATTTTGGTTTGGCTTCTATGTATATGAAATATGTTTCCAATATGTTACTATTGTCTTTTAATTTTCCTGTCTATTGATTGGCAACAGTGTAGATGACTAGAGTAAGTTACAACCTGGTTGTCCATACTTTTGATTGGCCTCTTACTATGGAGGCTCACCATTGTTCCAGCTGTCTCCCAGGTTTGGAGTGACACATATGGATAAATAAAGGTTGTTGACTGTTCACCCTTGTTTGTGTTACTGCCTGGCTGGTAAGGAGCTGGGGTCCTGCGGTGGGTGGGCGTGCAGCGAGAACCACTCGGCGGACAGAGCCCTCCACGCTTCCACTGTAGCTATGATGCTGCCTATTAATCCCTTCAGTATTCATCAGTTGCATATCATACATTAATGTTAATATTTGGCAGACAACCTTGTACAGAGCATGAAATAAAGGTGGGATGTCATCACATTCAAATGGCTACCTGTCTCTGACTTGCTGGGGCGTTAGCCAGACAGATGGTTCCAGGTGGGAGGGCTTCATGATGCTAGTGATGTTTCCCTCCAGAAGCTGCAAGGTCTATTGCCTTCTCTCCACTTCAGTGTAAGTACCTCCAGTATGCTGGGTTGATGTGGTTGCAGGTTTCATGGTCTATCGCCACTGCCTTTCCTGGTGTGAGAGTGATCATTGGGGTTTGCAGCAAATGACATCACTTAGTTCCCTGCACCAGGCTGTACAGAGCATGTGATCCCTTGAGCTTTGGTCCTGCTTGTTCTTGCGCCGTGTTCAGTGGCTTTGAGCCTCAGGTGTTGAATGGTTCCAAGGGCATGGATTTGATTAAGGACATGTCCCTACCAATACTGTGTGTGATCAGGGGCTGATTGAGTTCTAAACCAAACGTGTGCCCTTGAATGGCTCCCTAGTGGGTAGGATACGGATGAGACGGTCAACATCTCCCTGCTGGTCTGTCCTGATGGGTTTTGATGATCTCCCTTCGAATTGCCGTCAAAGAGTTAAAGGATGTGTTTTAATAGCTATTTATTCAGTCTCTGAAAGTTGCAGACCCGGATGTTGAAGTAGAGTTGCTCATCGCTCTTGGCGTTTAGCGTCATGCTGCTGTGATGCTGGCATGTGATAGAGGTGGGCTTCTGGAGAAGGTGCCACACACCCTGGACGTCTGCATTCAGATTGTCTGACCTACCCCCCACACACACACGCCAATGAAAATTATGCAAGCTAGTTAGAATGTGTATTTCGAACTGTGGCAAACTAAAATTTAGACGGAATTGCTCTTCCATATCAGATATTGCAGCGATTTGTCCACTAGAGGGCTCTGCTGTATGAGTTATTTCCGAACATGAGCATGTGTGTGCACGTGTCTAGTGAATTTCGTGAACTTCTCTGAATGCTTCTGTGATGCATTTTTTTTTTTAAAGCTGATGCTGTAATACTGCTGGTTACTTGCAGATTATGAGCGTCTGTTGCTACAGGACCTACAATGTCATCAGATTTGTCTATTTGCACTTTAAAAATGTACTTACCGTGCCATTACTGTTGATACTGGTAACTCAAACAGGGTACATTTTATTGATTGAAAGTACTGTAAAGGATGAGTAAAAATCTAATGTTTTGTCCAAAAATCAGCATATAAAATTCCAGAAAGCCGTAAATACACAGGTGTTCTTGCAGGGACCGTTCTGGCTCTATTTACATCAGCTGGCTGTGTGTCCAGAGTGACCCACCACTGTCCTGCTCACACATTCATGACGGGTGTGAGCTGCATCAGTGCGCCATGGGGGCGGGGCTGCTGCGCATTTGGCTGCGTGACCTGCAGGAATTCCTGCTGCTGCAGGCTGGTCAGGGCGCCGCAGGCACTGGGCGCCAGGCTGACCTGAGTCCTGTGGGCAGATGGAGGAAATGGGTTCAGGATATACATGCAGCAATGGAGAGCTCTTATGGAGGTTGGGTTGGGGTGGTCGTGGTCATGCGACCCCTGTGTAAGGCCTTAATAAATCATGTGGGGACTGGCTCTGTGGGCTGCTCACCTGGGCGAGTCAACGCCACTGTCCCCTGGGCTGCTGTGGTTCTCCCCTGCCTCTGCCGGTCTGTCCTGATGGGTTTTGATGGCAAACAGGCTGTTGTGGGGCTCAGGTGGCCCCTGGGGTCCATCGTCTAGCCCCGTCCTGCTGGCTCCTCCCCTGGGCGGCAGGCTAGAGGCTTCTGTGCTGATGGCCCACACCTGAGAAGTCCACCTGGTCCCACACACACCCCGGGTCTCAGGTGATTGGCCCACATTGGGGCCACTGCAGTCGTCAGGGAAGCCCCTGCCCGGTGCTGCGCCGCTCCCCCCCACCTGAGCGGTGCGGGAGGCCTGGCTGTGGGCGGCGCACACCTGAGATGCTGCACTGCAGTCGCTCACGGAGCCCTCGTTCAAGTAGAGGGAGCTGCAGGTGTCACCCTCTGGTGGCCCATGGTGGAGCGTCCTGCCAGTGTGGAGCCCTTGAGGCACAGAGATGTCCATCTCTCCGGCCTGGCCACACACACTCCGGCGGTCTGAGGTCCTGCCCTGTTTGTCCTCCAGCCTCCCATCCAGGGAGGTCCTGCTCCTGGTCTTACTCTGCTTCAGTTTGTCCTCTATTCTCAGCGTACTGGTGTCAGGGTAACCAGGACTGCACTCCTCCCCAGGGCTTGAGCAAAGCCCCTCAAAGGGCCCCTCCATCACAGCAAACGATCTGCCGGGGTCTGTCGGACAGGGATCCCAGGACTTTGACCTGTGGCTGACCCGGCTCGCCCTGTCAGGCAGCTGGGCCTTGCCATCCCTCCTCCTCTGACCCCGGTGGCCATGTTTGTGTGCCTTCTCTCTTCCCCGGAAGGGGTTCTCAATGCGCTTCTTATCCAGATCCTTGCCGTCTCCACAAGGCTCCGTGTGCCGCTCACCTGCGGCCGCCACCTCTACCGCGGCGTCTCCATGCTTCCCGGCGGCAGAGCGCCCCCTCCGCCTGCTCCGGCTGGTCTTGGGGGCCTGCGGCTGGGGGCCCTCGGTGGAGGTGCCCTTGTGCTCCGCTCGCTCCTCCAGCTTCTTCATGAGCACGGTGTGCTTGGCCAGGTTGTGCACGGTCAGCGCAGGGTTGATGCGCCGGATGATGGCATGCTCCAGGTCGCGCGGCAGCTTGTTCAGGTCGTCCTCGTCCCGCACCGGCCACTCCTCGGGGGGGAACTGCGCGGAGAAGCCGGCCAGCTCCTTCCTGGCCCTGTCCTTCTTGGCCGGGTTGCGGCGGAAAAGGCTGAAGCCAAAGCGCCGGCCGGGCTTCCCCTCCTGCGCGCTCGTCCGGCTCCCCAGTCGGTCCAGGGCCGTGGAGGTAGACCGGTGCTTCACGGAGGCCTGCGGCTCGCTGGGTGGCCCCAGACTCCTGCCGGTGTGCTCACTGAAGCAGCTGCAGGAGCCGCAGTGGGCTGCAGCCGCGGCCGCTGCCATGCAGCTCTCGGTGCTCAGCAGGTAGGTGATTGGAGGGGGGGACGGCGGGTCATCTTCCTCGGAGGGTCGGCAATGCTGGTGGGTGATGAAGTATGTCTGCGGGGTGACGATGAAGTAGCCCTCCCCCGTGTGGTAAATCTTCCTGTCCTTGATCAGGGAGCCCAGCGCGCTGTGCAGGATGTCCGGCCCTGGGATGGCCATGCCTGGGTGGACGAGGCGCGATAGTCAGTGGCCACTGTGAAGGTGACTCTCCCCCCGTGTAGCTTTGTGACACCTACCTGGGTGGGCTCTGGCCATGTGGCTGAGCAAAGCCTCTTGGGTGACGGTGACGTGGGCGTCGTTCATGTCCGAGATGACGGAGCACAGCACCTCTGACAGAGGAATGAACTGGGACTGTGTTATGGGGCTCATCTGTACAGGGCTTAAGTCACCTGCGGGGAGAATGCAAAGATGGCTGGGTCAAAGGTCATGGGATACAGGAAGTGCTTCCTCTGCAAAACATTGGACATTCAGTCTGCTCGCTGCCCCCAGCAGGTCAAAGGAGGTAAGGACAGGATGTACATCAGCTGTCTTTTTTCTAACATGCAGAAAATATGAAGGTCTTGCAGATTATATTTGAAAACTACTATTCTTTTTCTTGTACCTCTGCCATTAGTACTGGTGCAATCAGCAGTATACAGTGGAATAAATACTAATATTTATATGTGTAATAGTATTAGATTTCTAACCCGGTTTAGCTAGGTGTGATGCACACTATCTAGCGATGTCATAAAATGCACCGTAACACACTTTCTATCTTTCAAGACCCGTCTGAATGCTCTCTGCCACTCATACAGCTTTTCTCCAATTTACAAATTTATATTGTGGCAGTCGACTGACAAAGAGAATTGGTCGCTCCACCGCTGGTGAAGCTGAAAGTATGACACTTCCTACACTGCACCTGATTGGTCGAGCTGTGTGTGGATTCACGGGTCAAAGTTCAATTGAGATGAAATTGCTCCGCTGCCCCAGAAGTGAGGAATCTGAATAAGACATGAATATTTTCTCTTCTCCCCTGCTAGGTGTTTAGTTGGGAATGAAACGCTGGCACAAAAGCAGATGTAGGGGAAGGTGGACAATCTGCCTCCGTGTAGGGAGACCCAGCAGGGATACCCCCGAGTGACACTCAGGGGGGGGCAATATCCAGCTGTCACTGGATATCCTGCTCTAATTCCGCTCATTGTTCAAAAGATTCTAAGGAAAAACCAGAGATGAAAAGAACCCCAGGAATTAGAACTGGGAGGGGGCAATGTCCTTTCAAAGCAGGCTCTGTCCCAGCGTGCTGAGGGGACCGTGTCCTCCAGGTGAACGGCATCCTGTTTGTGAGGTTGGGGCAGCAGTCATGACGGGGTCTAACTGGCCCGTGGCTGACTTTCTGCGCTGCTGGTAACTCGAGGACGTGCGTCACACACACACACAGGGCCTTTGTCGCATGCAGCGAGTGGTCGCAGGCTGCCATGGCAACTGCACGTCATGCCAGGAGCCACGTAAAGGCCCCCCAGCTTTGTGTGTGAGGTCTGGCCAGCTCAGCTCAGCGCGTTTGATGTGATCTTGCTGGAGATGAAGTATGAGGTTTCTAATGGCACCAGTGTAGCAGGAAGTGACATTGAGGCCAGGGAAAAACCGGGAAGCTTGATCAGTGTGAGGGGAAGCCCGTTTCCAAACTGTGCTCTCAGAACTTAACCCTAATGCTTATGTAGACCAGTGCATGGGCAGGCCTGAGACAGAGTGTTGCTTGGGCAAAATGCTACTCCCTCCCAGGGGCCTGCGGGCTGCCTGTTTTGTCGGAGATCAGGTCTGGTTTCATGTGGGAGCCAAACAGGTTGAACGGGGCGCTGTGCCAGGCAAGGGCCACTGGGTGGCGACTTCCTGCGCTGCCCACCTGACAGCCCTGGCTTTGGCATTCCTTGCAGGCCATGGGAGGCGGGAACACTCCCACGGCAGGAATTAGCGTAAAGCAGCTTACACATTCACAGAGGTGACATCTTTTATTCTTTAGATCCATCAGAAATGGTTAACTGCCTGGAACAAGTTGCAGGTGTGGGCGAGGGGGGGCAACTGGGAGTGGCAAGAAAACTAGCCTCTGAGCCTGAATGTTGTGGGTTCTAATTCCAAGGTCAGCAGAGTGCCCTTCAGCAAGGCCACTAACCTGCAGTCTCTCCGGGGACCAGCTGACCATGCGCTCCCTAACATGTGTGATTCGATCTGGATAAAAACGTCTGCAGATTAAAATAAAACACACATCAGCCAATCCTTGACCTGGGAGGTCTCTAAACGTATAGATGAAATGGTGTTTAGCTCGTGTTTAACCCTTGATTCTAGAATTTGGGATGGCTTAAGGCCCTGGCAGAAGACAATCCCTCCGTCATCATCAGAAAATGGTATCCTGTCTACTCCGCTGGCCACGGACACGGAGAGCCATCCACGGACACGGAGAGCTGTCCACTCACAGTGAATGCGACGACTGGTGAACTTTAACCGCTTTACAAACATTGTCCTGTAGCTCAACAAGTTGAGCATTACACTAACAAAAGGTTGTGGGTTCAAATCCCTTGGTGCACACACACTCCCTCCCATATGGGGTGACCCCAGAGTGTGAATGTGCATGCTGTCCCCTGCTTAATGCATCACAAAAGGCATGGGAATGGCCCGAGTCTAGCAAGGTGTCGCCCCCCCACCGTCACCCTCCCCCACATTCCAGCCATTTACGCTCCCCCACAGGCCATGGACACTTAACACAACACGGTGGACCACCTGGTAGACACAGCGGGGCCATGGGTCCTGCATTTCATACCGCCATGCAAGCCCCTGATGTGACCCTCATGCGGCCACTCCTGCCTCGGGGACTTCCTTCAGACTGAACAAACCGCACAAACACTACCTGTTATAGTGCTGGAGTATGAATTTCATCACTACATGAAAGCGGCTAGAACGCCAGCCACACATTCTAAAGTTTCCCAAATCCAACAACTGGGCGTGTCTTGGTCAGCTTGCAGGCGAAAACTGAGACAGTGTATCGGTGCTTCACCCCGCGATCACCGCCCCCCCGTCTTAACTTGCACTGCTTTTCATACAGGAAACGGACTGAGGCGGCGCTGGAGGACATACCCACGGCTCTAATGACGAAGCCCGTCGGAGACCTCAGCGCCCGGCGCATCCATGCTTCCCGCAGCACTTCCACATGGTCCGCGGCTCCCTGCACCAAAAGCACCAGGTTCTCCAGCCATCCCTGGAAGCTTACACCCGCTACCGCTTTGACAAGCCTTTTATTCCAAAAGCTGCGCAAGTTTTGCGCCTGAAAGTCTTCGAAGATGTCGTGTCCGCTCCGGGCTTGAGTGCCTTGCGCCTCCATACCGCCTCCAGCGCGCCGACCGCTCCGGCCCAAGACCAGCGCCAGTGACGCTGCGGACAGCTGCACAACACGCTGAGGCTGCGACATTGTTTCACCTTCGATCACATTCAAATAAACTTCGTATGAGATCAAAGAAGCGTCCGGAGCGCCTCCCGCATAGCTAGACTTGGCCGTCGCTCCTAGTTCGCTCGTATTCCTACGGAACGCAGCAACTGAGTCGCCGCGCTAGCGCCTCCAAGGTAACGGGGATGACGCGCAGGAGGCGGTGCCAGGCGTGAGACACCAGCCAATCGTTAGCTGAAGAAACGGGCGTGGGCGGGGCCGTAAGCTCCCGAAGTCAGGTGCATAGTGGCGTTCAGTATCTGCGAGGTATCGAGTGGCTTATTGTGTAATGTTCCCAACTATTAATGCTTATGTTGTCCTTGGTGGAACAATGCCGCTTTGCGTTTGCAACCCTCGAAGCTTAGGAATTTACACTGCACTGATTGTGTGGTATTGTCTGTGTATTATTTATTTGTAAACTATTAGTTGTTTTTAGATAATAAGCAGGGAGTAGAGTGTTATTTACAATAGTACACATCCTGCGTCAGTGTGGGACGTGTACAGCCTCCCACACAAAGCCCTCTTTGTTACTGCTGTCCGTGAGTCCTGTTCCCTAGGTACTCCGGCATTGTCAACAGCCAAGAATCACTAAGAAAGAGGCACTGATGGACTATAACACGCTGTTTGAGGGTGAGCCGAGAGAGCTAGTGAGCTTCTTCAGTTTGCCTTCAGTTTCCCAGTGGTTTCTAACTTAGTCGAATCTTTTGAAATGCTGTAATGTTCTATGCAGATAATAGAGAGTCAGTCTATAAATGTCTGTTGTTACAAACCTGTGTTGGGTTTGTTTATGGGGATGGGTGTGTGTGCGCGCGCGCGCGTGTGTTCCTGCTGTTGGCCTGCATAACATCGTAGCATCTGTCTATACTGAGTGCAGCTTCAGTAAAGCATGTTACGTGGCATTTGTCGCTTTATTATATAGGCCACAGTGCGACTGCATAAATTGCTGTACGTCTTATTATCATGATGGCCAGAGGCGGATAGTTCAGGCCCAGAAAGTGACAATCTAGACCAAGTAAAGAGTACTTAACTGGTTGGTTGAAAAAAAACTTTGTTTTTGGATTTTTACTTTCTGGACCTGAACTATCCACTGCTGATGATGGCGAAGTCCCAAGAGTGCCGTGTGTACAATGCTTGTGTATTACCTATTAAATGGAGATGTTGTGTATCAGTGGCTATAAATTACGACGTGTATGCGTGTATTTTCTTCTCTGATGCAGCACTATAAACCAACTACATATATTTCCTATTAAAACAGTTTAAATATCTTCCAGGTCTCGGCGGCAGGGGCGCCTATAAGGGGGGGAAAGTTGGGACAATTCTAAGGGCCCACGCCCTTTAGGGCCCCCCAGAGATCTGCTTTATTAATAATA
>JABFEA020000067.1:12660360-12677573 GCA_019775915.2 Cyphomyrus plagiostoma | reverse complement strand
CGAACTGGCTCTCTGGATCAGCCTGTTCAGTCTCTTCCTGTCCCTAGTAGAGATGCTGCCGCCCCAGGAGACCACACAAATAGCTGATGCCAAAATAGCTGACGCCAAAAAGAGATATTATGTGGAAGTACTTTGGCAATTTAAAGTCCAACACACAACAAAGTGGTGCTGTGTATTGTAAACATAAAACACAAATACAAAACTAATAGAACTATGCTGAAAATTAAGACCGGATATCAAATGAAAATTGAAAATATAAAAATTTAATTCAAAAAATCAAAACTATAGTAACACCACCCTACAACAAATAAAATATTTTTTTGTGTGATTAATCTATCCATCTCTCCATTTATGTAACCACTTGTCCTATTCAGGACTCAATGGACACAAGGCAGGAAACTACCCACAATGGGGCACCAACCCATCACAGTGGAAACTCAAACCCAGGTGCCAGTCATGGGGCAACAGTCCTAACCACTGTGCACTGTTCTACCCTTTTGTGTGACCCATTCTTTAAAATAATATTTCAGTTTTCACTTCTTCATGTTCTGAATCTGCCATTTTTATCTACTATGCTCCTCCATCAATGTCTATGCATCTTCTGACCATCCATGCTGTCTGCCTTACTTCCCACATATCCAGATGGTGACTGGGGCACAATCTGAGCTGGAGGCCTGGTTCAGTCCCACAGAAGTGTGACTAAATTAATGTCAGTTACAAACTGTAACATTGTGGGTGCAGCTTTCAATCTGCCTTCCCACACAGGCCGACATGGAGAACTGACTCACTCATGGACTTTGGCTCCGAACTTGACCACAGTCTACACCTTGCTTTTAGCAAGCAGGCCCATTCTGTCTTTTTATATAATGATGTCATGCCCGGGGGGGGGGGGTTCAGACAACCAGCTGACATCGGACCCCCAGAGGTTTTTTTTCTGTGTGTGGGAGTTTTTGGTTCCTCTCCTCCATTGTCATCTGGCTTTCTTCATTTCATTTCTTTTTTCCCCGTTTTTGTACTATTCAGTCATAATGATGTTGCAATGTGTCACACACTCATGGAAAAGTGCCTGGGGACGACACTTGTGAAAGGCGCTATATAAGAATACATTGAATTGAATTGAATTGCATGGGAATCCTAAGGAATTTTTAAGCAAAATGGAGTCTTGAAGTAAAGAAATAAAGACTGAATTATATCATGGTAAATATCCATACCGACTGATATGAAAAAATTGCTGTATCACTCAAGCCTATTAACAAGATTTTAATTTAGTCATTCCAAGTTAATTTATTTAAATCAACATTATTTTTTTTACATATGCTGTTACAGTATCCAGTGCAAACAAAGGCTTTAAGAATACATTTTGCAATATATACACAACATATATGAAGTACATTCACCTCAGATGCTATCTTACATGTAACATTTAGTCACCATCCAGCTGCTTATCCTACTCAGCATCCAGGGGGAGGCTGGGAGTAGCTGGACCACAAAAAGGGCAGCACAAGGCACCAGGCGGGGGGGTCACCCTAGGTGGGATGCCAGTCCACAACCAAAATATGTGCAACATATACAGCAAGATCACAGCAGTCCTCTTCTCGAGGAAAAAAATAAAGGTGCGAGGGTCCAGCAGCAGCCTACGGGTCGTTTAACTTGCGCTCCAGCTCACTGAACACCTTGTTGCTGATTTCATCCACTTCATCCTCCACCTAAAAACAGGCAGCAGGTGAAAGAGTTGTACCCGAAGACTGAACGGGGCCATGGCAACTGATGCAGACGCCGTGGGCCTAACCTGCTCCACGTGGTCCACCTCGGGGATGTAGAACTGCAGCATGTTCTCGATGCCGCTCTTCAGCGTCCGCGTGGAGCTGGGGCAGCCCGTGCAGGAGCCCAGCAGCTTGAGCCGCACCGTGCCGTCCTCAAAGCCCTTGAAGATGACATCACCGCCATCCTCCTGCACTGTGGGCCTGGAGGTAACGCGGTACAGTTATCATCTGGAAGGTTAGTGGTGCTTTCAGGGAGTGGGCTCTGCTTTGTTTGATCTGGGGACACTGATACAGTCACACCCTCAGTCACTCTGAGAGCCTTGAGGTACTTTGCACACATCTGCAAACGTAATGTCCCTGTGTATACAGTTCCCAAGCTTTATAACTCAAAGACTTGGTACTAAGGAATAGTACCTCATGTCCGTCCCTAAGATGATGATGTGCCTCATAATGACACAGTATTGCTGCATAAAACGGGTAAGGCCTGACATCAAAACCACGAAACTTCAAATGCAGGTTCCATATAAGCTATACCTGATCCTGGTGTTGAGCAGCTCTTTGATCATGGACACCACTTCATCTTCATCCTCTTCCAAAGGAGCTGCGATGTAGAGAACAAGACAGTACACACTGCCTCTTAGGTGCCCCCCAAACAATTGTCACAACTATGTTTCTATATGCTATAAGGTCATCTACTGCATGCTATGTGTATTTATGTCTTTATTTAATTTCCGTAATTTTTTGTGTGTGTTGGTTGTGTTCATTGCTGTCTGCAAACCAAGGGTGGACAATCTTATCCGCAAAGGGCTAGTGTGTACGTGGGTTTTCGCTACAATTCCCTAATTAGATTACTAATTAAGAGGACTGATTGGCTGAAGAGTTCTCACACCTGGGCTTGAACAGTTGACCTAAAGGTTATCCAAAAAGCCTACATACACGCCCGCCTTTTGAGGATAAGATTGCCCACCCCTGTAATAGAGGGTATGCACATGATGTCACAGAAGACAGGAGTCACTGTGCTCATAGCCAATGAGTAGCAAATACACTGAGTGGCAGTGTTAGTGTTCAGCTTGAATGCCACAAAAATACATCTAAAATTGGAAAGGGCTGCAGTGTATGACATTGTATTGCTGCCACCATGATAGGACTAAATTTGCCCAGTTTCTCATTATCACAAGATAAGAAAAAGGAGAAAATGGGAAATTTTATTTTTATCATGGTGGCAGTAATTCACACTGTCATAGTTATGTGACTGATTGTACAAATCGATTTAACAAGAAATTGTTGCCATAATTTTACAGAGTACCGAAAACGAAAGAAAAGAAAAGCAACATGTCACTGTTATTCAGAGTTTTCTTAAGTACTGAGGGGAAGTTGGTGGTGCAGAAGGGAGTGCCAGAGGGTTGCCGAACGATTGCTTTCGGGATAGGCTCGTGCTATGGGCACGAGGCAGGGGGGCCAGCCCATCGCAGGGCACATACACACACCAACCACTCACACATGCACACCTATGGGCAATTTAGGAACGCCAATCAGCCTCAGCATGTTTTTGGACTGTGGGGAAACCGGAGTACCCGGAAACCCCACGGGGAGAACATGCAAGCTCCACTCACACGTGACCCAGGCGGAGACTCGAACCCAGGTCCCAGAGGTGTGAGGTAACAGTGCTAACCACAGCACCATCACGCCACCCCCTTGAGCAAGACACTAAACCCCAAATTGCTCCCGGTGTGCAGGTTGGCACCTTGCATGGCAGCCTCCGCCATCGGTGTGTGATTGTGTGTATGGATGGGTGAATGTGAGGCATGTATTGTAAAGCGCTTTGAGTACTCAGAAGAGTAGAAAAGCCCTATATAAATGCAGTCCATTTACTGACTTTTTCATTCCACCTGCCTGAGATGGTAAAGACAGCCTCACAGTGTGGAAACCAATGTAAACAGTATGTGGCTCAAGACGGTAAAAACTATGACGACCTCGCAGTCTAACTGAACCTCGCTCATGAACCTGAGTGATTCAAATATTTCACATTCCACATAAAATGGCGGCTTCGTTCATCACACTTTCACACCGTTAGAACAGCCCATGATTAGTTTACAGAATGTCACTGGGAACTGACAGGGTGAATCTTAATCAACATTTAGCTTTGTGCTTTCAGCTGTGGGCTCTGTTTACTTAGTTCAGTCTTCCAGATTACTGCATACCGCTGTGTGTGTCCATCTCCTCCGTAGTTATGGGGCTTCCGCTCTGGAAGAATTCCGTCACAGCCCCGATGACGCCACGCTTGATGTCGGCCCACTGCACGTCATCATCCCTCTGCAAACAGAACAACCACGGCCCCACACATTAAACTCATGAAGCCTTCACGCTGCTTTAAATGCTCAGCTGAAATCTGCAACATTCTTTGACATTATCTACAGAAATTAAAAGTGTCACAGTTTCATTTTCTAAACATTTCCAGTTTGCTTCTCTGTGGTTTGCATCTTCAGTGTGATCCATATGATGTTACTGCAATCGAGGTCGAAGGGATCTTAAGTTATACGATAAAAACACAGCCTATAAGTAAAGAAAGGGGGCCAGGCCATGACAGCTGATGAGCCTGATCTTTCACCTCACCTATGCCTTAATACTGCACTACCGCTGCAGTTATTTTCACATCCTTCCCTGATGCACCACCTATTCATTCCCTTCCTATACTGTCTTTTCTCTTACTGCTCTTTGTGTTATTGTCCTCCCACCCACACCTGTCTCTTACCCTGTAACTGCGGCATGAGGATTTCACTGTGTGTTTCAGAACACATTTAGCAATAAAAACCTGAAAACCTCAATTACCGGCCCCATAAGACTGCATACTTGTTTTCCTTCAGCCCAAGTTATACTAAACTAATTTCTGGTATCATACACAGAGCCAATCGCTCATGTGAGTTTTATGTTTTGAGGGCGGAATGAAAAATGACTGGTTCAGAATGATACCCAATCAGATCATGGTCAGATGTGAAGCCAACCGATCTCTCAGAACCAATCATTTTTCGTTCTGCCCTCAGAACATTTTTGTATTAGTAAAACTCCCACAAGCAACACAGCCGCCCTAATTTTGCTGGTGCTGTGTACCATGGCAACCTGGTTCTGATCTACTCATTTACAATAGTATGTCAAAGGCTCTTCATTCAGGGAAGGTACCTTTGTCACTGTGATGAAGTCAGGACCGAAGAACACTGCCTTCACTCCCTCCACCTTAAAAATCTCACTGTTAGAACACAAAAGAGTCTGGTCAACACTAGCACACCTGCAGTCAAGGTGATGGCAGGCTTCAGTGAAGATGCTGACCTCGCTAGCGGTGAGCTCTTGGCATGACTGGCACTGGGGAAGCTCAGCGTCCCGATGCCCAGGACAGCTCTGCCAGGCATGAATTTCAAGCTCCTGGGATTGGGCGTGTCCTGCGTGTGAACATACAGCTGCCGCACTGAAACGGACCAATCACAAAAACTCATAGCTTCATACTGACCTAAAGCGACACCCATGTGGTCTTCTCAAGCAGACTCAACCTTGTTGATGAAATGAGGTTAGCAGCATTTTCTCTAGGATAACAGTCATTGGAAAGCAGGGTTTTAAAATTTCAGAAAGTTGGAAACTTTCCACGGGAATATATTGGAATTAATGTGAATAAACCAGTACTTTGCAAAATACAGGTTAGCCTATAACAAGGAACTTAAATGTAGTTTTAAAAAAATCTTTTAGATGAAAATTTCCAGTTAATTCAAGGAAATTTTCCAACTTGAAATACTTCCAAAATTCCTCATCTTAACTTCCCATGGAATGGAAGTTAAGGCAGACTTCTGTCTCTCACCCTCACGTATACAGATATATGTGTATGGAAAAAAGTGGGCCAGAACCATTTTAATTTACGCCCTTCAATTTGAATTCTTACTCTGGAAACTAGCATTCCCACCTCAGAGCAGATTACACGATAATGTGATGAGCATCGTTTTTGCGTGTTTCGATCATTGCACACATGGTTCATTGGTTGAACGCCTGCAAAATCCCAGATTACCTGGCAGTAGGCTGACAGCGGCCCTACACTGCAGCAGTGATTTGGTGCAGCTCTGTACGGCGCACCTGGGGTACGGGGGGTGCTTAGCCAGGACTGAAGACCTGTCGGAGATACCGATGACATCACCACCAAGCGGGGGCGTGGATTGTCCCGCCATATTCCCTCTAAACATCACCAGAAATGTTCCTGGCAATTAGCCGAAAGCCTTCTTCATAGGCTACGCCACACGCACAGTAACGCAAGCCACACTGCCCCCGTACTCGCGAACTACCGGCTCAGCTAGGAAATGTAAGCGGTAGGTGAGCAACAAACACAGGCGGAGAAATCGGGGAAATCCGGACACAGCACCTTGTAAGATGCGAGAGAGCACGCAGCAGCGACATATAGGGAAACCTCCATATTCTCGTCGCCGCCATTTCAGCTGGTTCTGCCGAGCACGCCGACGGCCACCTCTGCCGGGCGCGTTCCCGATGCAGGCGCAGCAAGGTCACGTGATAGCAGACTCTTCGCGCGCGTTCACATTGATTTCAGCGCCTTGACGGATAAAGCTGCGGTTGGCTTATGCAAGTGGGAAGAGTGGGAGACCGATCGCACTATGATGCGTCACTATTTAAACAATTAAACGCTTTAAGATTATATCTTAACACGTAATATTATTTATTAGAGCAGAGACGTATCACAGGTATAGGGGTAAAAGTCTAAAGAGTGTTAAATAAAGCAGTCTACTCTTTCGTTTCTGTGTTGGTTTTGTGTTTTATCTTTTTGTTTCTACAATATAAATACGTTCCTTATTCTAATAGTTTTATTTTTCACATTTTTTTTGATTGGGTGTATTGTGCCACCAAGTGCGTAAATATGGTGACAAACATAGCTCTTTTTATTGTTTACTTTTTAATCTTATTCAGTCTGTTTTATACTATCTTATACTATCTACTTACAAACAATTCGGGAAGCTGGTGGAAAAACATTTCACTACATCGTAGTACGATGTATGCTGTCATTTACATTTAAACTTGAGCCAGTAGATTTCATTTCACTTTCTTAGATGTTTGCTATAACCCACCTGTCACCTGAAATAAAAAGTTCCAATGTCTGGGTTACAAAGCGATTAAGCATTTCATTCTTTCTTTCTTTCACACTTTTACTCTTTCACACTTAAGTGCGTTCTTTGAAACAGCTTGGGGCCCTTTTGGTCTCAAGTTTTCATCTAGCGTGAATTAAATGATAAATGGACTGCATTTATATAGCGTTTTTCTACTCTTCCGAGTACTCAAAGCGCTTTACAGTTCATGCCTCACATTCACCCATCCACACACCAGTGGCAGAGGCTGCCATGCAAGGTGCCAACCTGCACACCGGGAGTAATTTGGGGTTCAGCATCTTGCTCAAGGACACTTTGATGGGGTCAGGAGGAAGCAGGGCTTGAACCGGCAACCCTCTGGTTGCCGAACGATAGCACTTCCTTCTGCACCACCATCTTCCCCACAATTAATCATTAGCTGAAATGTATATTATAATTATATTAATATTGGCTATATATATTAATATGGGTTACATTTAAAATTGTATTTTAATTGATATAACACCTTTGGCAGGAATAACAGTGCTGTCAAACGAAATTTACACACTGCTTATACGGAAGACCAAGCCTTCTAGGTGTTTCAGTCCCTCTGCAGGTGGAGTGGTGTAGTAATGTCCTAAGTGTACACCCTACTATATAAGAGCCTTATAAAAGTACTGACAATACTACAAAACAAAAAAACAACAAGTGTGATTTATACAAGCTAAACGTCAGTTAACATAGAACTAACATAGCAAACAAACACTGGGCACCAAACCATCACTTTTTTTTTAATTAAAGGCTTTAAACTTGAAAATTTGAGGATGTGGTCACTTTAACCTGAATAGTGAATGTCCATGCAGCAAGACAGTTAGTATAGGAAGGGTTAAGCAGGCTTGCTGGCAAGCAGCCTCCAGGAACTGGGGCTTAAACAAACACACTGATACAGCGCATTATAACTATACCCCTCATGTCTTCCAGCCTGAGACCAGTTTGGTGCAGGGAGTGGCTATAAAGAACCCAGGGCTTCCAGAGGTCTGACGTGAAAGGGGAGGAATGCAGGCGGAGGAGACGACTCGACCCGACTGCCAGGTATGAGGGGTTCTGGATGAATCACAAATAATTTTCATTGTGACATTTCTCAAAACGACAGGAGACAAGAAAGGAACGTTACGGGGAAGTGTGGCCTGATGGAGACGGCTCTGTTATAGCTCCGTGACGTGAAGAAGCATCTTCTCAGTGGTCTACAGGAAGTTGGGTGTCCCATGCCTGCATCTTCACTCTGATCTTCAGATCTGTCCTCAACAAGTCATGGGTTACTGGATCTTCGTACCCATCGCTGTGTCAGCGGTGTCCTTCGTTGGGTCTTGGGCAGTGTAAGTCACATTCACTTAGCTTTTGTTTCACAGTGTGTGTTATAGCTAGGTATCAGGTATCAGCTATAATTAGGTATCAGGTCAGTTCAGTATGACAAGAGTGTGGCTTTGGATGGAGCTATCCCCGGGCATTATGTGTGCCAGGTGCACTGAATATGTACTCCTACACTACATATTTTAGGATTCATAAAAGTAAAACTGAAAAAAATGATAAAGTAATTTTCACAGCCAGTTATTTCACTTGCTTTTCAGTGCTGTAACTTTAAACATGAACGTTGCATGGAAAAAATTCAGTGTGATAACTTAATACATAGCCATAAAACGACTTAAATTCTATTCAGAACACAAATGACGGCAGTCACTGAAAGAACCGAGGTCAGGATTTGTCAGACAGATGCCAGGAGGACATTGTTACAGAACTCTTAAGCCTGAAAATAGAAAAAAATAGTTCACTTTTATTTATGAAAAGGTATATAATAGGGATGTGCACGAGTACTCGATTAATCGATTACTCGAACCCATCAGCGACGATCGAGCATGAAAATGACGATCGATTGGCTCTAAAAATGCATTTTTTTTTAAAAAAAAAATTAAACTACTTTCATTCTTTCTGATTGGTTATGCTGGTATTTGGGTAGTCCGATATTTGATTGGTTACGGGTGTGAGAAGTTGCGGTCTAGACACAAGACCGGAGCACAGAGCGAAGATGGCTTCTGAAACGCGCAGCGATATCTGGCAACACTTTGAAAAACTTGACGAAAAACAATCAAGTGTAAGATGTGCAGCGCCACACTCGTCTACAACTCCACAACGAGTTCGATGCGTTATCATCTTGCACATAAACACAAAAAAGCAGATAATGCCGATGCCACTACCAGCAGTCAGACGAGCATAAGAGATTTCACCATCAGACAGAAATGCGACAAAGGCAGGGCAGAGAAGATGACGCAGTTAATAGCAGAAATGACAGCAGAAGACTTGCTGCCTATTAGTTTTGTTTAAGGTGAAGGTTTTAAACGTTTAACGTTTGCTAACGACCGAATCATATATGACGCTAACCTGTCATTACATAAATGAATGGAAAATTCACAGCGCAGTATTAGAGACGCGAGGTTTCGAGGAAAGACACACAGCTGTGAACATTGGCAACTACCTGAAAGATGCAACAGAAAAGTGGCTGTTCTGAAAAAGTAATGGCATGTGTGCACGACAACGCTGCTAACATGGTTCTGGCAAATCAAAGACTTTGGGAATCAGTGCCCTGTTTCGCACGCACCCTGCAGCTTGCAATCAATGAGGGCTTTGTTGCAACTGTAAAAAAAATTTTGCAGTTGTTTTAAAGTAATGGGAGAAGCGCATCCACTACTTTATGATTGGCACGTAGTTCAAGCTCACATGCATTTTGTGTAGATAAATACAATTTGTAATATAACATTTACATATTTATGTATCTAGGCTATGTGATTAATTTTATATACAATGCGTCATGTAGAAAAAGCGCTTCCTCATGCTGTTATTTCGTTTAAATGTTTACTGTATACTGTGACGCAAACGCCACGCCCCGTGCTTAAACGATTAATCGAGTACTCGTTTCTCAAACCTGTGGATTACTCGAAATGAAATATGATCAAAAATGCCCTTCCCTAGAATATAAGTCTCAGACAGCTGTGGTGTGTTGCAGGTGTCACAGGGAAAAGCTGCATGATCACTTGTATGATTTTCTAGGGAAACGTATCACCTGTGTAAACTGCAGGAGTCAAAAGCTGCAGGTCGTATTTACATCAGGAAACTGCTACAGCCGCCTTTGATAAATAGCATCACTTTCAGTTCATCACAAGATGTATAGTTGTATCCAGAAGTACACTGACAATCTTTTTATAGATTGAAGGAAAATGCCAAAAGTGTTATCAATACCTGAGTGGGTTGAGATTGTGTTACTGTGCTATTCTGTTCCTAGATGCCCCACCAAGCAAAAACAAACACACCCACAATATGGCACAGATCCATCCCTGCCCCTGTCAAACACAAATAAAGGTTTATGCAACACGATTGCCACAAAAAGTTACTGTGCTTCATACCACAGCTAATCTGAGCATATGAGGTGTTACCTCCAGACTCCAAGACCCATGGTTCATTGAATCTATTCATCTAAAAATTGAATAAATGTGTTCAGTAATAATAAAGCAGTAAGAGAGAACACATGTTGAATGTTTCAACATTAGACGCTTAAATATTACTAGTAGTGATTGAAGAGTCCTAACTAGTCTTCTATAACTTCACTAGTATACAAAAATTGTTTTGTTAGGAAACTAGTTGAGTGCAGTAAGACTTGGGTACAGTTCTCCTTCTGATTTCAGTCCTCTTCAGTGATTAGAGTCTGCCAGTCTTAGACAGAGTCTGCTCACCTCTGACTTGATTCATCGTAAACCACAACCCTCTATGATGAGTCACCAAGGTAGTGTTTGCTTTCAAAACAGGAGGTGTTGAAAATTCATTAATTCACTAACTCTAATATGCTGGTAATAAAGCGGATGTGCCAGCTGTGTTCTTAGGGCTTTTTACCACAAACCTTTGACCAATAAGAGCAAAACAAATTAAAAGCACAGAGTTTTCTCTAAATATGTCCTTATTTGATCTGGAAAGAGTGTTGCTGACTCCCATCTGTGATACTAACAGATTATGTGTGTTTCACTCATTCATCAGGCGTGTAATGAAAATCCTGTGTTTTCATGATGACAGATAATCCACATAATCTCAACTCTGTGTACATTAAAGTATCTTTCATAAGTGAAGAGACATGGACAGATGGACAGGTGTGTCAGCTCACAGGCTCAGATGGCAGACTAATCATGTTAAGAGGGGTGGGTAAAGCGGGGGGGGGGGGGAATGTTAGGGAGGATACCGAGGTCCCCTAAATGACAGGGGCCTTAAAAACTTTGGAATATGATTGGATAGGACTGGGTTGGGAACCTAATATGATATGCTTTCATGGAGAGGCGCCCTCTGCTGGCACGTCATATGTATCTTCTTTAAAGTCCCTGCCTTCCATGTCTCTGCTGCAGGTACGGCCTGGCACTCAGCTACGGTCATGTCTGTTCCCTTAGCAACTGGTAAGCTCTTCCACCGCTGAGACAAGCTGAAGAAACAAAGAGCAGTTATTATCTGGAGAGGGCCAAATCTGAGCTTTTGCATGTCAGCAAAGGCCACTTTTAATGATAATTTTTACATCCCATGAAAGCCAGAATAGAAGACTTGTTACCAATTACTTTGCCCTTTTTAAAATGCAAGCAGAAATAAACAGGACCAGTCAATTTCATATATTAAACATAACTTATGTAAATGACGGCCCAACTTATCCATGTAAAAAAACATTTTTAGCATCCATTCTTTCTGAAAAATCAATTGTTCTGTTTTTTGGAGAGGCTCTTTATGGATGCCTGTGTTGAAGTATAAATTGTATTTGCATTTGTTCAGAGGACTTGAAAAGCAGCAAACCTTGCCTTTTTTTAAAAATGATTATTATTTTAATGATCGTGTGGGCCAGTAAAAATAGCCTTATGGGGTGGCTTTTGTCCTGTTTGCAATAGAGAATAGCCAGGGGTATAAGAGGGGCTGTAATTCATATAGAGGGGTCAACTTTATTATTACCCAGTGATTTGATGTGAATTGATGGGGGGGGGGGGGTGCTGCTGACAATGGCTGATCCTGTAGAGATGTGCTCTTTGCCTCTCTTCTCAGGCAATACAGGAATTCCTGCGAGCCGAACATGTCTGAGCTGTGCTGCACGGACAGCCGCGTGCCCACGATAAGGTGCGGGAGGAAGAGAGCCTGTCTGACACCAGAGACGTCGTGCACTCACACAGAAAGCCGGTCTGTGTCCCGCCAGGGGAGACAGGCTCTTTCTGCTGCTTCTAACCACCGTCTTTCCCTGCTTGCAGCACAAGTGGGAAAGGAATCCCAGAGAACTCCTTGTTCACAGCCACCATCAGTGCAAGCTCCTTCTTGTGTAAGTGCATTTGAATGGCAGGCGAAGCACCTGATTGGGTAATGTCATGTGACATGGCCAAGCCTATATGCCCGATGTCCTTTCTTTCTCCAGTCCTGGTCTTCTGTGTCTTCCACCATGCCCACATTCTGAGCAAGTGCAGCACTCAGGCTGTCCTGAGTCGGCTGGCTTTGGGCTTCGGTTGCGTGGCATCCATTGGTGCCTTTGTGGCTGGAAACTGCAACGTGAGTACGCCTTCTGCCTGTGAGCGCTACTGTCGAATACCAGCCTCACGGTTGATATCAGCATGGCTCAGGCACAGGTAAGGGGACCTGGATAAGGACAAGCAGCAGGTAATATGCTGCTCACTGATATACCTGTAAGATACACTCAGTGTCCCTGGTGGGTCCGCACCTTGGTGTGTATCCACCCATCCATCCATCCGTGGGCATAAATTTTGGTATCAACAGTAGGGATGTGTCCCTACCAATATTGTTGGAGTACTGTGTGTGTTTGGGGGGTGGCAGGTTTGGGGCTGATTTAGTCTCTACCAGTGTTGAAATCAAACTTACACCCCTGCATCCATCCATCCACCTACCATCAGCCTGCATCTCCTGCCAATGATCATAAGTAGTTGTAAACTGCTGCTGCAGAAAACAGCTTTTGCGTAAGTGGAGAGAGACGTAGGTCTCTGCCCGGGAGGCAGGAGTGTGCGGGAGTGATCGCTGACTGAACAACACCGCGCCCTCTGCTCCAGCCTGGATACCTGGTGCTGCTACACTACCTGGGGGCAGCGGTCAGCTTTATTTGCATCTGCTTCTACTGCCTCCTGCTGACAGTGCTGACGGGTAACTGTTTGCTCACGGGGAAGGAGAATGTCCTTTACCCTGTTCGTATCCTGTCCACTGTCCTCCAGGTCCTCGTTACTCTCTTTTGTATCCTTTGAGTGTTGACTCCAAACCACCTGTGGCCTTAAAATGCATTTGTCCCTGAAAGAGTGGCATATCTGGTTTCCGGCTAGGACAAAAGTATTTGTTTCTAGGGACTTCTAGTACCTCCAGAGTTTGACGTTGGTCCTTCTATATTATTCATTATTAACCTTAACTAAATCCAACCAGACTGCATCTTCTTTGCCCAAGAGCCGTACCTGTTGATGCACCTGTCAGCTGTCTTTGAGTGGATCCTTAGTATGAACCTGGAACTTTTCGAACTGAGTTTTGTATTTGAGTTCTACGTCTTCTCATCATCCATGTTGTCTTCGCTGATTTACACAGAAGAAGAGAAGTCCCTCATTATGTCCTGATGACCTTCCCAAGACGAAACTCTGATTTTACTACATCAGTATGCGTCAGACCGTGGCAGGGAAGGCCTTCACATTTTAGTGAGATGACCACGCGCTTTTGTTACCCTTTACCTCAGATGGAACTTCTCCGGAGCATCGAAATCAGCTTTTCACAGGGAAGCTTGGACCTACCACTAGAAAGATAGCAAACTGATCACTGTGTCCATTTGTCCCATTATGTTTGAATAATTCAGTTAGTTTGTGCTGCTTTCAGAGACAGCCTTTTGGACACTTTGAGAGCCAGCGTTGGCATTGCTCTTAAAACCTACATTTCTGTAACAGTGGCACCAGTAGCAGCCAACCGGAAGGCAGAACAATACCTCAACACTGAAAATTCATCTCTCGAGTGTCTTATTACTTAACTTACAATGTAACTTATTTTTATTGAATCAGTTACCTTTTAATGCCGATTACTTTAAGTCCCTGCTTAAGCGAATGTGATATTGATTGGAAACATGCTAAAGCTGTTTGAGTGTAGAAGGTGGTAGCACCAGACCAAGCATAAAAAACCAGAGTGTCTCCAGGCCTTTCTCTGAGGAATGCAAAAAAGAACAAATGTGATATATTTAGATGATATATTTTTGAATGAAGCAGTGATTGCAGAGTATAAATGAGAGGAACGTTTTTATCTGGTTTATTTATGAAGTTATGATGTTATACTGTGGCTGTGATGGATATGACCCCCAGACCAGATAAAGACGACACCCCATAATTCACTCTCACTGTTTATTATGTGCAATTTTATGTTTAATTATCTCGTTCAGCACTTATGCTTCCAATACTTGAAAATCTTCATTGTACAATTTGAACTGGAGTACTGGGGAGAGAAATGGAAATGGCAAGTGATTTATTATTAAACCTTTTGTAATGCAATTAATCAGCAAACCGTCTCCTGCTGACTGCTAAACAAACATTCACCGAGCTGAAGGAGCCGGTGTCTTGCGGTCACGGTGACAGGGAGCACACACCCCTGGCATAGTGAGCATAACAGCCCGGGCCGTCCTGGGCTCCTGCAGCGAGGAGAGCCAAGACTCTACTGGAATTACCTGATCTGTGAGGTGATTTTAGGCAGGACAGCAAAGGAGCAGCAGGCATATTGATGTGACGACTGTGGTGATTTGCAGCCCACTGGCTGTCCCACGTCACGCAATTGCAGCCTTGGCATCACGAAATGTCAAGCCGACAAACCAGACGGGAGCTGCACCGACAAGCAGGCCACACCTGCCCAGCTTAGCTATAAGGAGCTTGGCAACAGACTACTTACTAATTGCTAAAAGGGCTCATGAGGTTTCAATACTGGCCCCAAGGGAGCTCATTTAGGTGACAGCCTTTCCGGGACTGTGCAAGGATAGCAGGTGAGGTCACATGTATGTATGATCAGGACCTTAAGGCCAAGAAGAATGAACATTCCAGGGAGTCCACAAATGCAGACAGACTACACATGGGGTTGGGTACACAGGTCAACCATAGGCCAGCAGTGACTTTTTCATCCAATCACAATGACTTAAACATTGGCCAACAATCAAAATGAAAGGTGAGAACTTCCTGCTTTTAAAGGCGACCTCCTTCACGCTACACTATACCCAATTGCATACATTTCATTAAATAACTCCAAACCATGAGCAAACAGTCACACAGATACTTTTATTAAACTTCAGTGAATTTACAGGTGTACCCATATGTGAATAAACCTGCTATTCCCCAAATTTGGTTTGGAAACTAACTTTTTAAATGAGTCCCCGTGTAATGTATAAACCAGAATAGGGACCTATCCCATCAACAGGTGAGTGATTTTCCTAAAAGCCTCATGAGTTTATTATTTATTAAACACCCACACAAATACAGTACAGTGCACAAGTAATTTTGTTTAAATAATCATGTTGGTGTAAAACTCTGATGCCTGTAAAAGTGTTTGCTTAAACATTTCAAAACTTGCGTCACTCAAATATTTACAGCAACTAGCCAATACATCTGTATTTTCACTCCACCACCTCACATGATTAATCAATAATCACTGACTTTTTTTTTTTTTACACTAATTAAGTGAACTGGCTGAAAGTTGTAATGAAAATTTGGAATGGCTGAGGTGCCCCTGAGCAGAGGGGTTTAGGAATTTAAGTGGTGTTCATCCACCTACTCAACATACAGTATCAGTAATTTTTGGATAACAAAGGGAATTCTTATTACTTTTTATTGTGTTAGTCTTACTTTGCATATGTTTTAATGTTAAATTGTGTTTTCTGTTCTGAGCAAATACACACTTGCTACCCAGATAAGTAAAATTGCCTTAAACCTTTCCTTTGACTGCCTAACACACAATGCGTAGTGCTGAACATGCCATCTCAGGTCAGCTGAGGCACAACCATGGAAATACGGAGTAAGCACAATAAATCCTCAATCGAAGATACAGAACTTCCTAAGAATGACATGTACTGTGTGAAACTTCACAATCAGTTAACAACCTTTCAAGACTATAATCAGCTAACACACTATCCCAGTTTCCCGACCTTAGGCTTATTTGGAGAGACAGTCATTGGTGATCAGCCAGCTAAAAACGTTTTTCAGTATTTAACTGTGGAAATGCGACAAAAGTTACTGGTGCCACACAACAGGACCCTGCATACATTTCGTGCCAAATCTGCATAGGAGGCAGCTGCCGTTTTCAGCTGTTTTGATCATTGCCAGGAGATGCAGTTCTTATCACACAATGTGCTGTAAACAATACATTATACGAATTAGTACTTTGCTCGCTCTGGCCACTGATTTTTGACGACTACATCTCTCAGCATACTTCACGGAGGACACGGTTGTCGGTGGCATTGGTTTAAGCATCACTGCTTTCTAAAGTAACAACTCCACAAGCATTTGAAAAGATCCCACAGCAATAAATCTTAAGACCCTTTGGTTCTGCCATTAGCGTTAACTGGGAAAAATGAAAGTCATACTCCAGAGGGCTGTTTTTGCTGGTCTCAATTTGTTTAATAAGGAAACTGATCCTTAAGTAAACAAGACATTGAGAGCATTAACCCATCATCACATTTGCAGAACAGATGTAATGCAAAAGCTTTACAAATACTTCAGTGTAAAATACTAAAGATGCGTAACTGTGTGCAAGGATAGTGCACACGGCCGGTGCTGCTTTGAGAGCTGACAGTAGATTCCAGCCAGCTCTGACCCAGGATATAATCGCTGGAGTGTGAGGCTGACACACAGGTCGCCTTTCCCTTTCTGCAGCCCCAAGATAAAAGAAACACAAAGCTCGTTAACTCTTTCCACATTGGCTGGGACGGCCATGTGTTTGTACGCCTACGGATTAATCAGCAATCCGTTCACACCTGAGAGCTGATCGAGAAGCCGTGACAAGCCAAGAAAGAACCTGCAATCTTTGGAAACGACCTTTCACACACCTAGAGCGATGATCGCACACAAAGACGACTGCCTGGATATGGCAGAATTGCAAAGCACTTAACTTTTATTTCAAAGAATCTCATATACATCCTGGAATTACAGATAATAAAGACACATTAAGAGCAAAAATCAGTTCACAATGAGGAGTCTATCTGCATTAACCAAGAAGTAGTGTGAAATATAGCAAACATCGCCAGTATTGTTAGGAGGACAGCAGTGGGAAATGTTGA
>JABFEA020000067.1:12644819-12660260 GCA_019775915.2 Cyphomyrus plagiostoma | reverse complement strand
CCCCCCCCCCCCCCCCCCCCCCCCCCGCCCCCCCCCCCCCCCCCCCCCCCCCCCGGAGGTCCAGTACAGCACAGTGCAGCACACTGAGCAGGCTCCACACCACAAACCTCCTCCGGAAACATACTGGGTACATCCTCATCCTCAAGATGTATAATTTAACTGCAATACTTCTCATAAATATGAAAACCTGCCATTCAAATGTTCTACAAGCCAAAAAAAAAACAAAACAAAAAATCTTAGCTGAGCACAACACTCTTGGTGACATTAACTAAGGTCATTTCTCCAGGGAGCTGCTGCTGAATGTGCCCCTTGGGTGGCAGCCGTCGCTGCTGCGTCTCACGTCAAGCTACTGCGGCCAGAGATCAAGAAAAGCGGAAGCTGAGAAATGTGTCTTTTATTGAAGCCCAAGGCTTTTCATGGACGGTGCTCAACAGCCAGCCTGCATGTCCTTCAGAGTTATTGGTTCATACACTCTCGCTCAATACTTTTTACTATCTGCCAGCATGTAAGCAGACAACTGACATTCCGTGATCAGTCCACTGATGTTGGTAGCTGCTGGACTGTGAAATGTTACTTTTTTTTTTAAAAGGAGAACACTACAGTAGTCAACTCAAAGGTATTAATAGGATGAGATGGGTAATTTTTAAACCTAGAGCGGAGACAAAGGGTCTCTCCTCAAACCGTGTACATGTTCTTCGTCGTGGATCCGCTTTTGCTCGAGGTGTCGTCATGTGACTGATACCCGATCACTGCTTTGAGGGGGACATTCAGACGTTCTTTGTAGTGCTGTCTGGAGAGGCGAAAGGAAAAAGGGGAATCAGAACACCGACTCGAGGGGACACAGCGCCACCATCAGCCATTTAAAACCATCATCCTGCATCAGCTCTGTGCTTTGAGGACCTTATACAGCAGACTATTTCTATGAGAAGGACCTCAGAGCATCAGTAGCACCTCCTAGTGGAGAACTCAAGTTCTACCAGGTGCTCCTACACATCCAGTGCTAAGACAGAATGGGCCTCACTTCTCCTTCAAGATATTAAATCCCCATGCAAACAAAACCAGACAGACATCTGTAAACGTCGTTGTGAAGAAATGCATGAGTACAAAAACATTTGGATTTATCCCACATTTCCCCTCAGAAATGTCAGAACTATCTTGTAAATGTGCACGAGCCAAGATCCTGGCCAGTTGCCACCCACACATGACCATAAATGGTCAATAATGCTGTAAATAAAAAAAAAAAACCAAGATGAGGAATTTTGAACAGCATGAAGCAGGGGGACAACAAAATGTTATATTTAGGGGTCTAAACACAAAATTGTTGAGAAGTACATTTTGCAACAATTCATGCATGTATATATTGCCCAGCTTATTCTTGTACTTTTGCACGTTCAGATGACATGCCAATCTGCAGTATGCTCTCAGAGTACTTGTACTCTGCGCAATGATAATAAAGATGAATCTTAAAAAGTGTGTTGTGTCGCTGCACTGCAAGAATTCCGTCAACTCTACAAAACACCCTGAAAAAATAGTGGTCTGTGTGACTGTATCTATCAGGGACAAACTCACATCTTTCGCCTCAAACTTAAGCATGCACAACTATAATAGGGAATGGCTCTGTGCCAGAGCAGTCAGGAGGTACTGAGGACCTTATGTACACTCAAAACATAAAACTCAAAACCAAGAAATCATACTGTCAATGTCGTGTCGGCATCGCAGATTACTTGCACATTAATAGAATGGAATTCAATTGACAAAAGCAGTTTAGTTAGAATTCATTTCATCTTTTGTATCTAGTGCTGCATTCTATACTGTTGCGCATTTGATAAAGTTTGATTTGATTTGTCCTTATCGCAATGCACTCAATTACATTTGAAAAACTGTACAATTGCTGCAAATGTAGTTTGCATATTTACCTGCTTACCCACAGCTCGGGGAAACTTACATTTAACGCAAAACAGCCAAAGTGCGAAGACATAGTGCAAAAAATAATCAAATTAGTGAAACAATCGTGATTGTCCATAAAAACTGAAAGATTAGCAGGGAACTCACCTTTTATAAGTCGATTCATGCATGCTAATGTCTGAAGCCTAATTCACATTTAATGCAACTCAAAAATTTTACATTTTAAATTCACTGAAAAAGGTGACAAGATATACTATTTGAAATATATAGTCTTTGGCTTACAGAAATAAATGGAATCCCAGCAGAAAAAAAAGAATGAATTGAATAATTAAAATACACAAATGTCACATTTTTAGATTTACGGTTCCACGTGCAGGTGCAGGTTCATGGTGAGAAGTGTTGGCATGCACATGCTCACTGTGTTAGTTTACTTGCAGTCCCCTGCAATTTAAAATGGGTGTGACCTTTTCCTGATTTGTCCAAAATGTTGCAAGTCCTGAGCTTTTGTAAAATACACATTTTTCCCTGCTAAGTTTTTTTTTTGTTGATAAATACAGAATTCTGTGTAAAAAATTGCATATGCACATTTTGAGTGTCTTTTTGTACTACTTTGATAAATGAGGCCCCCTGATGTTTTCCTGCTGCTCCTCAGTGCGCAGGTCAGGCGAGGCCAACCAGGTAATGGGCAGGATGAAGCCACTGGAGCTGCACCTACCCTATCGTCATGATGGCTTCTCTATTCTGGCAGTTTACGGTCCAGATGGATATTTTATCCCCTTTCGGTCTGACGTTGACCACTGCGCCACAGACGTCGTCACTGGCCTCGTCGAACGACTCCCCAATTAAGCACAGCAGCTTAAAACAAACAAAGAAGCAAAAAAAAAATCACCCAACATATCCCCACCCTCTCTCACACACACATACATACAGGGTTCTGATGTTGCCATGGCAGCAAAGGGCTTAGCTTACCGTCTCCATCCAGAAGCGGTCCAAGTCGTTATGCCTCTGCTGCTTGCTAAGGGTCATCAACCAGCGGCCACCCAGCTTATTCCTTTCATCCTCCCACATCGGCTTGATCCCGTCCTGACAAGGGGACATGCTAAGCACAGGCAGAGGACGACGACGACGGACATAGCTGGTTGGAGAGGCCCGAATATAAATCTGGCTACACAACAAATTCGATTTTAGGTCAGTCTTTGTTAAAAATACAGTACAGTATAAGGAAATATCGACATCAAGCATTTTTTTTAATTTAATTTAGCATTAATAAATGTATACAAATTAAATTCTACAAATTATTTTTAGGTGTTTCTTGTGTTAAGTTCCTTTTATTTTTAACTTAAGTTGTTTTTGTGTCTTTTGGAACCAATTACTGATAAAGAGTGAGGTATTACTATATTAAAATTCATGGGGGGGTTATTTTGTCAGCAAGACTTGAAAATGCGGCAGTATACCGTGATACCACCCAAGATTAGTAACTACTTCAGAACTGCTCATAAAAGTTTACCCATTTCACTACACTGCTGGTTTTTGGGTTTGTTGCAGTATATCGGCTGGCCTGGTGGAATATCATTGCTGCACACATGCACCAACTGCAACCGTCTACGGACACATCGATGTTAACCTTGTGAGGTGGTGATGTCATTATACACAGCCGGTAATAAATATGCAACCAATCAATGACAAAAGCCACCATTTTGTCAACAATTTTTATTACCAATTATTATCAACATTATCGATTAGCTGTTGCAGCTCTAATTCTGACTATGAGCAGCGTCATAGTACCTAAACCATGAAAGGCAGGAGCCAACAGAGAGGAAATAACAGGGTAAAAGGAATAGCACAGCAGCACAGAGGAAGGGTAAAACAGGAACAGCACAGCTCACTGCAGCCAGCACCTGTAACACGTATCTGACCATGACACTTTATCTCGACTATCTAGGGCACCAGTCTCTTACCTTAAACAAGCAGTAGTCACAGCCATATGCAAGCTTGCTTGGCTGCTGTATGTGATTGTATAACCTGGAAGAGGAAGAGAGCACACAAGCCAAGGTTAAAGAATATTATACAGCAGCTAGTTCCAATCAAGATAACTAATTGTACAAGAGGCGTTCTTAGTGCTGTTATAAGAGTATAACGGTATTTGGACATTTCACATCAGATGCATCACTCCGCTTTACAGGTCCATCTAAAAACCGTGATATTTAAATTTCAGTGGTGAAAAGTAGTTGGGAGCAAGCAGTATGTTGTGTGGAACATTTGTGTTGGTTAGCAACAGTCAACAGTCCCTGACTGACGGAAATTTTTTGCAGAGGCCTATAAATGTTTAAATAATCAATCAAGCAAAATATCTGCTGTGACTAATTACTGTTACATTATAAATGCTACTTGATGAACTGCTGTATAAAAGCGATAACATACTCGATGTTGTAAAGTTGTACTCTGATACATCACAGCAGTGATGTCATCGGCACTAAGCCTGCGGCCTCATGCCTACAACTAATAGCTGCGAGATACTAGAGTACAACCGCAATCCCTCTAGTATGTTATTGCTTAAATACCTCAGGCTTTAGCCCTGTCCTCCCAGGGATCTATCCAAGGCTGCTGCTGCTGATGGATCTATACTTACGCCCAGAAGTCTTCCACTGTGTCAAACTTGGAAATGAGGCGCAGGTTCTCTGTCCAGCTTTTGCTTTTATCATTTTTGAAATACCAGAGAGCCCATCTGCAGGGAGGAGAATAGAGGAGAGGCTTGAGAAACTTGCATTGCAGGGGGGGAACCACTTGAGAGTCCTGACCCGGTAGAGACAACAGTCAGTGTAGATGAGTGGCTAATTGAGGAGATGTGTCAGATGGTGTGCATAGTGCACAGTAAAGCTCTGGAGGAGTCCAGTCACCCAGCAAATATTGCTTATGGCGACCGAGTGGATGGAAACCTGTTCACTGAACCACCAGCTAATCACCTTAATGCTCATTAATATACAACAATCATTCATGCTGGCCTTTGTGTATTCCCCTCTATAAACCAAAAGAATAATAATAATGGGGGGGACACCGCAGTCAGGGGGATCTACCTGTTCTGCAGGGGGTGTTTGATATACTGTTCAGGGTTTGACACTGGAGCCAAAGAAGTCTCACTGCTGCCTTCCTCACTTTCGGGTCCACGCTGCTTGAAGAGGGAAAAAAAAATATTTATACTCCTCAAAGAATAGAACAGAACAGAGATCATTTATTCATCCCTGTTGTCATCTTGGTCTCCGCGGCCCCACTCATCTGTCCATTTAGATCAAACACTGTAGCAATTTATAAGCTTTGCTTAAATTAACAAGGCAGAATCTTCACTGTCCAAAGTATTACTTTAGAAGCTGATTTCACACTTTCATGCAGACATACAATGCGATAAAATTAGTAGCATTCCCAAAACAAATTCTTGGGGAAATCATTTTCTCAGCTGTGGACATAAACATTTCTTAATTGCTACCAAAGTATTTCAATACCTGACCAAAATGCAACCAGAGTAAACAACTCCTTACAAAATTTAACAAAGGAAAATTCTTAGGAACTGTATGTTAGTACAGTTAGTAACTGCCAGATGCTGCCTACATAAGTTGTCCTGTGCAATAGTGCAAATTTAAAAGCTGTTATTACATGAATATAACAAAAATGTGCATACAGAAATAAGTACCCACTGACATAGAGAACCCATGTCACGACCATAATCTGACCAAACACCTTTGTACACATCTTGCGGTTCAACTGGGTCTCTACGTACCTGTCCGATGGTCTAGCTGGTCTATCATATGACCTGTGACCTGATCATAAAATGACCATCCCTTTGCATACACATCATATAATATGTCCATAATCTGACCAAACATCTGTGTACATGTATCAATCATGGTCTTATCGATATCTGACCTGCACATTGCATATATGTTTCGTGGTCTGACCAGCCCTCTGCGGACACGTACCATGGGGTCAGACCGCAATTTAACTGCGCCTTTGCATATTCTTTCCGTGGTTTAACCGTAATCTGACCGGCTCTTTGCGTACACGTCACACTGTCACACTATAATCTGGCCGGGCCTCTGCGTTCAGATTCCGTGGTCTGCCCGAGCCCCCCGCGTGCATAAAGAGTTAATTCAGACATACGCTGGACAAAAATAGGGTCTGAAAATGCGCATCATGATTATGTTCGTTTCTGGTGGGAGCTCCTCGTCACCGGTATTCCTCGTTACCCGGCTGGTACGGCACACGTGTCTGGGTGTCCAGCGGTGCGGTATCCCGTCCGATAGAGTCGGTCCGCGAATCCGCAAGTCCATCTTGCAGCCGCCGTACCGACAAACATCACAGAGACGATACGGAACGCTAAAGCAGCACCATGACGTGGCGGTCTCGGTCCCCGTCCCCGGCACCCCCTTCGTCTCTTGACCGCCCCTTCAGTCGTCGTTAGCATGTAGCATTTTAGTAGAACATGCTGAATCTCAGAAAGAGCGGTCCGAGCGGCTCCGAGCACCGCGTGTTCCCTTTAACGGTTAATCCGCACAAGTGCACGTCAGTGCAATTAAGCCTGGGGCGGCCGCGTGCCTTCCACTCTGCCGGCGCGTGTCTCGGACATACACCCTGCCGTACCCCCATCTGTCTTACCGGCTCCGAGGTCGCCATCTTGCCTGTAACGCCGTCCTGCTCGGTAGGCGCCCGTACGTCACTCGAGCACACACAAAACTACGGAAGCCGGCAGGACCCAAAGAGATCTGCGAGAGGTAATGGGAGACGTCTCCTTCATGAACATGTGAACGTTAAATTCAAGTTCCATTGTGATAGTCCCACCTTTACAGGTGGATACATGGATACAGTGGCATAAACTTTTTGTAATGAGCCCCAGTGCAATGTTTTTTTTTTTTTTTGGGGGGGGGTGCTCTTTATTTCTGATGTCCATTCATCCAAACAACGCCTAAGACCTTTATCGGTATTTTTATACTATTTATATCTTTAAGTTTTATAGCCTTGTCATAGAAAATAAAAATTAAAAGCGGGATACTCTGAACAAGACAGAATTGCCAGCCAGACAACGTATGGTTTGGTTTCTGGCAGTTCATAATGCAATTTGACGTATGTCGATAAATTAAACTAATAAATCAATAGCAATGGTGGAAAAGGTACTCAATTGTCCTACTTAAAGTCCGGATAACACTCCCCACATAGCAGGAGTCTGAACTGGATCTGGGCCAAATGCTGTTCAGTTTTACACAAAACTGCTCTTTTTTTCCACCATCGTCCTTCTTGCAAAAGGGTAACTCAATAACGATCTCACCGAATTCGGAAGAAGCTGCCCCTCAACTGTCATCATCGCCATCACCTCTCTCTGACTGACTAACCTGAGAGCAATCCAAAACTTTCCCTTTTTTCTGTAGCAGGGGAAAATTTTCCAGCGCCCCAAAACAATTTAATTCGGCGATGCTGATAGGCTAAATCTTTATTATTTTCGCCTAGAAACAATACACGATTGGCTATTTCGCTGCACTTCTGGAGCGCTTTGAACAGCGCACAAGAAGAGAAATGATTGGTGGAAATCTGTCGATTGAAATTTACTGTTGAATGAGAGTCAGTTGGTGGAAATATTGTTTGAATAATTCAGATTGCATGTAGGCACACATTATTAAGTAAAACTGACATTGATATTATATATATATATTTTTATATATTTTATATTCCCCCCACATCTGGGAGGGCGGCGCCGAGCGCCCCCTATGGGTCAGCCGCCACTGTTCAAATTACAATTTACAACGCTGAAATGGAGAAATATTTCTCACTAGCAAAATAGAATTTCCGATAACAACTATTGACGTTATAATAACTTTCTGATATCAAAACTACTCATTATAAATAGTTACAATTGACTTTCTAATATCAAGATTCTGCATTGTAACTAGTTAGAATTAAATTTGTGATATTATCTAGAAATGAACAAAAGCTAAGACTGCTTCCCATATAGTGACGAGTAAGTGAAATTTTGGCAGCAGTACAATAAATTACAATACGAAAACATGCGACAGAAGTCATGTAGGAATCTCATCCAACTGGAGAAATGAACATCTGATCACAGCTACTTGTGAAAATTAACATTAAAACCTGATTTTTAAGATTTTTAAAGTCTTACCTTTTTATTACACTTTTTAATGAATCTTTTACTACATTTTTGGACATAAAGAATAAAAGGGCTTACGTTGAAAGACCGGCGAAGTGCGATTTCGACACAAGGAGGCTCCGTCTATATTTAAAGAACTTATTAAACAAGACAGTAAACGTCATATTTTCTGTACTCTCTTTACGTGTCTGCATTTCTAGGGAAGCCTCTAACACCATGGCCATGACCTACTAGAGACCTACTAATGGATTTCCGAGTACTAGGTATAATAAGCGGTGTGAAGTTATGGGATCCTTCACTTGATTCTTCACCTGCCACATGAATGTAAGCTGTTGCAATATATAATGCTGTTATATACGTATATGTAATATCCAAAATATGGGTTTCTGACAAAGAAATCCTATAGCAATGACAGGTTTGGATGGTTGCCGACTCATAAAAGACAGAGGAATTACCACTAACAAGCACAAAATCAACAGACCAAGATCAAGTGCAAAATATAAATATATATTTATTTAAAAAACACCCAAAAGGTGGGCAATAAATGGGAATGGTACATTTTGTACTGAATGACTTGTATGTCTGATATTTAATGTTATTGTACAGTAATTCAGTGTAAGCATTCCCAAAAGATGAAGACTGCTTTTTGAAAGAATGGAAGAAACTGCGGACTGTGACTGACTAAATGACCTAGACTATTTTACAGTTACACTAAAATTAGACTTTTTAAAAGCTGGTGCTGGAAAGGTCCACTTATGTTTTGACAGTTTTCAAGTTATACACAAGTACAGCTCAGATTTCTTCAAGTAAAGCAAGTAATTACAATAGTGTCCATGAGATAAGTATTTTACAGTGAATTGAAAAAGAAGACTCAGATTTCAGTCATACACTGTCACTGATGTTTTCTGTAGTATATCTGTTTACTTCATCACAATTTTATGCTGTGTCGATAGGAGCAAGTGAACAGCGTCCTATTGGTGGATGGCATTGGCATTTTACAGGGCCCACAGTTAGGCTGTCTATACAGAATGTAGGGATAAGCAGCAGGGGAGATCACATGACTCAAAGCTGGGAAATCTGTGGTGTTCAGCCCTGATAATGCCACATTGTGTTTAAATCCCAATCAAGGCTGATGTCCTATTCAATGCTGACTATCATAAACCCATAGGAACACAGGAAAGCGTATGAACAGGCTCATTGCAAAGAAAATGAAAGGCTTTAAATCCTACACCAAAATCTTCATTTTTATTAATCTTTTTGTTGCATCTGTTTTCGCTTATTCTGGGAGTCTGTGCATCCATTTCTATATGCCACAAAGTCATCATTATATTGTTGATTTATCTATATACAAGGTAGATATTTTACATGCCATATTTTAGAAGGTGCACTCTAAAAATAAACAAGGAATCTTGGACTGCTCCCTAGTAGGTATAGAAATGCTAGATGACAGGAAGTAAACTTCAATTAATATAAATAAACACAAACAAGGACCCCAGATTGACAGAGTAGAGGGAAAAACACTTTTCTCTTGGACACTTTGTCAGAACCCACTTCAAACTGACAGCTACACATTTACTGTACAGTTTACACACAGACAGTACTCATTTGGGATTCTAATACAACTGCAAAAAGCAATAAAAGGAGTGAACAGAAATGTGAATAATTTATCTTTATCAATCAAAGTCAAAATAGCAACATGTCACTCAAAGGTAGAAAAAAAGACCTTTAGCGAACAAAATGACACACACAAGAAGGCTAGGACGAGATGCAAGAGGTCTGGTGAAGCCTGCGGCCCTAGACCACACATCCTAAACCACACATCTGCACCGGGCCAAAGCTGTCAAAAAGGCCAAAACCAGGACCTGAGAAAAGTGGCACCTAACATCCACCTCACCTCACATGATGATAGGTTTTACTTCCCAAGCAAAAAAGTCAACCGGTTCTGTGTGTGGTATAAGCAAAAACAAACCCCATGCAAAAATATGAGCGAGTCAAAAGCACCATATCTCATTAAAAGTGTCACACTGCGTAGGGAAGCACCAAAGCAGGCAGTGGGAATCCGAACAAAACGGGGTTTATTCAGGGTTCAGGACAGACAGAGATGCACAACACCACTAACATCAATGCCAGATCTACCGGACTGGACGTAAGACGCAGACTAAATACAGGGGATAAGCAAGCCAGAACAAGACACAGGTGAGGACAATCAGGTAAAAACATGGGGTGACGAGGTGGGTGTGGCACACACGAGGATCGTTCAGAGCGGGACGTGACAAAAAGCTTGCGTCTCGGCTGACGATAGAGCTCGCTGTATGCTTGGTACACCTTCTCACAGCCTTGATGCCATAGCTTAATTCTTAGGAATGGATCCCATAACACCACAGCCAGGCACATGGGCCCGAACTGGCTTATAGCTAGCATGTCATTTATCCTTCATTCACCTACGCAACAGGCAAGAATCTGCACTGGGATCAGATTACACTATCCAGGCAACCTTAGGCAGTGTGTTAATAAGTCCAGGTCACTTGACACACCAATATCATCAGGCCCCTCAGACCTTCATTTCAAGCTCGGATGAGCCATTTTCCTCTTCTGTTCGGTCCCAGTTGCTGTTGTAGGAGGGGGCACATAACTACAGGAAAGCTTCTGCTGTGATATGACATGGTCTGTTTTTCACCAGCTATCAGTGACCCAAGTAAACTCATCCACACACTTTCACTAACACAGACTAGTTTAGCCTTTGACCAGAATAAAGAGGCAAATCTGTGGCAATGAGCACCATAGCTGAAGTGAGCAACGAAGCCGTCTCCTGTTCGACAGCATGCTTATCTGTGCTCTGATCTCCACCACATAGCACCACGGCGAGACCATATACAAGCTGAATTTGGCTCAAACTCAAAAAAAGCACACCTGTCTTACGTCCACGGAAAAGAATGCGTGTAAACAGCACCTCGCACTCAGACTTCACTAAATGTGCACCTTGATGTTAAATCATAGTCAATTCATCTGAACACTTTATGGATATTTCAAGTTTATCCTAAAGGGATGTCCTTCAGGGGTATGATTCTGGAAGCAGCCTCACAGGCCTCAGACTGCTCCAGGCCAGATCACCCAGTAGGTAGCTGTACTGGGAAGTGGAGTGCCAGGCATTGCAACATCACATGCCAGGGCTGGCTGAGCTCAGAGAGAAGCAGAGAAGTTCCAATTCACTGCCCGTATTCACCAAAAACACAAGGATAATGACTGGTGAACAAGGACAGAGAGGTCAGACACGTTGTGCTTCCTTCACATGGCGATGTGAAGGGAGTCCAATGCTGTGGTGGTGGGGAAGAAGGTACAGTTATCCTCTTCACAGCCAAGCCAAGCTCTTGGGAATTCTGGGTGAACTGGACCCCTCACAGTAGCACCTCTTCAGCGATGTCAGCTGCATGAAACATCTAGGTGGTTATGAGCATCCTCGGGGTCATCTCCAGAGAGGTTGAAACAATGTATATAAAGTAATCATGACATGTAACTCAACAATGTGTCAGTGAGATGGAGGCAGTCTTAATCTTGCCAATCCCCTTGCATCCAAAACAAGTCAAGGCAGTGCCACAAGCTTTCAGTATCTTCCAGAACTTTCACAAACCAGCTGACAGCTGGGCTCAGGAATGATCTTCTGGTGAATGCCTGTTTTCCAAGCTTTCGTTTACCCTTCAGAGATGGCAGTTTCACTGTTTATTCATCACTAAGCACCAGTATGGTCCTACAGGTCTGCCACAAGGTGGTCAGCCAATCAGTAGGAGCCATGGAAGCACCGGAAGGTGACAAGACCAATCACATCCTCATTCACTCAGAGCACCTCCTACTGACACTAGTCACAGTAGCAGCATTTCCATTAACTCAGATTTTGCACACTTTCAAGATGTGGACTGATAAACTGTTAATGGTAACATCAAAATATAGAAAAAAAACCCTCAAATTTCACAAGAAAAGTTTTAATGTTCTCTTGAGGTGGTTTTTGTGGTGAGTCAAAGAAATTCGCAAAATGGTGATGGAAACTGAATTTTTGAATTAGTAAACACAAACACATGACCTCAAGTGTTTGGCTAATAATAATTAATTCTTCTAGAGCTAGTAACTTGTGGAAAGCCTGCTCCCTGTTGAAATACGAGACAAATCCCCAATGTCCATACCCAAATCTATGCCTTTGATCTTGTGGGATGAGAAATGGCCAGTATTATTTGCATGACATCCATTAATGGAAACACACCCATGGCATTTTAACTTTAGAAAATTTGCTTTTAAATTGTGCAAAACTTGAATGGAAACAGGGCTACTGTCTAGTTATCTGTTCACTGGAACAACTCTAAAGCAGGGGCGATTCTAGGATTCTTTTTTAAGGTAGGAGCATAGGAGGAGCATAGTTCAAACTTAGGGGCCCACCTTATCATTAGCTAATGATATGTTTTGAATAGGTGAGTAATGGGGGAGAGGGCATTTTGGTGGCCAATCAGCTATCAGGTAGGGCCAGATCCCTGTATACGCCCCTGCCCTAAAGTGTTCCTCAGAAAGAGCAGCCATCATTCGATTGTCTGAATGTTGTCCATTGTACAAAAGAGACTGAATTATTATTTTGGATACCCGATCATGAATGTGGTCCGAAAGCCAGGCCAGGTTTGATACCTGCTGCCGTTATTGCTTTGCCAAGCAAGGTTTTGGCTGGGGGTACTGGCTATGGGACTGAATGCTGAGCAGCACCGTGGGCCGACGCCGTCACATTCAGGGGTGGCTCTCCCATGCAGCCTGCAGCAGAGGGACCACCTTCTATCTCCCACAATGATCTTACATTTTAAAAGTGCTTTACTCATTTTCATGACTCTATTTGGGGAATAATTCACATTCAGGCCTTGTGAAATGATGCACCTTTTTTACCACCTTCAGAGCTGAACTTCAAAAGTGGCCTCAGGACTCTCAAAGTCCCTTTTTTAAGTTCAGTTTCACTGGAGGTTCCAACAATGGCACCATAAAATAACTTGATATTCCTAAATCCTATCCTAGAAAATAAGCACCAAGGCCAGCTTCTGATTCTTTTAGTGCATGAACCTCAGAAATAAAACGAAGTGCAGATTTTTTTTTTTTTTTTTTGCTTGGATGAACTCTACTCTTGCCTACACTCACAGAGGCTATACACACAGCATGACTGCAGCAAACAGGACCATTCAGAAGTAACGTTTAAAAACAGCAGAATAAATAACCTTACTGAACATCCTTATTCAGTCTGCATATAAAAACGTATTTAAAACAGCACCTTTCTTTTCACAAACCACAGACAGAAAACTTACATATGTACAGTCTCTATCCATATGTCAGTACTCACAGTTAAAGCCTCAAAACACCCCTTCGACCCACCAAAACAGCTCAGAGTATCGCCTGAAAAAAAAACAGACACAGACAGAAGAGAGACAGGACTGGTGTGGCTCTGAGGTAAGGCACCTGTGCCGGGACGGTCAGGCCCAGCGGTTGTAGGGGCCCGTGATCTTGGCCAGGGCATAGGGGGCCATGGTGACCATCGTGTCCTTGTTGAGGGTTAGCGCATGCCGCGTCGGCACATGCAGCACCTCTGGCTCCTCCGCAAAAAGCTCCTGCTTGGCCTCTCCATCAGCCCCGCCCACTTTGGCCATCTTTGCCCTATACCTGGCAGGACTGAGGGGAGCCCCGCCCCAGGCCACACCCTGGGGGTCGCTGCCTGTCCGCTCCACCTCATCACACTCGCGTGCTCGCTTGGCCATCTTGGCCTCCCACAGGGCTAAGCCGTGGCAGGGCTCATTCAGGTTCTTGTGCTGGTAGAAGACGAGCGATATGCGTGTGGGGTGCGCGCGGTCTGGCTTCTTGATGGGCGTGGTGGCATGCAGCTCCCGCCGTGCACACTCAATCAGGATGGAGCCATGTGAGGGGGCCACCGCCACCCCCCCAATGTCTCCATCTAGGAAGTTGTGCTCGCTGTCTGACCACACCTCCGCTGCCGGCAGGCTGTGCCTGCCCTGCTCACACTTCTCTGATTCGGCTCTGGGACCAGGGTGGCCCTGTAGGGGCTCCCCTTGCTGGTGAGCAGGTGGGTCCCCAATGTGGGTATCAGTTCCTGGGTTCCCAGCATGATACGGTAGGAGCAAACCTAGCTCCCCTTGTGAGGGGACAGAGAGGCCCGGTTGGACAGAGGATGCTTCTACGCTTGAGCTGGACACAGGAAGTGGTGCCATCTTCCTGGCCGACGACTGTTGTTTTGCTAATGTGTTTCTGCTACCTGTTCAGGTAAAACATACCTGTCAGTTGGAATACAGACCTTCTGAAACCTTCTCAGTTTTATCTATACATCCATGTCAAGTAAAGTTTTACTGCCATCTCAGCCATGTCCAGTACACAGAAATAACATTCTTCCTGTGAAACAATACTAAGATCGGTGTGGCAGGGACACCGTAAGCCTAGCCCAGGCCCCTTAGGGCACAGGACAGGGATGCCAGTCCATCCTATGGTACATACACAATACGGGAAAAAGAACGCTATCCTGAGAAGCACTGGTTATGGTGACCCATTACGCTTCTGTCTGGGCAGATACAGCTGGCCTTTGTCTTACCTGTGGTGCCCTGCTTCCTATATGAGACCTTCGTGGCCTCCATTTTCTTTTTGCGGGTGGACTTGACAGGCTCTGCTAGCAGACGCACCTCCCGGGGGAAGGCGCTGAGCACCTGCAGGGCCCCGGTCTCCACTTTGGCACGCTGACCTTCATGATGGCCAAACTCATCTGTGTCAGAGATCTTGTAGAGGGGCAGAACGTGGAGCTGCTCATCCTCTGGAATGCTGTGCACCACACGGTTATCCTCCTTGGTTAAAGTGCAGACCTGCGCAATGGGAAACACACACATCATCCAGCTTCAGCATCACCCAACCTCAACATCATCCAGCCTCAGCATCACCCAACCTCAACATCACCCAGCCTCAACATCACCCAACGTCAACATCACCCAGCCTCAGCATCACCCAGCCTCAGCATCACCCAACCTCAACATCACCCAGCCTCAGCATCACCCAGCCTCAGCATCACCCAGCCTCAGCATCACCCAACCTCAACATCACTCAACCTCTACATCACCCAACGTCAACATCACCCAACCTCAGCATCACCCAGCTTCAACATCACCCAGCCTCAGCATCACCCAGCCTCAACATCACCCAACCTCAACATCACCCAGCCTCAGCATCACCCATCCTCAGCATCACCCAACCTCAACATCACCCAGCCTCAGCATCACCCAACCTCAGCATCACCCAACCTCAACATCACCCAGCCTCAGCATCACCCAGCCTCAGCATCACCCAACCTCAACATCACCCAGCCTCAGCATCACCCA
>JABFEA020000067.1:12616018-12633110 GCA_019775915.2 Cyphomyrus plagiostoma | reverse complement strand
CAAAAATACAAACCACGTCACATCCACAAGGTTTTCTCCCTGAAAATGTTATGCTAAGAGAAACCTCACTTGAACCTGAATGCACAAACATATAAACAGGTGTAGCATGTGGCTCAGTGGACTAGGTCTCTGTGGCTGTGATCAGAAATTTTTCAGTTCCGTTCCGGCCTTCACAGAAGAGCCACATGTCCACTGGCCAAATACGCCCCCCCCCCCCATCCTGCTCCCAGGGCACTAGAAGGTGACTGCATCTTCTCTGTGACCCCCCCCAAGTTTCCTCTCATCTGTATGGAGAGCAAGATGTGGCAAAGCAAAAAAAAGAGAAGAGAATTTCCCACCAGGGGTTACTAAAGTGTCTCCATTAACTATGAAAACTCCACATAAAGAGAGCTAGGGTCCAAATACCCCCCTGCCCTAAAATCATAAGACCACAGCACTGTGCTGCTGGCATAAATACACCACTTCCATTTTTTTTATTTGTTGTAAATCATGTAGCACATAAATCAAAGGATGTCACTTATTTCTGGGTGCAGCTACTGTATGAACATTTAATATTTCTACAAAGCAGTGCAGGGGTGGCACAGCGGTTACCAATATTGCTAACAATGTTGCCGGCTAGCAATACTGCCAACAAATACAGTCCAGAGCTCGAGTTTGGATATTTTCTTCTTGTTGTTATACTAAGGTGAATTGGAGTTGCCAAGTCAACCATGTGAGTAAATGGAATGTGTATCTTGGGTTATTCCAGACCTTCTGCCCCTAGCTTCCAGTATAGGCTCTGGACCCCCACAATTCTGTGTAGGACAAGCAGGTATGGAAACTGGATGGACAATTCAGTGAGGTCTCTCATTGTGAATGCCTTATGATAACATGAACTCAAATTTCAAATATCATGTGAACTTCACTGGAAAGGTCTATCACTGAATTATGATTTTTGCTTTAGAGGGTCTCTACACACGACAGGGGTGACATGACCTTCAATCCAGAGTAAACAACACACTGAGCTGAAAATGACTCAAGATGGAAAAGGAATGGTTAGAATAAAGCAGCAGTCCCCCCCCACCGCACCCCCTCATTATTACACAGCGTTCCTAAGGCATTCTCTAAAACAAGAACATATGAGGGTTTTTACCAAGTTGCCCAGCCCCAGTGAGTCACCAGTAGCATTCATCACTCTCCCACCTCACACCCACAGGAAAGGTGCCCAACTGCTGTGTCATGGGCCAGTGAGCACGAGGCTTGAGTGTGACTAACCACAGTGAGCGGAACAGTATGGTCAATTGAACCTCCAAGAGAGGTGGCCAGAGGCGACCCTGCAGGACACGACAGGCCACCAGAGTTATCATGCTGCACATTAACGGAGTGCTGCGGTTGCACTTTATACATGCAGAGCCTCACTTACCGTGCTTTTCCACTGCTATACAGGGAGCGGGGCGTGCTACAAAGAGAGACCACAGCGGGGTTCCAGATTGCTATGGTTTTCCACTGCAAAAGGGTCAGCTTGGTAAAGGCGTTACCAGGATTGGGGAGCGACAATGACATAAAACCAGAGACACTTACTTATCGTTCACTACTAGTGCTAGTTTCCGCTAGCAAGTCTGTGAGAATCGCCATCTTATTTCAGTTTCATATGTTAGCAGAGTTAGCATTCGCTTGTGTATATTTGCTATGAATCCATTCCGTTCAGCTGTTCTATAGTAGTTATATAGTAGTCTATATTGAGTAGTTTGTTGGAAATTTTCAAGTTCTGAGTTGTTGGAAATGTGTCAATACATTGTGATGTGCAATTTTATTAATAATGTATATTATATATAACATGCCCCTTTTCCATCAGATAACACATGCATATTGACACAAATCACCAGTATTCATGTTCCTTTCAACCAATCAGTTGGTGGTAATGCAACCAATTGGACTACGTTATGTCAGGACAGGTACAGCTCGAGTACAATCAGGTTCTTTACAATGGAAAACCATCAGATTGTGGTATGGCTCTGATATGGATTGGTTCTCAGTGGCAGTGGAAAAGCATCATTACTCTCAAATCTCATTGAGTTCCCTATGTCTAATCAATCCTACAACCTTTAACTGAACCCATGCCTATGAGTTCTAGAGACTAACCATACATAGGCATGAAGTCCTTGAGATAAACCTCACCTTGGTCTAACGAGTGGGCTAACTAGAATCCCCACAGAAATTCAGGGTTCTTTTGGGAGCATCTGGTGGTAATCTGATGCTTTTCAGGCAATTTGAGATAGACCTTGTTTTTTCCCTGTTTTTCACCTGCACTCAGCCCCTTACAAGATACTCTTGAAAGATGGACAATTAAACCGGGACTTGGTCTTATGGTCTTATGACCTTGCATAGATGTTCAGGGCCATCCAGGTGATTCATGTTTAAAATGTAGAAAAACAGAAGAGTTTGGTGGTGCAGTGAGTGCTCCCTCATGCTCAGTAGGTGGAGGACATTGGAGATAAGTGGTCCCGTTCCTTGATCGAAAGAAAACTCACGTGTCCTTCCACTCCCAGCTCACCCCCATTCACGTTACATAAGCAGCACTCTCAAGTGCCTCCGGTGGCCTCACGACTCCACAAGCGTTGGTGTGGAGAAGCTGGGCATCTGGACTCATCCCAAAGCCCTGATTAGCTAAAATCAGTGAGGAGTCAACACTTGTACCTGAATGTGGATATTGTAGACAGTGTCTGTGACTGATAGAAGTCATGTACCTGTGATTGATTGAGGACAGAGACAGGACAGTGTCTCTGATTGGCTGTGATGCTCAGGGCTGTGTTACTTTAAAGTCTGGATCTGACTCATACCATTGGAAACCTCTAACAAAAAGATTACCCAGATCTTTTTGGAGGTTTATATAAAATATTTTTCTAGCTGCCTTATTTGCTTTCTTATCTTTTTGATCCTGCTTCCCTCCTGCTGTCCTACAGGGACTGGCAAACTGACATACTCAGGACCACCTAGAGGAATGGAACTCTCTGGGTGCTCAACTGAGCTGTTTTCCAGACAAGGGCATATATATTCTGTGTGTACCTAGCTTTTTGAGAAGCACACACCTACAGACATGACAGTGTTTCGACTGAACTATCAGGCAAGGGAAAATGGCACAGCATGAATGACAGTTCCTCAAGGGCTGAGGTCCTAGAGAGAATTTCCTAAAAATCACTGGAAACACACTGACACTGGCAGTGATAGAAATGCCTAGGGTGGCCTGTTTGTGTTTTCGATGCAATGTCCAGCGTCTTAGCTTAGCAAGGAGCAAATCAAGTCAAGTGGACTTATACCATCTATATAAAGGTATACAGTTGCACAGAAAAACGTTGCTCCAGGACTATGGTGCAACACACAAATTGCAGGTGATAAATGGAAGTTTTCACAATACTGTGAAAGTACAAAAATACTGAGCATTGAGAAACAGGGGGGCTGGACACATTGCATTAAAATTGTTGTAAACGACGATAAATAATGCAGCAGAAAAAATGGTGGCATAGTGTCAGTTGCCTGACAATAGATAGCTAAATACAAAGTAATAATAAGAGAAAAAGACTAGTGCCAGGGGGAAAGCTGTTGGTATTCTCAGGAATATGGAGGTGGTAAAGGGAACAGCTGTGTGTTGAGTGCCCTGGCAGCCTCAGTGAAGAACATGTTGCTGAACCAGGCAGACCTGGTTCAGATGCCTCCTATCTTCTATCAAATGGAATCAGGTCAAAGAGTTCATGGAAATGGTGGGAGGGGTCTTCCACAATGATGAAGGTTTCACGGGTACAATGTTGGATGCAAGCGAAAGAGGTCCTGGTGATTTTTTCCATTTATGCAATATGCAATAACTTCTGCATGTGGTCTGACACTTTGCAATTCCTAAACCATACAGCGATGCCTCTAGTCATAGTGCTCTTTATAGTGCCTGTGTAGAACATGATGAAGATGGGGCGTGGAAATCTTGTACTCTGCAGCTGTCTCAGCGCGTGGAGACACTGTTGGGTATTCTTGACAAGGATATAGGTGTTACGATTCCAGGTTCGGTCTGGTGCTCCTGACTAACTCCATTGCAGATCCTTCATTACATGATGGGTAGGGGACAATAAGGGCCTTCTCCAAGTCAACAATCGTCTCTTTCAATTTGTCCACATTATGAGACAGATTACCACCCTGCACTAGTCCATGAGCTGTCCCACCTCCATGCTGCATGCTGACTCATCACCATTGCTCATGAGACCTACTGACATGTCATCAGCAAGGTTGTTGATGGTTTCTGAGCTGTTCTTTGCAGTACAGCCATGTGTCAGCAAAGTGAATAATTTCTCATTTGGTCTGCAGGCCCACATCAGTTCCACCTCTTCCGCTCCCGCCTGTCCCACAGCACCTATCAGACACTAGCTGTGTTCACAGGGTTTTGGCTTCTTCACAAGAGCTCACACTGTTTTTTGAGCTGCAGAAGAGCTCAGCGGTACCTGGCTCTGATATGATTATACGATTATAATGCTTTATTATCATCATATTGTGTTTGTTATTAATGTGTATTTAAGCTGTTCAGGTATGTCAGGATGTTAAAGTGCTGATTATGAATGTTCTATGAATGCATTATGGATACATTATGAAGGTGCAGTGTGAAGCAGTTATTCCTAATATTATTGGGAATAATATAATATTGTTGTATATATGGATTTTGTAATATTTATGAATTCAATAATTCATTTTGCAAAATCTTTAACAATATTATAAAGCCTCTATGTACACCACCAAGGTGAATCGGTTTAGTCTTCATACTTGGTTGCCAGTATTGGGGGATGAGTAATGTATTGATGCTTGAGTGCCAAATTAACACAAATGTTTATGAAAAGGTCTAAGCCATCAGATGCCCCATTTAGAAAAAAAAGTAAAGAATAAGAGGAGAAACATGCAAAAGATAAAGAAATGCAGGCATTTCATCTGTTTATGAGTATATTATGCAATGAAATTAAATAAGGTAGTATAACACCTATATCTTCATTAGCCAATAGGATATTTAAAAAATTTATTTCTTTTTATTTTTTTAATTTATATACAACCGTTACTTTCCATTTCCCTTTGCTACTTCTTTTTGATATTTATGAATCTTTTGTATTGGTTTTTATGTTTATTTACAGTCATTTTAAATGTTATCATTATTTATTTGTATCATTCCAAATGTCTTAATAAAAATGGCTCTGATGGGGGGGGGGGGGTTCACCCTGGGTGTCTTACAATCTTTAATTGCCACTGTTGCGTGTTATTGTGTATCTGGGTATATGGATATGAAAACAGTATTTACATCACTGTAAGGAGAAGGATTTTGTGTATTAGAATAAAGAAATTCCTTAAGTATTTTTGATTTACGTGCCTCAGGGGTCTTATTTTCAAGTATGTTTCGTGAATCCATTTTACTTGTGCTATTAAAGAAATTATGAGTTATAGGCTACTGGATGTGCATTGAAAATGCTACACCACCAATTTACCTGGCCACAGCATTTACAATGGGGGAATGGGGGTACAGATTAAGCCGCTCATGGAGAATCTACTATTACCAGCATCACAGGTGACAAATGTTCCACACAAAAGAGAAAAAAAGACTCTGGTGAAGATGAGAGCAGACAGTACATCAGCCACTGGAATGTTATGAACAATTGTATTAGTTTCTGTAACATACTCCTTAATTTCCTCTTCTCCAGAAAAAAAGACCCTTAACATCAATATTTTCGGTGATATTAGGGGATCCGTTTGGCTTTGTAATGGTATTTAATAATACTTTAGTTAAATAAAATCACAACTAAGTAACATTTATACTATCTCATTATAAAATTATTTTCAAATTATATGAACATTTGGGACTAGCCAAATGACAGACCATTAGAGAAGGGGGTATGAAGATTCCACCGGATTAAGGTTTTTAGAATGCCTCAAACTTTGCCTCTGAACAACTGGCTTTCAACAAGTGGTTTTTCAGGAACGCACATCTCAACAGGGCAGGGGAAACGTACAATCTGTTTTCCTGTCTAACTCAAGGACAGAAAACAGAGGAAACGTCCGGAAGTTTGTATGACGCGTTCAGCATGCGCCGCAGCATACCCATGCTTTGAAGGACACCAAGACGAAATTGTATCAGCTGATCCAGGAACAGTATGTCTTTACTTCATAATGGTCAGTAATGGTTGGAGGTACCTAAAATATTCTGATCCGACACATACAGACACGCGGCGTTTGTAATAACGGTAAGAATTTAAACATCAGACCTCGAAAGTCATATTTGCGCAGCAAATGCACCGAGCCATTGTCAATGTCTGTTTTCAATCTCGTATGGATAGGCGTATTCCACGTTTTGTACCCCACCCTGACATATCCACAGCATATAGAGATCCGCGGGACTGCCCAGTTGTCGCACAGTTGTGACGCTACACCTTTGCCCACGTGCTGTCATGAACTCTGTGTGAGGAAATAACGGCCATGCAGTCACCTTTTTCGGGATTGGAGTGTTTCCTCACGCTGAAGTGACCGTGCTTTGGGATCTCTTTGACAGCTGTGGGTGTACATAAGTAAGTAAACCGTAAGTATTTTGATCCTTGTTGCGTTTGCATATCCACGACCATCCGACGCCTCACTGACATTACAGATACAGAGTAGAAACGGACATTTAAGCAGAGGACTTGCGACAGCTGTGAAACGCGAAGGAAGCTGTAGCGACCGGGATGACAGGGACTGACCATACCTTTGACTGACCTCAGCCTGTCGTTGCCTGTTTTATTGTCCTGTTCTTATTTACCGTAGTAATACTTTATTAATCAGCTTTTTACTTTAGATATATGTGCATCTGGAATAGATTGCATATAGATTGCGACTTTTTCATGTTTTTCTGGCACCCTAATGTTTTCATTGGTATTTTCTATGGTACGAATTCTGTGTGCACTTCGGGCTTTGATCCCTCTTTAGACGCAACGTGATTGTGTTTCGCTGTGTTCAGATTTGCGGGACGTACGGAAATGTCTGAATTCTAATTGGTTAGCATGGTCGCGGAGGCGGTTCCTGCGGCTGGCCCAGCGCCTATAGCCAATACCGGCCAGAGAGACTATTACTGGATTCGTTCGTTCTTAGCTGGAGGTAAGGTGGTCATTATGCCCAAGGTTTTAACCAATAACGTAGCAGAGAGTAATAATAATAATTATAGAGTAATTTAAATGCAGAGGTCTGTTTATTATTATTATTATTATTATTATTATTAGGAAATTTTGTGGGGTACACACCCCCATTCCCTTGGTTCCTGTACCCCTGGGTTTAAATCTGTTCTTTAAGAAACAAAAGGATTTGAATGGCATTGAAACTGCATTTACATAAGACGATCAATGGAAAATTCAGAAGCATGGTATGTTTACAAAGCCATTAGTAGCTTTTCTGGACAGAATATTAGGACTGCGGTATAATGGCCTCTCTGTGAGACTGTTAGGCCTGCCTGTACAGACCTGTAAAGACCTGCTTGTTTCCATTGCCAGGTGTTGCTGGATGTTGTGCCAAATCCAGCATCGCACCCCTCGACAGGGTGAAGATCCTCCTTCAAGCTCAGAATCCCCACTATAAGCATCTGGGTGAGTGAGGCAGGGCCGCCATGGTAACCACAGTGCGCCGAGCTGCTCGTTGCAGCAGCCAGGACTTTGCGCTGCAGGCCAGCTTGTCAGGCTGCTTTCTTTGCCACCCTCAGGAGTGCTGGCCACACTGCGTGCCGTGCCCAAAAAAGAGGGCTTCCTGGGCTTATACAAAGGCAATGGGGCAATGATGGTGAGAATATTCCCATATGGAGCCATCCAGTTCATGGCTTTTGATAATTATAAGAAGGTAAGTCAACGTGGTGGAGCAGAAATGTTTTGGATTTGTTACTGTTGAAGTGGATGCCTGATGGGCGTTTTAATGTATATTTGAACTGAAACGGAGGTGATGGTTTTGTGCATATGTCATCCTTGTATAGCTGCTGAGCAAACGACTGGGCATATCAGGACACATCCACCGGCTCATGGCCGGATCTATGGCCGGTAAGATAAGAATCTTAATTGTCACCTGCAGTTCCTCATTCGGCCTGTAGTCTGCACCCTAGTCTAATCTGTGCCACCACACACTGCCCCTGCAGGAATGACAGCAGTGATCTGCACCTATCCCTTGGATGTGGTGCGGGCCCGTCTGGCCTTCCAGGTGAAAGGAGATCACCGGTACACTGGCATTTTCAACACCTTCCAGACCATATACCGGAAAGTAAGTCTAGTGCTGAGTGTGAGGGTCTGGGAGACACCTGGTTCTCTAGGCTGGTGTTTTTCAACATGCTCCTCGGGGATCCCCAGCCCAGCCAGTCCACACTTTTGCTCCCTTTTCTTGTCCTTGATTGGCTGGAGCTGGGAGGGTGCAAAAATGTGGACTGTCTGGGGGGGTTCCCCAGGACTGTGTTGAGAAACACTGTACTAGGCCACTCACATGTCGCTTTTCTCTGAAAGGAAGGGGGTGTGTCTGGCTTCTACCGGGGGCTGACTCCCACAATCATCGGCATGGCACCATACGCAGGTCAGAGGCTACACTTGCTACTGTAATCTTAACAGGCCTGTATATTCATTGCGGCTGCGGCAGAGACTTCCTGGCTGATTCCTCCTGTGTTGCAGGTTTCTCCTTCTTTACCTTCGGCACACTGAAGAGCTTGGGCCTGACTCACGCCCCGGAGCTGCTGGGCAAGCCCTCGTCAGACAACCCGGATGTCTTGGTGCTGAAGACCCACGTCAGCCTGCTCTGCGGAGGCGTGGCTGGAGCCATCGCTCAGACCGTGTCGTGAGTGTGCTCCCCAAATCTGCATAAGATGACCCACATAATAAGCCACGCCCACTCCACGGCCACACCCATAGCAGCAGAAAGTGACCTTCATAAGCCACACCAACCACATGGCCATGTGCACTGCAGCACAGTAAGTTACATACATATCAAGCCACACCCACCCATGCAGGCCAGTACAGCATGACATGGCGACCTTTTTACAACTAGATACCCCCTGGATGTGGCCCGCCGGCGGATGCAGCTGGGTGTCATCCTGCCTGATGCTCAGAACTGCCGGTAAGTCAGGTTCTGCACGTGCCAAGAGTACCGTCTAGTGTTGCATCAGTGATCTCTTCAATGACTGTTGCCGTCTTTTTTCCCCTTTATACCAGCACACTGACTCAAACGCTGAGTTACGTGTACCGGCAGTATGGCCTGAAGAGAGGCCTGTATCGCGGCCTGTCCCTGAATTACATCCGCTGCGTGCCTTCCCAGGCCGTAGCCTTCACCACCTATGAGTTTATGAGGCAGATCTTGCACCTCAACTAGCCTCCATTAGAGGGTGCTGCACAGCCTCAGGACCGAGGAACCCGGAGGGCCCCGACATCTCAGCCTCATCCTGCTCCACTCTGCATGTGCTGCCCTGGCTGTGGACACCACGGTGCCCACTGCCATGCAAAATCAAGCAGGGCTGGCAGATGGGCGTATAGAGCTACGCATTTACCCATAATGCCTGTGAAGAGCCACGTGAGAACGTGACAGGTGTCGAGTGCTGAGCTGGCCAGTGGCTGTTGAGGGTTGTGTGGGTTTTCTATGACCTGTCATATTTTACAAGAAGGATTCAATGTTTTTTTTTTTTTTTTTTTTTTTTTACAAAGAGAAAAAGCCTTTTTCCATATGCAAGCCAACTTTCCTTCCTCTCCCGAGTCTGTTTGTGGATATACTGCCTTATTCTGTGTGCGTGTGGGTGGGACATGGCTGTAGTCACACAGACGGCCCTGAGTGGCCATATAGAACTGAACTGACTTGAATGTGGCTGATTCATTGATACTGCTTGTGGTTAAATTCCTCCTTTCAGTCTCCTTACAGTGATCAGTGACAGCAATTAGCTGTCAGTTGATATGTATAAACATTCAAATTCTACATGCTTCTCTGCATCATTTTCTAAGACGCGGAGCAGGTCTGACTTCCCTTACATCAGCCCCACAACGGCAGCACTGGGGACAGGAAGCACTTTTTTATACTGCTGGACACTTTGGTACTGCGTCTAAGAGCAAACAAACTCTGTTAATAAAGGGAGCTGCCTTTTAATCTGGTTGTGCAAGAAACCATCGCCAGAGCTGTATAGAATAACCCAGAGACTTTACTATCTGGGGAGCGTTAGTGGGATTCTGGCTGTCAAAACGGTGGCAGTGTAGAGGGAGCTGGTCATTTCAAAACTGCTTTTTAATTGGTCAGCGATTCAGCTTGACAACCAATCCCACGTTATGAATAGCACGGGAGGTATAATAAACAGTGTTACTGTGTCTTTCGTGTGGTTAATATGTAACTGTTTACGGTTTCGCATATATAACTTTATGTGGGAGCCGAAGTGACCTGACCCTGCTGCTGTCTCACACCTAAATGGTCTTTAGGTCTCTCTGTATATGAGTGTAAAATCATGTGTCTGTCCATCCATCCATCCATCCATCCATCCATCCACCCACTTATTCCAGTCAGGTATACGGGAACCTTTGTAAATATTTTCATAAGTATCTCATCTTGTTCAGAGCTCACAATGTGTTTCAGGGTCTGACTGATAACAGCTTTGTTCACAACACAGAGTGCACTCTTTATCTCACTATTGCTTTACTGCTCTGCGGAGTCACTGTACTAGAAGCTTCTCACTAGAAGTGTTCAGGCTGGTTCCTGTTTTCCGTGCTGATAAGCCTCATTAACCACAGCTTATGTGCATTATGAATGCATCTGCTTCATTTCTAACACCTCACACTAAATTTATCCACTGAAAGCACTGGAGGAGCTTTGCAAACCCAGCAGCTGAAGGGAATTAGCTGGGTCAGCTGCAGATTGTGTGCAGTCGCTGCCCGGCAGCCGCTTACAGACCCCAGTTGCTGACTCACCAGCTTTGCATACATCTTCCTGTAGTCGTGCTGCCAAACACTGGTTGATACTGTCCCTCATTTGGCTGGGAAATTTGTTATAAATGTAATTTTTGTTTCTTTGGTCAGGCGAGCACAAAGCCACTGTGTTTGCAGGCTTCACCATCTTTTTTTTTTTATCCTACTCTGTATTTACTGTCATATTCTGGACAGGGGTTTTCTAAAAACTGCTGTCTTGGGAAAAGATGGCCCCAGTCAGGTGCACGCATAGTGCTGGACTGGGGTAGTCCAATCGTATACTTTGATGAGTGTAGGGGGGGATCTCCATGATAGAATTTTATTCAACTGAGGGGGTGGTCCTCCACAATATATTCTGCTGGCTGGTTTGCCAAATGCCAGTCTGGCTTTGCGCATGATAGTCACGCACATGTAAGAGGCACATGTGCGTGTGAGGCATTCGTAAACGCTTGTGTCATCCAGCATTTCGCCATTATACCTTTACTGGTTTTGCATCATTTTATCATGTGGGCAGGTGGAATGAATATCTTTGGTTGATTGTTTGTGATATGATTTATAAAGATTTATAAAGAAGTGCACTTGTAAAAGTTCAGTCATGACGTTTTCTCTGTGAGCCATAATATGTCTTTGACGGCACATTTAAATAATGTTTTAGTCGAATATCTCTAGAGTAACATTAAAAAAGTCAGTGGAGTGACCTCTGACCTCTTCTGTCATATTGTGTGTGTGTTTGGGGGGGGGGGCGTATGAACATATTGCTGATTCTGTTAGTGATTATCTCCTTCCGCGAGACCACTTTGTTTACTCATTTGCTTAGTGTAGTCTGAGCGCAGAAAAAGAGAGACTGATGTAAAAAGAGGAAGAGCCGCTCTCTCAAGAGAGGCTGCAGCCTTGAAGCAGAGTCGTAAGGAGCTCAGCTAAGGAGCAAGACACTTGCAGCGCCATGCCAAGCTACACCGTCACCGTGGCCACTGGGAGCCAGTGGTTTGCCGGGACTGACGACTATGTGTACATCACACTGGTGGGCACGGACAAAGAAAGCGAGAAGACCCTACTGGACAAGCCACTGTATGATGACTTTGAACGAGGGGCGGTAAGCTTAAATTTCTTGGTAATAATTGGAGACGGGAATGCACCTGTGACGTGCCATGCCTTGGGCCAGGAATGCATTTGCACTTTATCAATATATCTGACATTTTTATCCAAAACCACTAGCGAAAGTGTGCTTCGGGGATTTGAACCCAAATTGCGTTTTTAGCACAGCACTTGTTGAGCTACCTCTGTGTTACTTGCATCATATTTTACTAGCTTCTGATAGACCGGTTCAGGAATTAGACATGCTGCTCTCTACCTCCCTTCATCTACGTGAAAGAAAATCCATATCCTCTTTTTGTTGAATCAGTATCAGTAGAAAACCACATTTAATTTTAAGAGAATATACCTTATTCACTATTCATGCCATACTATTACACTGACCTTGTATGGTAAGAGTTTAACAGCAGAATCACCCCTTTTGCATGCCATAGGACTTCCCTTCATGCAGCAATATCCTTCCTGGAGTGAAATGAGCAACTTCACTCCAGGATACTGGTGTAATTTCACTCAGAATAAATACAAGCAGAAATTCCACATGGACTATATGGCCTAATCTGATCCTAAGAATAAAACATTTCAATCATCCATCCGTCGAACCATCTAAGTCAGATCTGGGCATTTTTTTTTGCTTGTGATCATTAAAATAATAATAGAAAAAGTTCTGAAAAGTATTCAGTTTTATGAATAATCACAAATGCAACTGGCACATCTGTGCCAGCTAACAAAAATGAGCCTCTCCAAAAAAACAAAAAGTCTTCTATTACGGCTTCCATGGGACATGAAAATAATCAACAAAAAATGGCCCCCGCTGTGTTGTGAATCTTGGATTAGGCCCTTTGCATGCATGCTCTAACTGCTAATCCTGCTCTTGGTCAAAGGGTTTAAATACGTTACTTAAAATGGTCTCGCCGCTTGCTGTTCTCTCACTGTCTGCTGATTCGGCTGTTTGTCGAATATTGTTTGCTCTAACAATGGGGTAATTCCCAACAAAGTGGGGTAATTGTAGGCAAAAGCGACCCAACAAAGTGGTGTAATTGTAGGGGTATGTAGCCCAACAAAGTGGGGTAATTATAGGGGAATGCAACACAGGAATTGCTGCAATTTATGGGCATGTGGCTTCATAGCTCAGAGCCTGGAGCCCCCAGGGAGCCCATGTGCTCAGCAGTTGTGCCCTTGGCAGGACACTCCTGTCTGGAGGGGAGAAAGGGAAGGAAAAGAAGGAAAATTATGCGACTTCCTCAGCTGGTTTCTGCTTGCTAAAGTCACAGCATGCAGCAGGAAGCTGGTTGAAATTGCACTCTGCATTTACACGATTCATATCTGGAAAGTGTGTCACGATGCAAAAAGTGGGTTGTAGGATCATTTTGAGTTGGGCAGAGTGTGTGGCAATTCATTGCAAAAATATTTTGCAGTGTGGAATGCTCTCCCAGGTCATCAGGTTTATCTCGAGCACCCACCCACTCCCCCCAGCCCATTTTATGTATATTTGGATTATACATACAGTGCTGTGCAGTCAAAGAAAATTATGTTTAACTGATCTTCATGTTGGTGTAAAACTAGAGTATTTTCTCTGTTAAGCCATTTAGCCTCTCCTAATTTCCTGAAGTCACCCCAGCATTTACTGCAATTGTCTAACATATTTTTTCTTTATTTGACCACTATTTCACCTTATTTGGCTAATCAAAACCTCATTGAATCAATCAATCAATCAATTAATCAATCAAGAAAGCTAATGGTGAAGCTTAACAAACACAATACTTTCTACCCAGAAAAATTGCTTTAAACATTTTCTTTGACTGCCAAAGACTTTTACACAATACCATATATGGTTGAAAACTGAAAAATGTGGGTCCTGAGGCTAAACCAGCTGACAACCACTGCATTATCGGCACCTCCCTTTGAGTGGTTACTGACCAACTGCTACAGTGTTTCAGTAGTAAAGGCAATATTATAATGATTGTCATTGACTGCAGCATTACAGAGTGTTACTCTGCATTATTACTAACAGATGGCTGTACGTGTACATAATAAAAATGGCTCAAAAATAAACCTGTACTGCAGCTATACTGAACTACAGTATTATTACTGAGCTTCATTACTGCATGGGCAGGATTTTAGGCCTGTGCTACAGCATTACTGAACCGCAGTATTATTACTGAACTTCATTACTGTGAGGGCAGCATTACAGAGGTGTATTACAGAGATACTGCACTACGGTATTATTACTGAGTTTCGCTATTAAGAGAATAGTATTACAGATCTGTATTGCAAAGCAAATGTTCTGTCTCAAACCCCCATAGAGAACAAATTCTGACCTCAGCTCTTTGCTGTTGTTATCCAAGGTGGACTCGTATGAAGTGAATGTGAGCGAGAACCTTGGGCATATTGAGCTGGTGAAGATTGAGAAGCGGAAATACTGGATGCAGGATGACTGGTACTGCAGGTACATCACAGTGAAGACCCCTGAGGGCAACTATGTGGAGTTCCCCTGCTACCGATGGGTGACGGATGAAAAAGAGATCATTCTGCGTGACGGTTGTGGTAAGTTTCATAGAACAAACTAGCCATGTGGCCCTCATGCTGACTCCTGCACGGGTTACCCACCCTGACCAATCCCCCTTTATTTCCTACCAGCCCACTTGCCTCAGGAAGACAAGACCCGATTGGCCAAGCAGCACCGACGCAAAGAACTGGAATTCCGGCAGAAGGTGTACAGGTGGGTAATGACCAGGTGTGGCGTGAGAGAAGTGTGTCATATAAGACATAGCTAAGACATTCCTTTCTGGCATGTGCCTAGATGGAAGGAATGGCATCCTGGATTCCCAATGAGCATTGACGCCAACACACACAAGGAGCTGCCGCGCGACATACAGTTTGACAGCGAGAAGGGAGTGGACTTCATCCTGAACTACAGCAAGGCGTAAGCAAAGGGAGAAGGCAGCACGACGCAGATAGTCAGCACACACAGTGTTGGGGAAGTTGTTTGCAAAAGTAACCCATTAAAGACAGAAGTGGAAAGTTCAGATCCAGAAAGTACAAATCCAGACCAAGGTTTGGTTTCAACCAACCAGTTAAGTATAAAGTGTCACAGTCACAGAGGACTCACCTGGTTGGTTGAAACAAAACCTTGGTCTGGATTTGTACATTCTGGACCTGTACTTTCCATCTCTATCTTTAATGGATTACCTTCGTGAATACCTTCCCCAACAACGATCACACATAGCATCCTCACCATCCACACTCACTGTCACTGTCTAGGAGTGACACGACCCCATAGCACATGGTGACATAGGACTGCCAAACAGGTGGACAGAAAGCAGTAGTGAAAAGTGAAAATAGGATGAGAGGATGCTGGGGAGGGTGGTAACCCGCAGAGTCATTTGGGCCTGTCTCACACAGATTTGCTTGTATGTCTCAGGATCGAGAACCTCTACGTCAATCGCTTCATGCATATGTTCCAGTCATCGTGGAACGACTTTGCAGACTTTGAGCGCATCTTCGTGAGAATCAGCAACACCATTTCAGGTTGGCTGTTTGTCAGTAGTGCTCAGTATAAGGGTGGATGTGCATGCTCTTGAGTATGGGGGCGGGGGGCAGTGATCCTGGAGCTTCAGATTCATCATGGCTGCTCTGGAACTACAGTCCCACTGCAGCAGCCAGATAGAGGTGCATAGTGGTGCCAGAATAATCAGGGACACAATCCATCGTAACTATTACCTGTCACCAGGCTAAGGTCCAGAAAATGTGTCTGCTGGCTTCTACCCTCAAGCCATGTGATACCACTAAATACAGTGGTAACTCAGAACTCGAAATTAATCTGTTCAGAACTCCGCACCGAATCCTAAAAAGTCTGAGTAATGATCGATTTTCCCCCATAGGAAATAATGGAAAGCCAATGAATTGGTTCCTGGCCCCAAAAAATGACACCGAAATATGTTTTTTTTTTTAGCATTTAAACACAAAATGAACCAGACAAAACATGAAAAGCATATACTGTACTAAATACATCTAAGCACATTTATCAAAACAGTAAATTTTAAAGTAAGAAAATAAATGTATCCAAACAATGTGTAAAGTTTTTTTAAAAAAAAGTGTTCTGTCCCGATTGTCCGCTCCTTCCGTGTGCCACGCCCCCTCGTTAACCCCATGTGGAATCCCCATGTGATCAGCTGTTTCTGATTGCTGTCATTAGTCTTCTGTATTTCTTTCGTGTTTCAGTTTATTCCCCCAGTCCGGTCACTGTATTGTCCGTTTGCGTTTTGCCTGCCTTACCTGTAATTAAACCCCATATTTCCCAATACCCTGACGTCTGCGCCTTTGTCTCCGTCCTGTCCCTGCTGGGCACGACAATATTATTATAATTAAATGTATTAATGATTTATTATAAATATTAAATAACTATTAAGAAATCTTTATTTTAAAATGTATTTTATTATATAATAATAATTACTATTACTGTCTCATTGTCAATGTATTTTTACTGTCTCAATATATGTATTCAGCTAGTGTAAACATGCACGATGCTATCACAGCGAATGCGAGGCTGAGACTGAAGCGTTACCCTTTGTTTCCGCTGAGAGACTTGCCGTGTGACTCATTTCCCCGCGCATAGGCTACAAGTTATCTTAGGTCCGTGTTCACGGTTTGACTTATGAGATTCCGAACAGGTTCTAGGTAATTCTTTTTTCAAATTGGTTGGTTCAACTTTTAAGAAATTTGAGTTTTAATGAATTAGAGAACTGAGGTACCACTGTACTTAATTGATGTCTATAATTTAACATTTTCTCTTCATTTTAGCTCCTTGTATTTTATTTGATCTGTGTTGCACATCTCTGGTCTTATTTTTTTACAGTATGACTTTCAATATCTATGACATTATATTGTTCACAGTTGATCACCATGCATTTCACAAGAGGTTATAGTCTGATCTTCCTGCATTCCTTGAATGTAGAAATAACTCAGACCAGCAGTTCCCCCGGAATGTGTGTACAGGTCGGGGGGGGGGGGGGCGCCCCGGGGGCGGGGGGGGGGGGGGGGGGGGGGGGGGGGGGGGTGGGGGGGGGGTGGAGGGGGGG
>JABFEA020000067.1:12595606-12611119 GCA_019775915.2 Cyphomyrus plagiostoma | reverse complement strand
CCCCCCCCCCCCCCCGCCCCCCCCCCCCCCCCCCCCCCCCCCCCCCCCCCCCCCCCCCCCCCCCAGCGTGTTTACGGCTCTCTGTATATATGTGAGAAAGGTAGAGTCTTCATATGAGCCTCTTCTGCATGTTGGAGTGCCAGTGAACTGTCCTGTCTCGTTTGCCCCAGTACGACTGGTGCTCATGGATCCCAAACTCGCCACCCACAATGCGGAAGCCACCGCCAACAAATAAGGGGGAGGTCACACTGAAGTTCATCATTGAAAGTCTTCCTGACCGCGGCCGTTCCTGCTGGCACCTGGGGGCAGTGTGGGCGCTCAGCCAGTTCCAGGAAAATGAGGTGAGTTAACAAGGAGAGTCTGACACCCAAACATGCTCAGGATAATCCCAGGGATGATAAATACACTCATCTAGGGGACAATTCCAGGGACAAACACGGGCACCTGGGGGACAATTCCAGGGACAAACACGGGCACCTGGGGGACAATCCCAGGGACAAACACGGGCACCAGGGGGACAATCCCAGGGACAAACACGGGCACCAGGGGGACAATCCCAGGGATGAAAAATATACTCAGATGGGGGACAATATCAGGGACAAGCTCGCTCAACTGGGCGACTAGCTCAGCGACAAAATTGTAATACTTGTAATATTTCTTCTAGCTCTTTCTGGGAATGTACCCTGATGAACACTTCATCGAGAAGCAACCCAAGGCGGCCATGGAGAGGTTCCGTGCAAAGCTGAACGAAATTTCCTGCCTTGTTAAGAGCCGGAACGAAGGAAAGAAGCTGCCGTACTATTACCTGTCCCCAGACCGCATCCCCAACAGTGTAGCTGTCTAGCCAGGTACCACCTGCCATAGATAAACGTGTGAGTCAGGGCTAGTGGCAGACTGTCATCAGAGTATTACCATGTGTGTATGTCTATGTGTGGCCCAAGGCAAGTTTGTATTTTACACATTAAGCTTAATATCAGCTACAGAACTACATTTTTATAGATTTTTATAGAAAGGATATTGTGAAACGCAGCTGCAAGATCACAGGAAGTGCAACAATAAATAATGGTTCACTAAGGAAGCGTTGTGTAATGAGAGTCTGCTTCTGTGTGACATTGCGTTCCGGGCATGATGGGCAGCCTGGCGCCAAGAACCCAGCCATCTGAGAGCCACATCCTGACACATGGACAGAAATGCCCTTTCCAGGCCTTCACCCAGACACACTGTCTAAGAAAACTCAATGGGAAGCAAACCAAGGTGATGAACTTTCGCCTTCAACCACAGAGGAAGCGGGAAGAATCAGTGTGAGAGATAGAACCCAAAAGAAGTTTATCTCAGATACTGTTAGTCTAAACATTTTTCAGGTTATTGAGCAGTTACAGATTTTGCAGATATCCCTCTCATCCATCATCATCATCATCCCCCCTTGCCTCTTCTGGTGAGAATCACAGTAGCAGCATGCCAAACAGGGCATGCTATAGGTGCAATTTCCCCTTAGACACCCCAAACCATCTGGGAGACGTCATCCATCCAGCATGTCCTGGGTGATTCCGGGGGCTCCCCCTAGTGGCCCGTGTCTGGAACAGCTCTGCAGAGAGCCGTCTAGGGGGATCTTTATAACACGCCCAAACCACCTCAGCTGACTGCTCTCTATTCAAAGGACTAGTGGCTCAATTACTTTCTGGAACTTCAAACTCCTCACCATATCATAAAGAAACCCTGCAAAGAAACCTCAAATACTAATGCATGCATAATAAAGATGAGAAAACTAAATAGAGAACAGGTGTTAATATTAAACTTTATTACATTTTGAAAATAACGCCAACATGAATATTTTAAATAGCACACTCAACTCAAACACAAAGGACTCAAAGTCACAAAGTAAAGTTACAGAGTGTGGAACAGTATCAGTACAGTAATAAGAGCTAACAGGGTCGGATGATTGACATATCAGTCACACACATACACAGCCTCGTATGAAAGAGAGTTATTAACCATAGGAAAGGCTTGGAAAGCTGTCTAAAAGGTCACCTGGCACAGAGGCTTCGCTTGCATTAAGTAAATATGAATGGTTACTTTGGAAATTACTTTACTAAAAGGTACAAGTCCCATGAAAACAAGCCAAACAGTACATCTGGCTCCACCACATGGCCAGGATTCCTAACTGTGAAACTGTTTCACTGCCTCTGGCCACTTCAGAGCCTTCCAACAACACAAGGAGCCCTGCTCCTCGGTCATTATCAAAAGCCTCGATTACCATTTCACAAGACTGACATTTACCAGAGGGAACAGAAAACCAAACACCCTAACAGCACACAGTCTGTAGGTTAGTGGTCACACTTACCGGGTTATGGTGATTGTGTCCCAAACCCAGATTTTTCTCAATTACTGATTTACAATAAAAGCAGTTTTTTTTTTTTCTTCTCTCTCTCTCTTTTTTTTTTTTTTTTTTTTTTTTACTGTTTGACAATGTATACCGGGACGCCATAACAATATTCCTCAACAGATGGCAGCATTGTTCTCTTGCCTGAAATGGTCCTCAGTGCAACAGCAGGTAAGGCAACATGAAAATGCAGAGAAAACCACTCTGCTTAGTGTTAGGGTTACGCTTGCTACAAATAGAGCCCCCTGTATTATGGAGACTGATCTCATAAAACACTGCTTCTGGAGAGCGCTCATCTAGTATGGGCTCTCTGGCTACAACCTCCGGAGAGAAAGGCTGTACACTCAGACTTCCACCCAGAGACGGCCAAAGGCTACACCATCTGCTCCGCACAAGGCCTCACAGCCTGGGCACAGAGTACAACAGCAGGGACTAAAGACAAAGAACAATACAGGGCAACAGCTGCTGGCTCACTGGCTTATCAAGGTCATGTCAGATGCAGTCAGCCAACAGGCCTGCAGGGGTCATTACAGATGAATTATGGGAAATGACTTAGCAACATTAAAATCAATAGGCTTACAAATACACAAACTAGATAAGCAGAATGAAGAACAGATCTTCAATAACATACTCACGATTAAAAATAGACAAACGCACAGAAGTCAAAGGTTACAGGTGTCCTACGTCCTACAGCAGACAACCAGCTCAGCCGAGGTTTGTGTCACCATCACTGCAGGAAATTTCCTTCTTTATGGAAAGTGCGTGTAAAATCTGTCACGCCCTCAAGCAAAAGACAAGATCTGATTGGTTCCAAATGGTCAAAATACACCATGATATAAATATGTAACAAATACAAAAATCATTCTTGGACCCAGGTATTTCTGACCAGGTACGACTCCCACTATTTTTGAAAACTGGAACCAGCACTTCTGGACTAATCTGTTGTTCTTAATCCCTTCTCTGACAAAGACCTATGGTCTGGGATACAAAAGCCATAGAAAACAGGAATATTTCAGCTGAACTTCAAGTTTTCCTCTTTAAATTACATACACGTTATAAAGCAATTTATATAAAAAGTGCATGAGCAGATGAGGGATGTGTAGTGCTGGGATCTTGGGACTCTACTCACGGTCTGGTCCTCACACACATGCCCATGGCCCAAAGTCCCCACCACAGTGCTACCACTGACCACTGCAGTACAGTTCCAGCAGGGGGAGCTGCAGAGAGCCACTCAGATGTGCAGGATTTCCACACTGTAGTCCTCCGTCTCCGTGTACTGGGACGAGTTTGTGTCAGGTGGCAGGGGTGCCAAGGCCTCCTTGTCACAGAGCGGCTCGCTGGGCGCTGGCTTCTGGAATACGATGTTCCTGGGCACCTGTGGCCGATTCTGCACATATATCACTCGGTTGTAGGCCTTAAGTCGACGCCACAGCTGTACGTAGACCTTGCACTGCACGTACATGAACACAAGTCCGCCCGTGAAGCCGATCGCTACCACCACCAGCTTGGTCCAGAAGGGCCACTCCAGGATCCCTGTAAGCAGAATCCATAACAAACAGGTCAGAATGTGTAGCATTCAAGGTCAAATGCTACAAGAAGGACAACACTGGGACAAAATTTAGAAGCTACATTTGATTTAGTCAGATTCCCAAGACGCACTGCCATCAGTATATATTTTGATAATGCCCCTTAAATCACAGCCTTCCAGTTCTGCATCACATGGTCAGGGTAATGGACAAGGTTTGAGGTTCCTGAGTCACTTCACCACCCAGCCCCTCTAATTTTCCACCAAATCACAGAGTGCCATGCAGAAGGGTCAGCTGGACCACTGATTCACACCAATTGCATGCAAGCAGCAGCCTGGCAGAGCTGCAGAAGTGCCCTGGCTGTTCAAAAAACTGCTTTCAGGAAAGGTTTGCACTGCTATCAACATCTGCACTGCATCAATAACAGTTCCAGCTGTTACAGAAACAGCCCAGCCTGATGGGCAGAGGCTGAACTCATTGGCCATCAGAGGGCAGCGTGACACACGTGGAGTTTACAGGGAACCAGAGAGCATGTGATATGGCATTTTAACAAATGACATGCAATGAGAAGAGGCCTTTACCTGGAATTCTTCTGGCTGCATGGTCAAAAAAAGGTCAACCTTAATATATTACTGAAAGATAGTTTATATAGTTTATATAAAGAAGGTGATCTACAGCAGGCAGACATTAGATATGGCAGTCCCCAGATTTGAACAGAGAAGCAGGCAATATGTGATATTGGGATGAATATATGAGAGGGGCTCCTGTTACAGGCGGCAGCCAGGGGGCGCTGTGGTGGGCTGGCCTCAGAGTGAGAATGAGAGATGGCTGGTGGACGGCGTGCCGGTGGCCTGACCTGTTTTGATCTCCTCGGCGGTGCGGTCAATAAGCACGTACAGGGACCACACCACGCAGGTGATGGCGATGATGTGGAAGGTGACGGAGCACACGATCTTCCGCCGCTCGCTGGGCGCCATCTGCAGCTTCTCCCACTGCAGACAGAAGCAGACGCCCGTGCTCAGGTCACACCACGACCAGCCAATCCCTACGCACCAGGGTATCCCCAGAGTGCCCCCCCCCCCCAATCCAGCGGTATGGCTCAAAATGTGGGCCCCATCCCTTCCCTTAAACACTAAGAGATTTTTTCATTGCAGGTGAGGCTAAATAAAACCTGACTGTATGGAGTTATTCGCCAGGCACCCCCCCAGCTGACTGTCTGGCGCCACCCCACCCTTCGGGGAGAATCCTCACCTTACTGAGAGGCTTCAGCTTGGTCTCCATGACAAAGTGGTACTTGCAGAGCTCACAGCAGCGCGTGTCTGAGCTCTTGATCCACTGCTGCAGGCAGGCCTGATGCACGAAGCGCAGGCTGCCAGTGCAGAGGCAGGGGCTGATCAGCGGGCTGTCCTCATCGCCGTCACAGTGGCAGATCCTGCTCGGGGTGGGGGGAGGTATTAGCGGCAAGCTGAGACTCATGATGCCCTACAGTGCCCAGCAGTGGCAAAGAAGTGTAATGCCACAGAACTGCCAAAAGAAGCTAGCTGCACCGGTGTGGTAAGGGCAGCTTAACAGAGACATCATCAAGAGTAAAAATCACTTTAAAAGATATAAGACTATCAACTCCCTCTGTCTTCCCTCCCCTGTCATGAATGTTGCACTGTGGTTTCACGAGGAATGTTACTTTATTGCACTGGGTACTGTACATTGCAGAGATCACTATAGTGCTTTACTTGACTTGACACTTGCTGAGGAGAGCAGGCTTTCATAGTTAGGATCCACAAAGTCACTATAGACTACCCTAATAGAGGAGGAGGATCAAGCAGGAGAAGCAAAAGGTCACTCAGAGAAAGCAGGAGATCACCCTAGGAGAGGAGGTTAAGTAGGAGGCCTCCCTGCAAGAGTGGGAGGTCAAGCAGGGGGTCACACAGAGAGAGGAGGAGGTCACCCTGAGAGAATGAGAGGTCAAGCAGGGGGTCACCAGATATAGGAAGAGGTCAAACAAGAGGTCATGCATAGAGAGAAGGTGGCCACCCTGAAATAGGGAGAGGTTACTCAGAGAGGAGGAGGTTCAAGCAGGGGGGTCATCCTAAGAGAGGAGGTGCAGCAAAAGGTTACTCTGAGACAGCAAGTAAACTAGAAGAATAGCAGCCAAAATCTGATAAGCTGGACCAGCTGCATGGTCCAGAGACAGCTTAGGGGTAGAGGTCCCCCAAAAAGCAGATCGGCACACCTATCAGAAGGTGCTCGCAAGACCGGAGTAATGTGCAGGTTAGGTGTCATTCACTCTGCACAGGGGCTCCACATGGAGGTCACGTAAGTGGGGGCACAGACCACCCCTCATCATTCAGAGGGGCAGAACAGGGTCATGTTTATATGAAATGAGCAGCAAAATATACTAAAAAGCAAAACTTCACACTTTAAGACAAACAGGCAGAGGAGGCAGGAGACAGGAGGAGATGGGGAAGCCATAACAAGACGCAGGAAGCAGGATGCAGGGGCGGCACAGAGCAGGGCACCAACCTGCAGCAATCAGCTGACAGCGAATAGGGAGAGAGTGGGACAGTTTTGTCTGATGGGGCGGAGGAGCAGCGGTCCAGATCACTGTCCCCCTCTGGGGAGCAAAGAGGAGCCACCGGGGGCCACACGGGCCGCTCAAGGGACGCCTCATCGTCACTGGGTGGCTCGCTGACCCCCAGGATGCAGCTTGAGGACTTGGAGACGTGCAGACCGCATGCAAAGCTGCCCAGGCTTCCCACGTTGGGGGGGCGGGGCACGGGGGCAAGTATCCCCGTCAGCCCACCGATCAGCTTGCAGGTGTCGGAGAGCAGGGGGGCGAGGGCGGGCGGCGCCAGCTCGCCATCGGAGCTCGGCCTGTCGATAAAGCGAAGCCCGCGGGAGAGGCTGCCCGGCCGGGGGCCCACGTCGTCCAGCGAGCGGGAGGAACGCAGCGGGCCGACCGCCCGCAGCAGCGAGAGCCAGTCAGGGCTCAAAGGGGAAGAGGCCAGGCACAGAGCGGTCACCGGGGGTCCCCCGCAGGGAGGGAGCACCACCGCAGTCTGCAGCGGCTGCTGGGGGCCCGCACGCACTGCCGTCGCATGAGAGCTGCATGCAGGAGGGGGCCAATCAGATGCGAGAAAAAGGGGGGGAAAGAAAATGAAGGCAAAAGACAGACAGGCAGGACAAAAGCAGAGCGACAGGGCGGGCGGACATGCTGGGTGGCCACATCTGGCATCCGGGAAGCAGGCGGAGCGGCCTGTTCCAACGCACCTGCAGATGTCCTGGATGGATGGCGTGACGGAGGTCCTAGGCAGGTTGCAGGGCACGTTGGCAGAGGTGGGACTTCCTGCCTGAAAGCCAATCAAACAATGATTCTGGTGAATAAAGACCTGTGGTCATCATCTGATGGAGAGGCGTGGTACTTAATTTTTGCTGACTATGCCAAAAGCCTTTCTGAATGCAACCAACTGACCAAAGGCTGCTTAGCTTTGCCAGGCAGGAACATACCTGAACTCCACAAAAACTTACAGAGAGCCCTCTGCTGTCCTTCAACCCCCAGAGCTGGGGTGAGGTGCACACAGACACGGGTCTCCACCTAGGACTAACTGGGGCTTTGGCTGCATGCACTCCCCGTCATGAGGAACTGGAAACAACAGCATGTTTCACTTCCCCATTATTGGCAATGTTCATTAGCCATATGTGAAGTCCATTTGACACACTGCCCCACTGCCCCCTGCTGGCAGACAGCTCTGAAACTGAACAGGCACGAAGTCTCCTTTTTTCACTACGGCAACCCTGCATAGCGAAGCGGGGTGTGGGAATGGGACAGGCAGGCACACCCAGCAGGCCGGCACCCTGCACTCCACCCTGCACTGTGGGGCCAGGAGCACAACAGCCTGGGGAAACCCGCAGCTGGCTACCCGAAACGGGGGTGGTCCGTCATCATGAGGGCTGGGGTGCTTCCCAGGGGCCCGGGGGCCAATGGCTCTACAATGGTACTTCAGTGACACTGGACTAACCTGCTCTTCGCGTTCCTGTAGCCGTTATAGCTCTTAATGCAAACAACTCGGCGAAGCATGATCAATTTCACACGGGGGTGTGTTCAGTGAGGCTCTCTGGTTCACGGCGAGATTTCTTCAGCTTGCTGCTCAGCCGTGTGAGGAACAGTGAGGCCTGATGGGAGACAGTATTTTACCTAACTGCCTGTCTGCATCTACGTCAAAGCCAACAGCCAGCCGTCAGCTGCAGCTCTGACCTGCAGCTCACCCCAGTGCCACTAGGGGCACTAGAGCGAGGGGCACCGTCTGTCATCATGGCCTTCAAGTCAAAAGCATGGTGACGCTGCAACAGAGAGATGAGCTGCCACATAAAGTTCAGGCAGATCATCCAGCCACTAACACTTAGCTAAACTATAGTTTATATAAACTATATAAATATATATATTAATATATTAACACTAATACTTACTGGCTTTTTTATTAGCAGTTTTATATAGTGATCAGAATGTCTAAGGTGACCAGTGACACAGTAAGGATTTGGTAACATGGTACACTGGCACTGGCAAGTCAGTGGTGACCTGCTCGCACATAGGGGCCATTTTCACGAGCTCACACCCCGACAGAAAGCGACAACTCCACCTTCCGCCTGTTAGTAAGCGTCAAACACACCCAGCGCACGCCCTGCTGCTGTCCAGAGCTGAAGGCCGACCTCGCTGATCTCACCAGACTGAGGCGGAGAAGCCGCCTCACTTAGACAGATGGCAGATAGCGACAGACGGCCGATGTTATCTTCCCGAGCTGGCAGAGATAGGCGGACTGAGCAGGTGCAGAGTGCACTCAGAGGGCACTTAAAAGGGCACACTCAGGTCACAACACCTGACTCAGATGGCACTGAAACCTCTGGCCCAAGCTTCCTGCAAAACTGACACTAAGCTGTTTAACGGGGTAACAATGGTAGGATGGTATGATGGTATATCCCTGCCCCCCCTCTCAGCAGGCTGACAGGGGCACACACAGCAGAGCCTGATGAGAAACAGGGTGCTAAATTCATTCACATCATTTGTTATGCATTATTATGTCTTATTATTGTGTACTTGTCATTGAACATTTAATTGAAGTTATAGTAATATCTATTTCTTTTAGCAATAATGTGTAGCTCAAGACCCCTATGTTGATTGTGTTGGTGCGACTGACTGTGTGTAATATTTTTTTGGAAGAAGTTGAATGCTAGGGAGGGTTATAGATACATGGAGCGAATCAGTTTCTGACCATGAACCACTTCTCATTTTAAGATGATGCTGTAAAGAAAAGCGTATTTTACTTGCACTCGTTCCATCGTGCCACTCTGCATCTGCGTCTGTCACTCCGCTTGGACACTTTAAGGAACGGCGGAGATACTGGATCTGTGGTCATAACACAGGGCGCTGGGATGGACTCTGAGAAGGTCTGACAGCTGTGACATGGCAGCAGCTTGGACCCTCATGCGGCAGCTCTGCGGTCTGGGCCAGACGCTGCCCTTCGCCGAACTCGCCTACTTCCTGCATTCTCAAGCAGGGGGTGTCGCATTACACCCCCCCACCCCAGGATATGATAGAAACCAGATCTGCACTCATCCCCCCCCCCCCCGAACACAACCAGGAAAAGTCCTATTGCAACCCCTAGTCCCTCCTGCTTCATTAATGGGACTTTGAAAGCAGGGCAGTCGGAAGAACGCAGACCAATCTCTGTGAGGGGGACAGATAGACTAATAGATGTCTCTAAAAAAAAAAAATCACTGGTAGTGCAAGAATCACATCAGTAGCAAAATGTAGACTTTTAACACCAACTTCTGTACGTTGGTATCAATGCCAAATCAAAATTAAATTGATACTATATGAAACCTTTCCCAAAGCGCTGATTCGAAAGGCCCGTTATGTGATGCAACTTTTTGCCATTGGTGTATGGAACAATGTTAGCGTATATCCTGTAGTACACTGGCATCCCGTCCAGAGTGCAGCATAGGCTCCAGGCCCCCCAGTGAACCCCCAGCCAGGAAGAGCAAACGGAAGTAGCTGTATGGTTCCTCTCCTTCCAACAAACACAGAACATGATCTCAACAGAGTGAAGTGCCACCTATTGGAGAGAAGAGGTATTGCTGGTACTACCCCAGGAGACTCGTACGAAGCCTTCCTGGAAAGCAGACCCTAATTCAGAATCCTGAAGTCCTCTCCTCTCTGGAGGTGCCAAATGCACCCGTCTATCTTAACTACAGTTTGCATACAGAAAGCACCAGCGAACAGGCTAGTGTAGCAGATGCCACGACAGTGACATGGCCGTGAGGATGGCCAGTACATCTGCGTTGCATTCACATGAGAAATGAAAGCCAACCTTTGAGCCTGAACATCTCCACGCGACAAAGGGCCACTTGTGTGTGGAGATGAAGGTTAGGCTCTGCCTGGAATTGGTAAATGATTGGCTGAAGTGTGCATGCCAGCAACCTCTGGCATCACGACAGCTGGGCCCAGAGGGAATAAAAAGAGGAGCTTGTGTTTTCTCTTGGTAGGAAAAGGGGACTGGGGTCCCCAAATGCACCTCACGGTGGCTCCAGGTGGAGAGGGAACGCTTTGTTGTGCTGAGACACTCACACAGCAAGTCTGTGCTCGGGTTCCTGCAAGCCACAGAAGATCACGTCACCAGTGAGACGGACGTAACACGACGGCTCTAACATGTACGCCGCTGTCTATTTACAGTCCAGCCACACTACGGTAACATACCTCAGTATTTTCAGTCACCCTGCTCAGCAAACTGTATCGTGAAGAGCCCCCCCACCCACAAACCCGCCGACTGGTATCTTCTTTCAAGATTTCAAAATACCACAACAAGCGCTGCTTTTGAATAGACCTGTATACCGCAGTGTATACAGTGTGTGGCTCAGTAAGGCCCTTAACCCTCAGCTCTCTGGGCGCTGCAATGAGGGGCTGCCCTTTGCGGCCAGCTTGCTCTCACATACAGAGAGCAAGTTGAGGGAGGCATAGAGAGAATTTTCACTAGGATTAATAAAGTATCAATTATTATTATTATTATTATCACTCTTAATGTCTGCATTAGCATAATCAAAGAACAGTTAGGCAGCGCCCAAATCTGCACGGCGCCCGGTGTTTCACAGAGTTCAGGGAAACTTGGCACTTGGCACTGGCACAGAGCTTCAGAGTGCGATGTTAGCACATGGGTATGGTGACGGGAGAAAAAGCTCCGCAAGCCAGCTCAGTATGTGCAGACCACACTCCACGCCCAAAGACAGCTTAGGAGACAAAGGGAAGCTCTCACATTACCCACAACACATAAGCTCTGACAGATTTTAACCGTATTCCATCTGTGGGGACTCTCTGCTGATAACTATTCCCATAGCTAATTTACAAACTGAGCTGCTATTTCTCTTACAGATGTGAAGGTGCAAGGCCAATAAAATAAATAAATTAGAGTGAAGTATGACAGCTTGATCAATGTTAGCTACTATTAGACAGCAGTTCTCAACCTACATCACTGGTAAACATCCAGGTCCGGTAATGTGCAGGTTGGCGACTGCAGTGTGCCTGAATGCATGCATACTGTTCTCACGCATACATATAGTACATACTACGTTAACGGTCAAGTGATTTCGAATGCACCCTATGTTTGCTATTCAGCTGAGCCGGAGACTGGCAGATATGAGCGGTCACATCTCGCACGAGGTGGATGATTGCAGGTGGCCGTTGGGTGGAATCAGAAACCTCCCACTGAGACAGACACCCCCCCCCGCTCTCACCTGCCGGTCGCGATCCTTGGTCTTGCTGCTTCCTGACAGGCGGGAGGAAGTGACATCGCGGGGGATGACGGAGGCGTGGTGCAGCGGCATAATCATCTCAGCTGATCCGGGGGAGGGAGGGGGGGCTCACACACTGGGCAGCCGTCCCTGTGCCACCCGCATGCCGCACTGAGGCACTTGGCGCCGATCTGCAGGGGTACATACGGTGCCGTTAGCCGCGGGCCGGCCGGGGAGAGAGCAGTCACAGGTAGATACGCGTCAGTGTCTCCATCACACACTTGTGTGGTTTTACACTGTGACCTTACGAAAGGGTCTTGGGAATCACCATTTGGATTCAGTGCTGTCACACATGGTGCCTGGTTAAAGCCACAGGAAAACAATAAGCGACCAGTGAGAAATGGATAACACCACTAACTGACGCCACCCCCTCCCTGGCTATATTCCTCCACTCTGGGTGAAATGAGCGCTGCACAATATATCACACGACATATCAGTACTGACCAACAGGCATTAGAAAAACATCACATCAGTGTCAGTGCGACGTCAATCTTGCCCGATATTGATGGCCTATATTTAAACTTTATCGATGTTCAATGTTAGCAGCATCAGAGCTGAAGACACAAGTACTAAAATAGTATAGATGATTGCGCAGCAATTTCCCGCAAGAGATTTCACCATGATCAGCACTTGCCACTTTCAATAAGGGACACTACACCAAAGGTAAGCGGGTTATTGCTATCGGTGCTTTTAGATAAAACTTTTCAGCTATATGTATTGCGAGAATTTTCAGTAATCATGAAGCTTCAGTGGCACAGAAGAGGAAACGGAGGCCATACATGAAGGGAAGTGACAGCCATCCTTTTTAGACCAGAGGTCACCAACTTTTTTGAAACTGAGAGCTACTTCACGGGTACTGAGCCATATGAAGGGCTACCAGTTTGAAATGCCTCCTAAACTTATCTAAACTTCATGTATAATAAACGTGTTGTAAATGCTTTTTTTTTTTTTTTTAGATATTGCCATTTTCAAATCTATATAAATGCAAATAATGATTAAAGAAGAATAGCAACAGGATAAAATTAAATTTTAGACGCTGCTCAATGGTGAGTTGTGCTATTTTTAGAACAGGTCCGCGGGGGCGACTCATGTGATCCTTAGGGGCACCATGTTGGTGACCCCTGTTTTAGAGACAGGCTATTTCCCTTCTCTCATGCTCTCCATGAAGACATGCACACATGTATAATGTTGAGAGCAAGCTTGAGGTGTAAGGGTCAGGCTACTTATAAAGCATCTCTGGAGCACTTTGGGGGGTTAAGTGTCTTGCTCAAGGGCTCAACAGAGATGTGATTAGTCTGCTGAAGCTGGAGCTCCAACTAGTGACCTTCCAATCACAGGCACAGAGGCTTAACCCGCTGGACCACAAACTGCCCCCACAGTCTGGCCGTTCTGGATGGCAGCCTCAGCACAAGGAGAGCCTTCAGGGGTTCCTCCAAAAAGAGGGATGCGCTTTTACACTCTGCTGGCCTTGCCTGGAGGACAACCACACGCAGCATTGCCCTGCCACCACCTTCCTACATTCACAATTCAACGGGTCGGTTTAAGCAACTTAAGACATTTTGATGGATTTGTATAGCTTTTGCAACTCGCCGTGAAACAAATATAGGTGAAAGCAAAGCTTAGAGTCCAAGAGAAGGGTCAGCCATTTATCCTGTGCCCCTGGAACAGATTTCAGGGTTAAGGGTCTTTGCCTGAGTCCCATGTGTGACACGATAGCTGGAATAATGCTACGTCATGTCTGCAGCAGGTTTGAGACGGGAGGTGCAAAATATGGAACCACAGCAAAAGCTTGCAGAGCAAAGGAGGCCATAAAGGCTGACTAGGCCAATAACAGCATGGCTCATCGGGCCAAGCACGGCATGCATTAGGGATCATTCAGCTCAAGGAAGGCCTGCGTGATAAGTCAGTCATACACAAACTGTAACAGCAACAAAAACAGTAACACTAACAATGCCCACAACTGGCGCGACAGGCCAACACTCTGCACTGCCTCAGAAAGGGGCCTCCTCTTTAACTCAACATGCAGGTGCCTATGCTCCTCTGAGGTGCTCATATCTGGTGGGCAAGACCATGTGACTGAGGGCATGATGCCCCAGTGATTACAGGACCATCCACATGTGGCTCTAGCCAGCACACACGGCCATGACCACAGTGGCTAGCAGTTCTGAATGTTGAATATAGGCCCTCCAGAAGGAATTGGGAATAAGCTCCTTAGAAGAGCAGTCAAATGACTCCCCACCTTCTCAAAGCATTTACACTTATATCCATTTCTGTGTGTGATGTACTGAGTGACTCCTTAAAAGCAGAAGAAAAGCAGGACAGCATTGGTGGGTTATTGGTCATTTACACCAAATATTGTTATCAATATAACCAGGAGAAGGAAGTGTTTTGTGGCAAGTAACAATCCGTATTCGCAAAACTTTGTACATATACTGACAACGACAAGCTCATTCAAGCATGGTTTAAGCAGAACAATCCATGCAACAATAACATTTATATGCCTTCCATCTTCCATTTTAGTGTGAAAGAACATAGATGATGACTGAAATGTCAGTAAAGCACTCACAGAAGAAAACAAAACTCATGCAAGATTCAGCCTGCAGCGCTTAAAAGTTATTGAATTTTCAGAAATATAGAGATGCAAGTAAAAGGGTATCCATTACAACTGAGGAACAAAAATAATTCCATCTGCTCAATTTCCGGTCCACGATATTCAGGTTTGATGAACTCCCCCAATAATGCGATGTTAGCCATAGATACGCCCCATTTAGCCTCTCGAAGTAGCCTAGCCTGTCTTTGTCATCACTTTGACTTAAATTATTTTGCATACTTTCTCTATGTCAAAATAATTGCTGCTAAAACAAAGGTCATGAACACAGCAGATTATCGCAGTCCTTGCGAAATGATAATTGCATGTGCATGAAATGCCATGACAATACTAACCCTTTGTGTGCACCGCTTTTCAGCAGATGCTCTGGTTTCCTTCCATTCTCCAGAAACATGTAAGTTAAATGTTGTGACTGAATGGGCACTTTACAATATTTCTTTGGTTCCTGCCTCACACCAATTGCTATGTATTTATTGTACTCTTATGTGTTAAATATGATGATGACGATGAAAAACCCTTTATTGTGTTGCAATATACCATGTCACTAGTCACAAGTACCAGCGAAAAGCAGGCCATCAACCCGACCATATATTATAGGGGGTAGACAGGTCAGGAAGACAGGGGGATATAGGAAAAAAAACAGAGAAACAGAATTACATGAGGAAAGAGGGGGAGAATAAAAAAACGGCCCCCAGACTGTACTCCAGTAGGGAGTATAATGTAGGAACTGAAAAAAAACACCCCAGCAACATAAGCACATGGTCACTACACCTTACAATATAAAAAGTTGTGACTTGCAACAGGGGAGGGAAATGGGGATGTAGAGGTAGCCCAGCATAGACAAAACATTCGTCCGGTCCTGCAGCCTTTTAACCAGCGCTGGACACACAGACCCAGCTTGTTCACGCCGGGGGTATGAAGTGGCGGAGGCGTGGGATGGGGGAAGGGAGTCCTTGGGGTTGGGGGAGATAAATATAAATATAAACAATTATTTGAACTGTCAAATTAATCGGTAGGTTATTCAATTATTGCAATAATTGATAGTGACAGCCCTAATATGAAGCACCTCTAGTAGAGTATACCGTACAGTGCTACCCAAGAACATTCCATACTCTATGTCGTTGCACTGTGTGCAGCATCCTAAGTGAGCACCCACTCACAAC
>JABFEA020000067.1:12578198-12590450 GCA_019775915.2 Cyphomyrus plagiostoma | reverse complement strand
ACAACTCTGAGCTATTAGTTAAGTTCTCCTCAAACGAGCTTGATGGGCCGAATGGCCCCCTCTCGTTTGTAAATTTCATATGTTCTTATTATAGCTTTCATGGGGCATTAAAATAACCATTGATAATAGTGTCCCCTACTAACACAGTCTTATTTGGGCCTCCACAGTAATCGTGCATCTGGAGTGGGCAGGAGGGGGCTCTGGACATGAGGCACACCTGCACTCATAGCTGGACGCTAATCCGGTTCTCTTCCCGCACACGGAGCAGTGCTTGGAGTTCTTCTTCTTGGGAGCTGCCGGGGTCTTCACCGGCGGCAAGCTGCATGACAGGGCGCCTGGGGGACGGAAGTTCGCACTTCAGGCCACTACCTGACGTCTGCGAGCTGCTCTGCAGACTGGGTTGTCATGCCTGTACACTCTTCTTCCAGCTGCACTTCACTGACATATCTGAGTCATGCGGTTGATGGTTTATGGCTTGTTGCTCCTCAGTATCCTCCAGCATCGTGATATCGTGACATTGTGCTGCACCATAGATTAAATCACACCCTCCAACCGACAGCAAAGATCAGTGGAGCGCTAGCACCCCCCCCCCCCACCACCACGCTCTGCCCCCTGCCAGGTTAAACCCCACCTCTGGGGCACCTGCATCCATCCAGGCAACTTTCCAAGGAGGTCTGGGTACAGCTGTCTGTTAACTGTGAATTGCAGCCAGGAAAGAGTGATCAGATTCAAATATGTCTGAAATATGAGTATTTGATTGTTGTGGAATTTAACAACATATTGCGGCTCTGAGAGACCTCCAGGGCAGGAGCAGCCGACCCCCCAGCTAAGGAGGCTGTTTCTGCCTGGAAGAATCCCGTTCTCAGAAGCCTTCACTTACTTTATCCTTTGATAATGGGTGTTTCATGTGTAACTGCACTGTGGTAAGTTTGTGCTCTGTGGCTGCAGTAACTCACCTGTTCTTCTCACTGGGCCAGAAGGAACTCCGCAAGTACCTTGGGCACATCCAGGCTGTAGGAAGAGATTCATCAGAGCAGAATTAGGGAGGGTGGCCCTCCTACCCGGCCTCATGTATATGGGTGTGTGAAGAAGTGACCTCGCTTGGGCCAGTAGGTACCTGCCAGGGTGGTCTAGCCCTGCTCTGTGCATGTGGTTGGGTGTCAGCCAGGTCTATCGAGCATTAGACCGGACATATCACCTGTTGTGCATGTGTGTATTTATGCAACAAGGTCGAGACTCACCACGGACATTTGTACGGCCTCCACATTGGACACCTTCCTCAACAGGCTCCCTGTTGCCCCCTGAATTGGACACAGTGATATCTGGCCCGTCACCTCAGAAAAGTCCTGGCCTCCGTTCCCCGGAATGACTACTGCCTGCAGGGGCCCCCCTTGGATGCACTCGAGGCGGGAGCCACGGGAGGCGGGAACAATCGGCTCCGAGGGAAGGTGGAGGGGAGGGAGCTTGCAGCGCTCAGCACCTATTGGTTGGGTCTCCGAGGAGGCCACACCCCCGGGAAGCAGTGGCAACAGGGAGGCTGCACCACTAGGGGTCTGGGTTGAATTGTCCAGGCTGGGTGCTGAGCGGTCTAAGCAGAGAGGTTCTGGTTGCTGAAGGGCCAGTGGGTCCATTAGAACTGAATCCTCTATCACCTGCACTTTGGACTCCTCCCCTGGTGAGCTACCCAGTATCGGTCGTTCAGAGAAGACTCTGTCCTTCAGCAGTTTGGAGGTGTCCACCTCCAGCTGGGACATCTTAGACAAAGTCTGTGTCTGGCCGAGGAAAGGGCATTCCCAAGCATCTGAGGCATGTGTTGAAAGTGGCCCCCCAGCAGGGGGCAGTAACTGACCAATTTGGGGAAGTACGGGGAACAGGCGAGGGCTGAGGGTACTGCTGCAGGGTGAGGGTCCCTCTGGAGGATGGGCGCTCAGCTTTGCAGTCTTTTGTACAAATCCAGAAAACACAAAGAGGTCACAGGAATATACAAATGATTGGGTAACAGGTTCAATGTGACTTTATGGGTCTGTGGCTGCACTGCCTGACTGTTCAGGGCGTTGACTGACATTCATCATTAATAAATAAGAAACACGAAACCCAGACTCTGCAGCCTACTGAAATGCCATGAGGCTCCTAAAGAACTGACCCAGCAGCACCGACATGGACCATAAACACGGAGGTACACAGTACTTCCAGCCCTACCTTCCTGCTAAGGTTCATGTTCTCCATCTTGGCCTTCAGCTGTTTCATTTTCTTCATGGTGACAGTGTTTTCCAAGGTCTGCTGAGCTGCTGTAGGGCTTTCGATCTCCCCGTCCTCCTCTGCCTTCTCCGTGTAGAGGTTATACACAGAGCCAGTGCTAAAGGTATCCACACAGAGCATTATTTTATAGGTGTGGCTATGCTTGTAACAATACTGTCTGATGACCAAGGAGGAGCAAGTGGTGATAAACTGCAAGATGTGGCTCTGATCTCAGCCTCAGCTCCTGTGTAAATGCCCCATTTCTTTGACATTTTTAGCAAGATTATATCTTTATTTTCGTCAATCACAGGTACAAATAAAATGAAAAGGGCCCGAAACAAAAGTCTTTCAATTCTTTGGGAGATTTTCATCCACTTGTCCTTGCAAAAGGCTTCTAATTCTGCAAGATTCTTGGGCTGTCCTGCACGCACTGCTCTTTTGAGAAAGATCCACAGATTTTCAATGATGTTTGGGACTGTGAGGGCCACAGCAAAACCTTCAGCTCGCTCCCCTTGAGGTATTTCACTGGAGATTTTGACGTGTGTTTTGGATAATTATACTGTTGTGGGACACATCCTCTTTTTAACTACCAGAATTTGCTGGTATTTATTCAAATTCATTCTTCCCTCTAACAATGACATGTTCCCTGTTCCATTGGCTGTAACACAAGCCCAAGGCATGATTGTTCCACCCCCATGCTTAGGAGTTGGAGAGGTATTATTTTCCTGGAATTCGGCAGCCTTCCTCCCCCAAACATACCTTTGCGCAGTGTGGCCAAAAAATCTATTTTGACCTCAATTGATCACAAGGTCTTGATTCCAAAATGCATCAGCCTTGTTCAGGTGTTCATCTGCAAACTTTAGATGCTGAATTTTGTGGCTAGGATGCAGGAAAGGATTTCTGGAGTAGACTCTACCATGAAGGTCATATTTATTCAGGTGTTGCTATACAGAAGAATGGTGCACCACTACATCAATGTCTGCTAAATCTTCCTGGATGTCTTTTTTCAGTCAAACAGGGGTTTTCATTTGTCTCACAATGTGTTCTTGGTCTTCCAGACCTCAACTTCAACTCCAACATTTCTGATAACTTTAATTTCTTATTAACAATACAAACTGTGGAAGCAGCTATCCGGAAACGCTTTGATACCTTCATGAAGCCGCCTCCTGCGTTGTGAGCATCGATTATTTTATTTTTCATAGTGCAAGGTAGCTCCTTTGAGGAACCCGTGGCTGCTTATTGTTGGGACAAAGCTTGAGGAGTCAGAGAATCTATGCACCTTTGCACTTCAAATCACCTGGGGTTTCCCAGCAATGACTGTGAACAAGCCATAATACTAATGAGCTAATGAAGGTCTGTGACCTTGGTAAACATTATGATACCTCAAATATGTTGGGGTGGCCAAAGTTTTGCTTCAGGCCCTTTTCATTGTTTTGGTATTTTACACCTGTGATTGATGGGGAAAAAGTAATCTTGCTAACAGTAGTAAAGAAATGTGTCATCTTTAACCTTATGCCTTTTGGTGATCAGTTCTTCTGTTCACATTAATAGACATTTTAAGCAAGGGTGACAAAAAGACTTTTTGCATGCCGCTGTAAATGTAATGTAATTGGCACACGGTGCCTAAGCACAGCAGCTACTCATGATGAAAGAACATGAGCTACACAGGAGGTCACAACGAACCTCAACAGCTCTGGTACTGGGGTCAACATGCCATCGCCTCGGTCAATGATGCCGAAGAGATTAATCTGCTCGCCCTGGCAGTAGACCAGGAAAGCCAGCTGCTTGTTGGGTGGGCTCCTCTCCCAGACATCCTCCTGAATGGCATCTACATCATCTGTAGCTTCTAGGCTCATTTCTCCTGTGGGCACTGGGAAGATGAGGGCAGGAGTCAGAGTTGTGAAGGCGTCATGGATGAAGACTCGCTCCATGATGCTCAATGCCCTCCACAGCGGTAAGGGTGACAGAACCGACCTTTGCGGGTACTGATGGGCCCCCCCTTCATGGCCAATACTAGCTTCAGTGTGCATCCGTCTGAAATGCTGAGCACAGATGGACATGTCTGGGATCAGAGTGATACAATGGGCCTCTGCGACGCAACTATAAAAGGTCCTTCTCTATCTACAGAGTTATTCCGAAGTTAGGATCAGTAGGACAAATTCATTTAGAATTACACAGAAAGTATGGCTCAGTGTGAGGCTGGCCTACTCACCTGTAATGGTGCAAACGCCTGTCATTTTGCAGCTCTACATCATTCCATATCAGATGCTGCTGCCCTATGGGAACACCTTTGGGTGGGTAGAGGTAACATACTGTTAGCGTTCAGAGCCTGGTGACAGGCTCATCTCAGCAGGGACACCGATGTATGGGAAGCATACAGGAGAGCATGTCATACAATCAACTCCAACAAAATCAGTGCAATGCAGTAAAAAGTCTTCTAGCATTAAAATAACCAGCACAATCCTGAAACGTGAGTATAAAAATTCGAAATTTATAATAGTAAGTAGTCACACTATTCTACTACATATTTACAATAAACTAACTAAAAATAGCAAGCAATTTTAAAAAAAGATTGTGCAATACACATCAGTTGCTGCAGATTCCTACTGAGCAGCATGCTTCCATAGTCTGCCTCCTTGCTCTGCTATTGATCACCTCGCAATGTGTATCGGAAAAATATGTGATTTAATTTAACAGTGAAATAATCACAAATGTGTACGAAAGGATTAAAGTAAGTGTAACAAAAAGTGTTACAATTCAGTGTTTTTCAAGAGTAACATTTAACTATCTGGCAGTGCCTTGTTGCCAAAACTGCTGGATGCCTTGACTTTTAGTGAAATGACTTTAGTGGAAGAGACCACTGAAACATGGTGACTGTGATCGCAACCTTGTCGGCTGCCTCAGGACTATGAGGGACCCTGGAGAACTTTAGATGTAAGGAGAGGTTCGGTGGTACCTTCCAGCCTCTGGATCTTGGCCTTAACTGACAGCAGTGTGTCAAACAGAGAGACCCGAAGCTCAAAGCAGGTCCCTGTTAGAGTCTCAATAAACAGCTCCACTGTCCCGTAGCAGGACGCCCTCTGGACTGCCTCTGGACGCTCATTGAGGAAGGGGGGCTGCTTCCTGTGCTCCATCGTGGGCGAGGGCTGTGGGCGGAGCCCAGAGTTGTAGTGGGGAGGACCAGGAAAGTGCCTCTTCAGGGTTCCTCCACCTGAGATACAGGCAGGCTACAGCTTAGGCATTTAGGAAAATGACATTTATGATTTGGATGGGCACATGTGGACAGTTAGGGCTGTGGCTTGATTACCAGGAAAAGAGTAATGCTGAAGGCAGCTGAACACTCACTAAACCCAGGAGTATGCAGAACACAGGGAAACTGTGTACTATAACTGGATGTCAATGAGATCTAGATGGAGGAGAATACAGCAGCAAAACCAAGCCAACTACCCATCCTACTGCCCCCTGCTGGTGGAGGGCACAATGTCACAATTGAACAGGCAGCATATAGTGAAGAGTTCCACATGTTCAGGGAGCTGAACTGAGACAATGGAAGTGAGGCCAAGATGGAAAATTTACAGCAGAGGTCTGATTTTGGGTATCTCCCTATCATCGACCATGTAGCAAGTGATATTCTATCCAGGAACAGAACAGACTTCTTCTCAAGTGAAGGAGAAATATCATTTATGGTATGTTGCTAGACGTAATGAACATTATCCTGTTACTTTACAAATGAGTGATGACAAGTGATGTTCAATACCAGTGCTTCATCATGTCAGGACAAATCTGTTCCAGTATGTACTAACCATATCACGACTGATTTACCCAGATTCTGTAGAAGAGCAACTGTATATGTCATAATACAAACTCACATATAAATAATGTCACAAATAAATAATCTTTATGAACAGCCTGTGGCTAGAGCCAAAGCATTTAGGCTCACTCTGGATTTGCAGCACTATGTGTACTCAAGTAACAGCACTGTGTGATGTGGCCTGGAGCAATTCAAGTGTCTGTCCTCTATGAAATCCAATGGACGATTTCTCTGCACACTGCCACCTTCATTAAATGATCATCCTCAACGCAGCCGTGGTTGAACCCGTGTTGACAACGGCAACGCAAGACCATGGATGGTCATGAAACCCTAATACATTTATCACACTGCCTTGACGATAAGGGCATAAGAAGCGAACCGGTGGCGACGTGGAAATCCGCCAACCGTGAACGAAATCATGCTGTCATGCTGATGCATCTGGATGATACACACTTCGCCCACGCGGACTGTTATCTAGCGTATTATCTCACCTTAAGGGCATCCCTGGAGCGCCGAGGGTAGAGGAGCGACGGACCGGCAAATTCGCAGGTCTTCGGTGACAAGCTGCTTTCAAACTGGGTATAAAGAGGCAGTCTTGTTAATTTACTTTTCTGCGATGAACGGCCACACAGCTGGTTAGCAACCAATAACAAAAGATAAAACCAGCAGCCTGTCTTACTAGCAAGTACCTCTGTCCTTGTTATAAGTGTCACGTCAACTATAATAGTAATACAGTTCTTCTAGCATAACAGCGCACTACCGATTAACGTGATAATAGCTCTTTTACCCGATTTTACTTCTCAACTGCCACGGTTTTTATTATCTACACGAGACACAAAGCAAAGCTACATGGCAACTGATGCTCATTTTACAGACCTCTACTGCCGTCTTTCAGATAAATCAACGTCGCGGAATGACCCGCCTATTAACATATATCGGCCTGACAGCTAACCAATGACGCAACGACTCAAGGAGCAAAAATATCAGAAACCAATAGGGTGGGTGCAGGGGCGGGATCAGCGTCTAAGATTAGACGAACAGGCGCTACCCGTCAGTAAATATCCCGGATGTTCCTTGTCCCCCAACAATAATAACTAGTCACTATAGATGCTGTCTGCATGGATAATTTCCTCTTATCATTAAGCACTTCCGGCATCCCGTCACGTTTCCTAAGATCCACGCTTACTCGCAAGTGTCTACTGACATGTCAGTTTTTGAATTTGGTAGTTATTTGATTTTTAAGTTACTTTAAAACCGATGCCCAGTATAATATATTATGATGAAAATAAATAGCACTACAGGAGTTTCATATTTCACAAAATATTCTTTAATATACACAAAACAATATTACACGCAAAGCCATGGAATTTAATTGAATGAAACTGCGAATAAAACATACTGTAATTTTGTGGGGCATCCTGATGCAGGAATGAACATACCATACAGCTGTCTGATGGGATACTAAAGGCTCCACCGGCGCTTAAAACCAGTTTATTCATTTTCATTTCAGTACATGTGCTTTAAAGTGCTTTTTAATTAAGTACTAAGTACTAAGCCAGAAAACAGCTGAATGCTTGATTGTTAGAAGTTAACCGTAATTCACAAGAAAACTACAGGTAAAGGTGTTGATTACATGCATGCTGAGAATGATTTCATTGTCATTTATAAACAGTTTACAAATGGCGTTAATGCAGCCTAAGCCCTTTTCGTCACTTCAAACCGCTGACTGGAGCAGAGCTCTGGCCTTTGTGAGCTGTCAGTTGCCCCCAAGAGCGTTCAGTGGGTCGTCAAACAGGCTGTGGCTGGGATTCGGGCTGGGCCGTGGCTCCTGGCTCTGTGGGCTTCGCTTTGATTTGGTCTCTTTGGCCAATGGCTTCACGGGCCCCGATGCGAAGATATCATCTTTTAGGAGAGAACAGCCATGAGACCTCCGAATTCACCCTCAGGCCCCCAGCGAGGCGCAGGAAAAAAAGCATGAGGAATCCTTTCAGGGTTTGTAATATTTTGCTGAAATAACTCACCCATATCATCATCAAAAATCGATTTTTTTTCCAGTTTCTTCTTTGACTTTTTCTCCTTGGGAGCTGAAGTAGCAGTTAAGTCGGCAAAGATGTCGACGTCGTCGTTGAACAGGCTGATGTCTAGAGAGTGCTCTTTCTCCTTTTTGGGAGTGCTCTTCTTTCTCCCTGTATCCTGGTCAAATAGGAAAACACACACAGCCAATCAGCAAAGCACCACGAGCACCGGCATACGTCCAACAGCACATCACCCTGCGGAAGTTACACCTTTGGTACGGGCAGTGATTCCTGACGGTCCGAAGAACAGGTGCTGCGCAGCAGAGGTGGAAAGTTGAGCTTCGGAAAGTACAAATCCAGACCAAGGTTTTGTTTCCACCAACCAGCTGAGTACTCTGTGATTGTGACCCTTTACATTAAAAACGGTTGGTTGAAACAAAACCTTGGTCTGGATTTGTACTTTCCGAAGCTCAACTTTCCTCCTCAGTCAACGGTGTGCGTCCCTCTAATTCTGATGGTGAATTACAAAAGCCAGCTGCGCAGACGAATCCTGGAATTGCTACCTGCACAGCAGCCAGCTGCGTGGGGCTGGGCTGCATCTTTGCTTCTTTTTCAACATCCACCTTTGTGCTCTTCCCAGCTGCAAAGATGTCATCCTCCTCCTCTTCCTCCAGGAATGGCACTGTGCCGCTCTTCTTGGCCGGTTCTGCGCTGGCTGCCCGGAACAGGTCGTCTTCCTGGTCATTCCCCTGCTCCTGGAAGATGGATGCAGACTGCTGCTTCTTGGGAGCCGGCTTGGGTACTGGCGCGGGGGGCTGGGCCTTGCTGGCCAGCTTGGGGGTTGCAAAGATGTCGTCGTCGCTAAAGGGATCGTCGGCCATGGCTGCTGCTTGCTCTGGAACTCGCTCCCTGTGAGCAGGCCCTGGTAACGCTGGCTTGGATGGTCTGCTGGCAGTGTGGAGAGGTGGGGGTAGGGAGAGCGGTGCCAGAGTTGGATTGCTGGAGGAATCAGGGGTATGGGCAGCCTGGAGTCTCGCTGCTCTGGTCTGGGGCCGGCGGCGCTCAGCACCCCTGGCTCGGCCCTGCACAGGAGAACAGGCGTTTGTGGCGTGGCGATGAAGGAGGGCAGCACAGCAATGAACTGTCGGTACATAGTGTGGGTACAGCAATGAAACTGTGGGTACAGCAATGAACCATACTTACACCCAGTATACTCTGGGTATATACTGCACATTCAGGCAACTTCTATCATCAGTTTCAAAGAGCAGTTAAAAAAGAAAAAGAAAAAAAAAAAACATATATCTGATATTCAGTTTTTAGTAGGGGTGTACGATATCACAATAATCTCCAGGGCTTCAAATGATGGGCGTAAACAACCGGCAACCGTCCGAACGCTTTGATACTATGCGGACATTTACTACTCCCACAATTTGATAAGCAGGTTAGTATTGTGCCTGATATATTAATGATGAGATGTGCATTGTGACACCAAAAGTAAGGAATCTGTATAATGTCGGCATATAGTGTGAGGACGCGCCATGTGTTACTCTTTTGGTAAATCGTAGAAACAATGAGCAGTGAAGTGGTGGTGCAGAAAGAGACAGATCAGCAGCCACAACAGCTTTTACAAACTATTGTGGATAACCAAGGTAAAAAAAAAAAACGTACTGGTGAGCTGGTTCACTGTGAAACATAAACAAAGTTTGTGTGTCAGCGTAGTTACTGTGTTTCGCCTTTGTGGGGCAGTGTGGAGCAGCACCATATGTAATAGTTATTTCTTTCCAACTCGGAACTCGGATGAAAACGTCACGAAACGTCACTTCCCGTCGGAAACACACTCTCTTTTATGACGTTGAAGTCGGACAACATTTTATTGTCCGAGTTGCCCCTGTGACGTAATTTCAACATGGCAGCTTACACACTCAACAGTAATTCTATTTTCTAAATCTTTAAAAATGTTTATTTCATTAAATGTACTTTTATAAATGTAATTGCACGTGTTCAATTTAGAGAATATCATATCATAACAGTATCCTAGCATGCAATGTCAGATTTTTACCAGACTTGTTAGTGTCTTTGGTTTGTTTGTAGTTTGTTTGCCTCTCGAAAAAAGAATATCGCCATGAATGTATTAAAATATTTTATAAAGCTTTTAATGCTGTTTGTCAAGTTTGTGTTTCTTGTTTGTTTGTTTGTATCTCTGAAAAAATTCTCTCACTCCAAACCTGTTAAAATATAAAGCAACAACACACAGCAGCAGGTTCATGGAGGAAGCCGTGTTTGTTCCGTGATGTGGGTAGCTCGAACGGGAGATTGTCGCACGTGATGTCACTCAACTCGGAATCTCTGAGTTCTGAGAGAGAAAAACGAACGCACCATAAAGTCTCTTCCTGCCCGTGACACACCTTGTTGGCACTCTGTAACGTGGTGACCTGAACAGGGGTGTCGAAGCTCACGGCTCCCTCTCCTGCTGTCTGGAAGGTGGAATCCGTGCCGACGGCACTGGGCGTGGTCGGCGAACAGGTGCTGTGAGATTGGGAAGTGCGCTGCGGCCGAGGAACAGCCCCAGGGAGGAGGGTGGATGGGTCAATGGCTAGATTCACCTGCAAAGAACACAGACGGTCGGGCTGAGGAGTACTCCATAGCAGGCTGCCAACAGGCAGAAAGGCTGCTATTAAAGTCAAACGAGGCATCCACTGTCAGATCCAGATCTGAGTTACAGGACAGAAGACGACCGACGACAAGAAAGAGCAAGACGGGAAGCAGAGGTTTGGCAGTGCGCGTCACAGAGCTGTCAGGAGGCACAGTGAGCCTGGACCCGGAGCATCACAGTTCCCTATCGTTAACCAAATTCAAGGGAAGAGCGCTTCAGACATGCGGGGGAAGAGCAGCAAGAGACCCAGATAGCACAGAAAGGCACAGGAAGATTTACTTGGAGTTTTCCAATCCGCGATGGCTGATCTTTAGTTTCTACAGGAGTGGCGGCCTTCTGTGCAATCGAATAAAACAAGTCACATTCACAGAGGGATAGTGATGGGTTTCAGACTGTCAACCGCATGTGTTCTTTAAAACTGTACTTGTGAATGAGATTAAATCATAATACAATACATCAAATTAAAACATTAAGACATAAAAACGTTTTTTTCGGTTATTAACCTATATATTCATGAAACTAGCTACTCTACATGCTCGGTTTTATTTAAAATGGATGTGACTGACAGTGTAATGTCTACGTTTGTCTTGGTTTTTTGTATATGGTTATGTTGTTCTGTTGTGTATTTTGTTTATCACTGGAGGCTTATTTAAAGGAATAAACTATATTGATAACAAAGAAAAACAAATATTTTGAGACAAATATTTTAGCGAGTAGTTGTCATTGTTAACACACCACAGCACACAGCTCACAACAATGAAATGTGTCCTCTGCCCATATGTAACATAGCAGGCGGCAGCTAATTCAGCTCTTGGGGAGCAGTGCTTGGGGGCGGTACCGTGCTCAGGGTACCTCAGTGGTACCTCAGTGGTACATTGCAGGTTCAGCAGAAGCTCTGATTCTGGCCCTTTTTATACTTTTACCTAATCTACCCATAATGACACACATGTAGCTGAGCAGCACAGATTTTCACTGCTGCCCCTAGCTGTGACTGGCCAGCAGCAACTCGTCGGAGAATAGCCTCCAAGCTGAGGAATATGTACTTCAGAGACACTCTCACCTGGACTCCTGCAGGGGGCGGCAGTGCACCCTCAGCACTGAGCTTGACGGGCTTTTTTGCAGCGGCCTGCAGATATGAAAACATGGCAAGTACCTTAAAATCCAGCAGCCATGAGGCATTCATGGGTAAACGGGGGAGTGTGTTAACCGGCTGATACCCCGGCAGACGATGTTGAAAAGGGAATGAACATGACATATGGTGTATTGGAGGAGCAGACCCACCTTAGGCACAGTGAAGAGGTCCTCCTCCTCATCCTCACCGAAGAGGGGTGGTGCTGCGTTGGGAGCTGATCTGGCCTTGGGGCTCTGGGAGGAATCAGCAAGAACAATGAGCGCGCACACGCACGCACGCACGCACACGCACACGCACGCACGCACGCACGCACGCACGCACGCACGCACACACGCACGCGCACGCGCACACGCACGCACGCACGCGCGCACGCACACGCGCGCACGCACGCACGCGCGCACAC
>JABFEA020000067.1:12558393-12570803 GCA_019775915.2 Cyphomyrus plagiostoma | reverse complement strand
TGCAAACTCCACACACATGAAACCAGGCGGAGACCAGAACCTGGGTCCCAGAGGTGTGAGGCAACAGTGCTAACCACGGCAGTTAATGATACTTCAGGGACATTAATCGCTTTAAGGTTCCACACAAGGGTCCTGCCAGCCAGGCGGCTCTGTTAATGAGACGAGTACAAACCCAACAGTAACACACCTCATATTCATCATCCACATCAAACAGGCCCCTCCCTCCGCTGAAGAGCCCGCCTGTGCCGCCAAAGGGGGAGCGGTCCCCATCTTCCCGGGAAGGGGGCAGGAACAGCTCATCTGTGTTCTCTGCTGGGGGGGGGGGGGGCAAGGATGCAGGGATATGGCTGAGATGATTACTCACGTCGGTGTGTCACACTCCGCACCATCGCCTCCCATCAACAATCCACTCACTCTTACCGGCCTTGGTGTCTACGTCTCCTTTACTCCTCCTCTTCACTGAGGGGGCAGCAGACCCTGCAACACAGCAGACAGGATGAAGACGCACAAAGACAGGTGGCCCGTGGCTTTTAGTGCGGGGGGGGGGGACCGCCAGTCACATACCATTGCCATCGCTTTTGGGACCTCCTGTGTCGTCGCCTTTAATGCGTGCTGTCAGCTCATCTGTGAAGGACGACGGGCCCACAGAGGTCTGGAACACACAGAGAGAGCCATCAGACGCCTCATCTGGGGCGAGACACCCCGGCTAGCCTGGGAATCATCCCCATCCAGGAAAAACATGCTAGGTGGGGCTGCTTCAATTAGGATGAAAAACACTCATGCATGGATCTCACTCGTAAAGTGTTGGGAAGCCTATTATAGAGAGAGGTGGAACATTCAGTTCCGGAAATTACAAATCCAGACCAAGGGCTTGTTCCAACCAACCAGTTGAGTACTCTGTGACTGTTTATATTAACTGGTTGGTTGAAACAAAACCTTGTTCTGGATTTGTACTTTCTGGACCTGAACTTTTCACCTCTGTCTTTAATGGATTACTTTTGCGATTGACTTCCCCAACACTTCTTGTAAGGCAGCATCCGTTGGCTGTCATATGCTGTGTTGAGGCATTAAGAGATGATTGCTGACCATCTCACCAACACTGACCCATCACATTCTGTCCCCCAGACACCCCAACGTGGACAGTTACCTTCCTGTCTTCATCTTCTTTGTCCGATTCACCAAATATGTCAGAGTCTTCATCCGCTTCATCTTCATCTCTTACTTCATCTTCATCACTCAAGACAGGCGACTTCTGCAGCATAACGTCATTATTTGTCATAATGGAGCATGAGAACAGTGGGAGGAGCCTGAAATGTCACTCCAGTAGCTGTGCTGTCATCAGGACCCACCAGGTGAAAGAAAACCCACTTGGTCCAGTGATTCACACAGTACTCACATCTTCATCTTTGTCTTCCTCGCTGTCGATGACACTATCCCGGTCACTATCGATGGACATTTCTAAGAAGAGAAAGATCTGTTAAATAATTTTGACACGTTAACTGCACCGAGTGATCATCCACATTTAAAGATCCCGATCTTTGTAGGTTTTGTGTTCATGTGTTATTGTTTTAACATGCTTTTTGTGGTGTTCTATGTTCTCATTTGAACTTTTACTTGAAATTTTTCATCTTATTTTGTTACCCATCTTGACCAGGACTCCCTGGCAGAAGAGATACTATATCTGAATGGGACCTTCCTGGTTGAATGAAGGATAAGTAGGAATATTTTAAAAGATCAAAATTTACATAATATGTGGTCAGGCAGCAGCTGGCATGGAATGTCTTTCCCTGCCTTAATGAGCTGTTTGATGTTAAACAGTAATATACAAAAATAAATCCCTGCAAACTGAATATCGGGTCCAAGGTTAACAAGTCTGTGACTGTTCTGTAAGGCCCATGACCAATATGAATAGCATTAAGACAAACAATCCTGTACATCCCACAAAAACACAGCATGGCACACAGCAGGCACGTTCTGCAAGGGGGAGACAAGGTGCAGCACCTTCACTGGAGAGATCACCCAGACCCACGTCATCCTGCTCCATGAAGAGCTGAGACCCGATCAGGTAAGGTAGAGGTCTGTCCAGGTACAAATCCTGAAGATGTTGACAGACAGAGCAAGAAAGAGTAGTCAAAACAATAGGGGATGCAAAATCTGAAGGAATTTATATGCATCTGGTCTTTAATGTATAATAAAAAATTCACAGTCCAAAATTTTAGCTGAAAAACTACAGTAAAAAGTTTGTAATTGCTCAGATATAATGGACCAATCACATGGTCCCGACTGCTGGAACAAGGGGTCTTCTGTACCTTAGGCTCCAGAATTGGCTCCACTCGACCAATTGCCTCTTCATCTTCTGAGTCAGAGTTTCCAGCTTTGATGTCTAGCTGTTCAAAGGCTGATTCCAGCACCTTCAGGCCATAGTTCACTGCCTCCTGCACTTTGGGTATCAACTCAGCCTCTTTCTGCTCCCGGGTTTTCTCCTGTGGAATTAAAGTATATTATTTGCTGTAAATCAGGTCCAATTTCATCTCAAATTAGCCAGTGACTTTGTACATATTTCAGCCAGAGATTCTATTAGACCAGTGTTTCCCAATCCGATCCTCGTGGATCCACAGACAGTACATGCTTTGTGGGTCCCCGAGGACTGGATTGGGAAACACTGCATTAGACATTATGGGGATCTTATGCCTCTGCTTGGGGCAGAGCCAGCAGTAGTTTTTACCTGCTCAGGATGCTTTTCTGGAGCCTCTGGTTTTGGCACTGCTTCCTCCACCTCCTCATCGTATACCCGCTGTTGGCAGACACCGGGAGTTAATGCTAATGAAAGAAAAGTCTACTGCAATCACAGAATTTACAAACAGGTATCCTCTACCATTTAAAATAAAGTTTTATTTGAAGTACTTGAAACTACATTACCGCCGGCCTGCTGTCTGTATAACAAAGGGACAGAAGAACATACGTTTTCAATAAACTGTGTGTTGGAGAGCATGAGGAAGTCATTGAAGACAGTGTGCAGGCATGAGTCTGTAGCTTTGGTGTCCCGCAGAAGTCCATCCAGCTGTTTCTCAATCTGATGCGTTTTGGAGAGCATCCTTTGTGAGAAGTCCTGGAGGAACAGGAAGAGCTGTGGCGACACAGCAGAGAAGTAACGAGCACATCATTTAACGAGCAGGCATCACGGCCAAGGGCAATGAGCTCACACAGAGTCTTTAGAAACATTATTTTAGGTGGGATTTTGTGGTGGAAGTTTTAAAAATGAACACTGAGATTACCATGACTATAAAAACCAGCGAGACTTTTCAAATGCATTTTGTGCTTTCTTGCCTGCATACTTAAGTGCAGATGTGTATCTCTGTGACGGACAGATGGCTGCATTCAGAGCACTTGAATAATTCATATTTAAAACATTCATTTACAATATTAGGGAAACTAAAAAGCTCCAGTTTTACTGAAAAGCAACAACTGTTGAACTTCATCTTGGCACAGATCTCGGGTTGGTTCACCTAGAGTTATTTGAACAGGATGTGACCTCACAAGAGGATAGGAATGAAGTGGATGGTGCCCCAAGACTCGCCCAGCACAAACCCAATCACAAGTTTCTTACACCAGAATCAGCAGCCAGAGACCAGTTGGCACTGGTTTTACGCATCTCATCTAGGGACCAAGGCCTCTCCCACACCTGCTCGCTGGGGCCATTGGAAAGGGTCACAGTCTGAGCGCTCATCTGCAACACAGCACCCACAGCCTTAGCAGAATGTAGCGCAACCCCCAAACCGAACGGAAGGGAAAACTGCGCTGGGAAGCATGCTGACATCTTAATGAAAATTCAGTACCGTCAAGATTCATCACCCTCATCAACGGTGGCTTACATGAGATATATCCGTCATTAACGTTTCTACACAGTACGAACAGCAAACAAACGCGTCTTGCATAAGAAATCTAAATTAAAAAAATCTCCAGAAATTAACCAAAACTATGTGTATACAAAACTGTAGAATTGTGCCTATAAGAAGATAGCGAAATGGAACAAGGTAGCCTATGTGTACTTTTTCGTAGCATGTAGTTTTATTTTTCAGATCACAACTAGCTAAGCTACCAACGACACACATAAAGACCAAAGCTTGTTATTTCCCAAACCAACTGTCGATCTTACCCTAAAGGTCTTTCGTTGTAGGACTGTTGTTCTGTTATATATCCTAAATGGATCGGTAAGAAGTGTGCATAAGTTAAAAAAACATGTCCAAGTGGCAGCTTCCTACGGATCGCCTGACAACTCAGCCATGTTCCGTCGGCTACAATCAGCTGACAGGGTCACGTGACTGAGGAGCAGCCCCGGCTTGCAAGGAAAGTGTCACCGGGTAAGACGTATACAAGAAGAAAATGCAATATTTCTACACCAGCTGATGGAAGGATCAGAAATTCTGAATTTCCTGGACAGCGTATATCTGGTATATGATCCAAGTTTCGTTGGAAGGAAGGACTCTTACTTTGAAATATATGCCTTTGAAACCACAGGAAGTGAGACTTTTAAATTTCTTATTGAAACCAGAGCGCATATGTAGTTACACGGTACTGTGCGACTAACCTCGGGACAAATGAGAAAGCCCGCTTAGGCTCTTTAATGCCGCCCTAGATTGCCTGAGCGAAAAGGCGTGGAGACGCAGCTGCAGCTAAGACCCGCTCGCGGCCCTCGAAACGCGTGCTTTGTAAAGCGAATCACCCAGCGAACCGGTGCCGGTCGTCCACGCAGCCCATGACCAGTACTGCTCGGGCGGTAGGGGTCGTGCTTGCTCCCGCGGAAGTGCCGCTGCCATTTTGTCGCACGGCGCTAGATGCATCGGTATTTCACAGCACGGGAGCTTCCGAAGGTACATTTAGATCAACTGGATCTTTTTTGACGTACCGGATATTTTACGCGTTTATGTTTTGTGCACCGTATCCGACATACGCGTGCCTTAGGGTTCCCGCTGACCATTTAAGCCAATTGGTCAGCTGTGTCAGACTGATACTGAAAAGTTGTTCAGCCGGTGTTATAAGTAATAAAACCACACAGGTAGTTCAGTGAAGGCCTTTTAACAGTTTACTGGACTGTAAGGAGTGGCAATAACATCCTTACATCGTGGTTTGTTTGAGGTCGGACTGGGAGCCAGGAAGCTGTGTTACAATGAAACTGACAGCCGCTGTCTGTTCCGCTTTTAATGCGATACTGCAGGGTTTATAGAATTCGCGTTTGTGTTTTTCGTCCGTTAGCATTGTCGCCATTCTGGGATTTGTTAAATTTAAATAAACTATCCAGGAGTCTCGGATGATTGTTATTAAACCTAATGTGGTTGCTTGTATCTTTACTGTAAACACGGCTTAACTGAGCACCGGACTTTGTGTTACTTTGTTTCTGCAGCCGAGGCGAGATGATTCACAGCTTGTTTCTGATCAACTCTGCCGGCGACATATTCCTGGAAAAACACTGGAAAAGTGTCATCAGCCGATCGGTCTGCGACTACTTCTTCGAGGCTCAGGAAAAGGCATTGACTCCGGAAAATGTCCCACCTGTCATCTCCACTCCTCACCACTACCTGATAAACATCTACCGGGACAAAATCTTCTTTGTGTCCGTCATCCAGACCGAAGTGCCCCCGCTGTTCGTGATCGAGTTTTTGCATCGAGTGGCCGAAATGTTTCAGGTGAATTATTCTCCCACATTATCACGGTGATTTCACGTCTGTGTACATGTACATAAACTTTGTAGTCTGACGCTCTCGAATTAGCCGAGTCTGCATGTTTCACATGATGGAAGCACACTGTTTTCCCTCTAAAACAGGATTACTTTGGCGAGTGTTCTGAGGCGTCCATCAAGGACAACGTGGTGATAGTGTATGAACTCCTGGAGGAGATGCTGGACAATGGGTTCCCCTTAGCCACTGAGTCCAACATCCTGAAAGAGCTGATCAAGCCCCCCACTGTTCTGCGATCTGTGGTGAACACCATTACAGGTGTGGCACAACTGGCATACTCTACTCCTCTTAAATGCAAATGAGGGCACCAAGGCTTAAAAAAACCCCATTGTCAGCTAAGGGAAACTTCCTCATTCCCTTGTTTCCTTTTGGTTCAAAACATGGCAGTGGTTGTCAACTTGTGCTAATCCCACCCACCATGTGTTCCTAGGTTAGTACCTACAGCACCTGTTGCAATAACTTGTATTCTCTTCAGGCAGCACTAATGTTGGGCAGACCCTGCCTACTGGACAGCTGTCTACTATCCCCTGGAGGCGGACTGGAGTGAAATACACCAACAATGAGGCCTACTTTGATGTAGTGGAGGAAATAGATGCTATCATAGATAAATCAGGTACAGCATTCTCAACATTCCGATGTAAAAAAAAAAAAAAAAAAAAAAAAAATGGACAGTACAATGTATTGCATAGTTAGAAGTAAAACACTGCTGTTATGATCGTGTCACATAGTGTAGGTGTGCTGATTACTTTTGTTTCTAGGAACTACAGTGATTGCTGAAATCCAGGGTGTCATTGACGCCTGTGTGAAGCTCTCTGGGATGCCAGACCTCACACTGTCCTTTGTGGTAGGAGCATCGCCATGTGGAAATGCAGCATTCTTCCTTAATCTCAGTGGTCCCGCTGTTGGCCTTTAAGGCATGCTAAACAGTGGATGAGGTGACTTGAAGTAAACATCAACCCTTGATGTCCTTCTGGTGCCTCTCAAGATGTGCTTCAGTCAATCTTCCCTAGATGATCCAGATACACCTCCTTGATCATTTAGCAGCAACCAGATTTTCAAGATCTTATCCTTGTCCAGGGGTGAATTTGCCGTTTCTGAGGCTCCAATGTAGTGACTGTTTGTGGTCAGCAGGGGGCTCCCCAAACCTTGAGAGCCCCACACAAATGCATGGTTTAAGTGATGGTAAAGATTGCTGCTGCCCTTATCAAGGAGCTCTCAAAATAAACTTTGTTGAACCAGATTCTCTATACTACAGGCAGCAGATGCATATCCGTTAATTACACACTTAAGTCCATTACTCTGAATCATATTAGTCATTAACTGGATTGTGGAATAGGATATTGCTTTCGTTATCTTGTTTTTCCTTAATTCTGTTTACTTCGTAATCCATCCATTTTCTTGTTGATTTTAGCTGTGCACATGTAGCTTCTGAATTTACGTTCAGTATTCTGAAACTTGTGGACGACGTGAAATCTGAGACGTCCAACATGTTACTATTGCTGTAGAACCCGCGCCTCATGGATGACGTGAGCTTCCACCCCTGCGTGCGTTTCAAGCGCTGGGAGGCGGAGCGCGTCCTCTCCTTCATCCCCCCCGACGGCAATTTCCGTCTGGTGTCCTACCACGTCAACGCCCAGAAGTTAGTTTGACTCGAGGTGAAAATGGTTAAGCTGGTATAGATGACAGGCCCTGACAGCCATACCCACAAACCTCTGTTCCTGTTCTGCAGCCTGGTGGCCATTCCTGTGTACGTCAAGCAGAACATCAGCTTCTTCGAGAGTGGCTCTTCAGGGCGGCTGGACATCACGGTGGGGCCCAAGCAGACCATGGGCAAAACAGTGGAGGGCGTGGTTGTCACAGTGCACATGCCCAAGGTGGTACTCAGTGCCAATCTTACCCCCACCCAAGGAACCTACAACTATGACCCAGTCACAAAGGTATGGTCTACCTCATGAAATGGTAAAATTGACCCCACTGCCTAGTAACTCTGGAACAGTACAGCTGAATAATATAAATCCCTGCAGTGTTTTGTTCAGCTAGTCACTCATCTTTTCATCAGAAGGGGATGGAGCTCAGCTGAGTTGGTAAAGCATTTTTCCCCTATTGTCCGTCCAGGTTCTTGCGTGGGACATTGGGAAACTCAACCAGCAGAAGCTACCAAATCTAAAAGGAAGCCTTAGTTTACAGTCAGGGGCTCCAAAGCCTGAGGAGAATCCCAGCCTCAACATTGACCTGAAGATCCAGCAGCTGGCTCTCTCAGGTGAGGCTGCAGAGGGACTTGTGGGCTGCCCGCTATCCTCAGGTGGCTGCCAGTGACACCATTTTCTGTTCTGTGTGCCACAGGTCTCAAGGTGAACCGTCTCGACATGTTTGGAGAAAAATACAAGCCCTTCAAAGGAGTCAAGTACCTGACCAAAGCTGGGAAGTTCCAAGTCCGGACCTGAAACACCAGGAACCTTTTTTTCTGTGTGTAAATAGGTCCAATACCAAACCAAAGATCCTGAGGTGACTTCATGGGGTCGTTAAAGCCATGAAGTGATTTGTTGGACATAAATCTGACAGATTTGAATGGTTGAAGCACAAAGACCTTCTCAGAGTTACAGTACATGCCATGCAGGTGCTCAGTAGGTCACAAGAAACCAGCCTTGCGTTGATGGTGCCAAATGTAAGTTAATGTTAATATCCAACACTTCCAGGGATTCTTAATTCCTTTTATTCACCTCGGCCTTTAACATGTGGGCTCATCGGATTTGGTCACTCACTTGCACAGTATGGACTGGAAGCATGGAGAGACCCCACAGGGTGCTAAACAAGTGTAATGGGTTTAAGCGAAGATAGCATGCATGTTTAGGTGTTGCTGTGTGTAGGTGCTCCGGCCTGTGAGAAGGAGTGGAGCTTCTCGGGCTGTGCGCTCATGGATGAGCGCTCATGGATGATGTCCCACCTTTGTGCCATATGGTACATGACATGTTTCGTTTATACTCTGGATGGGGAAAAATAAATCTGCCTTTGGCTTTATTTTGTGGATTGTATGAGTGAATCGTGTCCCCGTAATGAAGAGAGATGGCTGCCAGTGTGTATTTGGGGTGGGGGTTCTGTGTGATAGTACAGAGCTATGCCATAAGAAATAAGCAAACCTCAGTGTGATCCTAAGAGGATAAGGACTTGCACAGCACTGCACTGCAAGATGGGAGAACAAGCAGGAGAGCGTAAGCCAAAAACTGACAGATGGAACTGTGTTCTGTAAGGGAAATAACAGCATGTGGTTGTTTTTAAAAAAACGTCTTGTTTTCTTTGCAGAATGTATGTCATGAGATGGTTCCATGTATGATTTCAAGCCAAGATGAATAAAATTAGGTTTGTTACAAAAATGGGAACGTTGAAATGTTTAGTACATGATAAATGGCAGGTCATACTAAGCATTATGGAAGTAGAAAGAGACGTCAAGTCCCACCACAATAGTTAAGCTCAGTGTAGTCCTACTGGTGGGTGACACTGCGATACTGTGAAGCAAAGAGCTGGTGCTTTTATCAAACTTTAGTTTTTATTCCAAGGCACAGAGATCAGATCCTTATGAGGCACTGTAAATCAGGACTCCAAGTGTACATTTACATTCAAAACGAGGTGGTTGTCACAGAGTTTCCCAAACCATCTTCCCGACAGTTGCGTTAGGAGTACCACCTTCTGTAATCCTTCCTTGTGAGGCACAAAGTTTCTAGGGAGTAAACTAGTGTATGTCTGCAGAAGTGTGTTTGTGTGTGTTATGGACAAAGCAATACTTTGTCAGAGAAAACAACAGCTGAATGAAGGAATTTCAATTGTTACGAGTGACTGGGGACAGCGGGTTGCCAAGAAGAGCTTCAGGCACACGATCCCCCTGGGATCCCTAGTACATTCTTCTCACATCTGATAGCTTCACACAAAGGTGAGGATTGGGTGTGTGTCAGGTGAGGATGTGTGGCTTTTAGCAAAGTGAAAGGTGCAGATTCTTTAATGGTAATAAATCGTGTCTGCAATGCTATACTAGTAAACCTTCCTATCGACTGGGTGCTTTCATGAGTTGTTTCATAAAAAAGGTCAGTTATGCTTGGGTTCGCACCCCCACCCCCCATTAAAATCTATATCTTTTTTTAGTTTTCATGTTGCTTAGTAAACAATCAATTTTCAGATATTGCTAAAATACAAAGAAAAAAAAAATCTGTCTTTAAAAACTAAATCTTTGGCTTTGTTTCAAACATTAAAAAAAAAAAAAAAAATCCTAAAACCCAAACATTTCAGAACCATCCACAAAGCAAAACCCCATTTCAGCTGTTAAAATAATATTACTCCAAGAGCAACATTTCCCTATAAAGTTAGGATTCTCTGGTTAGTGTGCACAGCTGTGACTGGAGCGTGTGTAGCTGTCACACTTCCGGAAAGCACTAAGGGGGCGGAAAGAGATGCATATATACATTGTACAGCGAACAATCCTCATGGTAAAACTGAAGAGTACCCACCATGTTAAGCTCTGCCGAGACAAAGAAAAGCTTTAAACCCAACACACCCCGCCATGGAGGATGATGGGCGATGCAAGCAAATTATATACTGAAAAACCCCGAAGCTTTCCCATGGTGATTCGGGTAGAGGCGACCCACCACGACATCCGGTCGGCCACCACTGCAGTGCTGGGTTCAGTGTTCACACCTCTAGTTGGAGGTGGGGAAGGAGGGTCTGCCTTACTGGTACCAGGGCGTCTTCCTGACCCAGCGTAGGGTGAAGCCTGCGTCCGTCCGGATCTTAATGGAAGCCGCCTCCGCTTCTCTCACCGTCTCCTTCACGGACTGCATGAGGTTCTGGGCGTTGTGGACCAGCATCTCCGTAGCCTGATGGGAGACGCACACATGAGCGCATTGGGTAGCGCCGGTGGCACAAGAGGGCACGCGGGGGAGCGAAACACACTCACCTGCTCCGACTCCTCCTCGCTGATGTTGGTCCGTCCCAACATGGTGGCCTTGACCGTGGACAGGATCTTCAGCTGTGTGCTGATGGTGGGGATCCGCTCGCACACCTGCCAATCAGCCAAGTTGACGGTAGGTGAGTGGCGCCACTGTCAGGGCGAGGAAGCGGATGAAGAGCCCACAGCCTGAGTGAAGGCCAGCAGAAGTGGGCTGGGGACTCCTCACCTGAAGCAGGTTGGTGCGGATGCGCTTATCCGTACACTGCTTGGCCACCTCCTTGGCCAGCCGGGTGACCTCGTCGGAGGCTTTGGCGATGTCCTTGGCGCACTGGATGAGGGCTCGCTTGTTTCCGCTGCCCCCCCGCACCAGCCGGGACATCTCCGCCATCAGCAGAGCCATGCGCTTGGCAGCACCAATGATGTCATTACCCTGGATTTTAGGGGAGATGAGGGGAGTGGAGGTAGAAATGGCCGATTACTACCAATTAGCACCAAGTGGCTCCAAGGAACAACGATGTAGAGGACTTTTAATTAAGGATGGGGTCTGAGTAGATCAATCCATCTGAGGTGCAGTTTCCTGACAAGAATCATGGGGAACCCGAGGGCTGGAAGCAGCTGCTTTACCGTAGTGTCAGACTGCGGTGGGCATTTCAGTCCTTTATGGAGCCCGCGCACTCCATAAACGATAACAGCACGAATCAGACACGAAACAGGCCGTCACACTCTCCATTTCACCCCAAGCAGAGTCCACATGACACGGTCCTCTTCTCCGCTGAGGACACACCCCCATATGTTATTGGTGAACATTCTAGATCAAAGGTCACTGCCCACATGCATCATGCATTGTGGGAGCCCTTTAGGTGGAGGGAGACCAGAGTAACAGCCATGAAGGCCAGTCACAAGCATCACAAGGTTAAACCTGGTCTGCTGAGAACAAACAAGTAGGAAACAACCACAACACAGGCAACATGGTGTCATCTGGGTTAATTCAATTATGGGGAAACTGTCATCCTTGGCTTCACAGGTTGGAAAGGACATAAGGAATAATGTAGAGAGAGACCAACTCCTCCAGTGGCCCTGACATTCAATTGGTTTATCCAGAAGGAAGGGGAGGGACTTGTGAAGCCAGCAGCAGTTTGTCCACACTTGCCATTCTGTTTAAAACCGGGGTTGCCTTGGCGGCACAGTCTAAGGTGATGCAACAACTGCAGGCCAGGGTCCCAAATGACGGGCGCAGGAGGTACCTTACTGGACCACTTGCGCGCTTCCCGGTGTAAAGCCTGAGCAGCAGCCAGCATGGGCTGGTTAACGGGCTGATTGGTGGGCATTAAGAGCAGCTCAGGCTCATAATCATCTTCATGGTCTGTGAACTCAGCATCATCCTCATCATAAACATACATATCCGGCCTGGTGGCCTGAAGGCCCTCATCTGGGACATCGGGCTGGGGAGGACCAGCAGGAGGAGCAGTAGGAGGACAGGGAGGGCAGCAGCATGGGGAAAACAAGGAGAAAGTTAGTATGAGAGGGGCAGGATGAACATCCGAGGAGGAGATACGCCGGAGGGTGGGGTTAAGGAGAGAGAAAAGTTACAAGGAGAAGGTGAGAGGAATGTAAAGGAGGAGGAGGAGACCTACAAAAAAAAAAAAAAAAAAAAAAAAAAGGAGAATTTTAGGACAGGAGAATTGCAGAAACAGAGACACAAAAATAAGAAACCTACTGGACAGGGCATCTATAAAATA
>JABFEA020000067.1:12531175-12541497 GCA_019775915.2 Cyphomyrus plagiostoma | reverse complement strand
AACTGCCCCCCCCCACCCCCACACACACACACACACACACACACACACACACACACACACACACACACACACTACTACTGATAGAACACAGTCTGATTAACCAGCAGGTCACTTTAACTATGGTCCTTAATAAGGCTCTAATATGTACACTTACACTGGCGTAAAGGACACACCTGAATTCCACTCATTCTAATAAAATATGTACGCAAAGACATACGTTGCCTGTTAAGTTAACATTTCGTTTAAAGCACTGCACAGCAATTCCAAATTTCTGCTAACTGTTGATCCGGCGCAATTTTTAAATTTATGTCTTTGAGCGCAACCGGCTAATAGCACAGGGTCTAGCTTCAGTCCACCAGCGCTTGTAATGTCAGCACTTGCTCAAGCTCATTGCATAAGGCTGACAGTGAAATGTTGCTCCTATTACCGGCTTCCCACGGGCTTGCGGGGGCCTGGCAGGTGTCCATGCGAGTTTACGGCGGCAGTGTTAGCGGGGGAGCGGGCGGTTTCCTCATCTAGCCCCAAGAGCTTGCGGTGACGTCACGGGCCGCGAAACCTAACGCGAGTGTCGGGAGAAACTCACGTGAGGTGCCCCGCAAACGCTGCAGCAAACCCGACAACAGCGAAATGCCTAACTGCTTTGAAAGCCGTCACATGCACTAATATAACCACGTAAACAGGGATCAGTATGGCAAATACCACATGGAAAAGTACGGATACGTTTCTGGGAGGAGTCTGTGCAAGTAGTTAGATACCTAAGCAGTACCAAACACCGACATTTCCATTTAATGCATGCAAAAGTTTTGTACTTCATGGCAAATGTGGCCGGTGTGGAACTGGTACAGAAAATGAGACACGAGGGGGAACTTCACGCCTCCTTGTCAAGTAAGGATTCAGTGTTTTGCCCAGCCCTTGGAGGCGAGGGGGCAGGGCAACTCTTCAGGAAAATGCAGTTTGTCGTCTTACAGCTTGCCTTTCAAATAAAGTGCTTTTTACACGGCCGGCCTGTACCGCGTCCTCACGGTGATCACCATGCTCTGCTCAGTCCCTAAGTTGATGCTTGTCAAATAAAAGTTGAGAGCAGTCACAGCTGCAGAGGAAGCGGGGATCCCCCAGGTATACAGCGTCCCTCCCCTGGTCCTCTCGGCATACCTACCCTCACAAGATTGCTGACAGCTGCCTGTACCGCTGCCACGGGTCCGGTCAGATCTGGTATGGCTTTCCCGTCCACCTCACCCTCTTCGTGCATGATCACCAGGTGAGAGATCTGCTGGGCCACGGGCTCCAGGATACTCTCGATCGTTTTCGTGTGGAAAACCGGCATTGTGAACTGTTAAATCCCCTGGCCAGACGAGGAGAGTGTTCGTCTTATCAAATCGTTTCCCTCCGCTTCCGTAAGGACAAAATCCAACCGCCTTTCCCGGACAGTTTCGCTTTAAAGATAAAACTATGAGCCTCGCTGCCCCCCCACCCCCTCCGATCGGCAACTGCCTGAGTGTGTGAACCGCAGCCGAAACCTTCGCTGAGTCAATTGCCGTCCGCTGCCTAGTACGGGGGAGGGGGGGGGGAGTCTGTGTATGTAACCACAGATCTCATTGGTGCGCTTGACTTACCCCCACCCCCCCTTCTACCCCACACACCCCACCCCACCCCATCCCCATCCCGCCTCCTCAGGCCGCCCGTGCGGGAGACGCCAGCGCCTCCCCGATTACGTCATGCATTCCCCCTGGCCGAAAAAGGAAAACGTCGGACCGGAGTTATGGAGTGGGGAGTCCGGCTTTGTGTGTGTGAGGGGTGATTTACAACTGATTTAGATACATATTACGTCAGGGAGCTGCAAATTCACGCAGTCGGGCCAACTGTGGGTTTTCACGCCGATAACCTGCGATCACGCGTCATATATTACTTTTGACACATAAGATTATATAGCCTATTTAAAAATGGAGTGTTCAATATATGCATTGAGACTGAGGGGACGGAGGCATATTATAGGGGCGCTGTTGCCGGTCAGATTTAAGATGACGAAAAGCTGACGTTCACGGTATTTTTATGACGCTCAGAATAAGTGTCGCCGACACTCGAGTCGTACTCGGTAAATGATGGGTCGCGTCGCGGGTTCGCATGTCCCCCCGGACTTTGACAGCACTTCTAAATAAAGACCATGGATACAGTTTCACAGCTTCGATCGTTTTTTGACCGCCACCATGGGCTACCTCCAGCAAACCTGACAGAATGTTTTTTCGTTTCATTAGCCAGTCGTCACTTATTTAAACATCGAAGCATATTAAAATAATACTTTCGGTAAGGCGCTGACTTAAATCATACAGCCTGCATGGGTGTGCCCGCTTTGTCGGTGCACCTATGCAGTGCAGGTTTGCAAATAGGGCGTTTCCGTCGAGATTCTGTAGCTGCACGGCTTCCGACTAACGCTGAAAAAAGTGACAATATTTCACTTTGAGTGCTTTGATGTGCTGTGTACAGGAATGAAGTGGCAGATGGTGCCATGACAACAACCTCACCCTGAACATCAGTAAAACAAAGAAGGTTATTGTGAACTTCAGCAAGCCCTCAAGAAGTCACACTCCGATCACCACTGATGCTTCTCCCGGGGACAACTTCAGGCTCCTTAAATAAATAAATTTTGCTGAGTTGGGGGGGATCAATTTTGTCAGCCCACCTACCCATCGGTGCACACCTGGTGTGCCAAATGGCCAGTCCAACCTTGTCCTGCAGTCCGTTTACGAGCCTTTTCAGCATCAGGACAGATTCAAGAACATCTTCTTTCCCCAAGCCTCTTGAAATTCCAAAATTCACATGACAGTCATATCCATGGCACCTGCGCTTTGTGGCACTATAATTGCACTTCTACCAGCCAGTGAATGCATGCTGGGCATTGCTGGGCTCTCAAGACATCAGGGGCTTAACCGAGAGAGCTAATCTGTTCGAGGCTCATCGCATTGCATTCCTTCACTCTCAAGTTACGATGATTGTAATACTATAGAGGTTTTGGGAAGCACAGCCTTAGACTATGGAATGAGATCTTGATCGTTAAAACAACTGAACTAAGCAAGTCATTGGGGAGTCGTTCGGCTTTATTTGGGGCTTCATGCCCCAGGCTCGTGACGCTTCTGCTGTCTAGTGTTGTAGTGTCTTGCAATGTTCTGCATTGTCTTGTTTACGTTTACATTTGGTGTGGCTGAACATGGACGCATTCCAGTGCAACTGTCGCACATGGCCAATGAAAAATCCAGTCTAAATTAAAGTCTAAATAAAAGTCTAAATGCCTGATACGTTTTTGTACTTCTGCACTACCCACTGCCGAGGCATCACACGGAGGAAGCTGAGAGCCTCCAAAAGAGGCTCTGTGGTTAACCTGTGTAGGGATTGTGACGTCGTCATTGTTAGTGGTCACAAGACGGCGAGCAAATTGACTCCAGTAAGCCGGTGTGGCCTGCGCAGAGTGCCTTGTGCTGGAGGGACAACGACTCTCACCCATGTTCTGCAGCCAGTAGCCTAAGAATAGTGCACGACTGCTTAGATAAGTGACCTGGCAGGGTGGAGGGAGAGCCCATTGTCTGATAACCCTCTTGTAGAATTTGCCGACAGTCTGCCGAGAGTCCGAAGGGCCCCCTTGGTAATCCTTCAGTAGATTTTGCTGATCTGGGTACTGATGCAAGGGGGGTCGAAGTTGTAATTTTGCTGTTTGGATATGTGTGTGTGTGGGTGGGTGTTCAAATCCATTATTTTACTACTTGCCAGGTAGAATGAACTGTACTTCACAAAGCATTCATGATTATCTGGAGAGTTCAGGTTGCCCATGAGTAATTGAATACTCACTTGGCTTAGATTTGTCCTGGAAACGCTCAGGGTTGTGGGGAATCTCGCTGGATGGGGAGTTTTCTTAGGAGTAAAGTTCCATTGCTGGGTGTGTAGGTGCATTCGACGGAGGCAAGCTGTGAGTAATGTTTTAAGGCGTCTGTAACAGAACAGAATGGACCTGTAGGGATCCCTTACACCACGGTGTGAAGGCAGGCCTTGCGTGCCTGACTGTCTCTCTGATGCTGCCGTTGTTTCCCTGTCCCACAGCTGCCTAATAAGGAAACCGACGGCTAGTGAGGCGAGGAAGACCTTCTAAAGAAAAATAACTGTACACGAGGGAGACTTGAGTAAGCACCCATATATACAGGCCATTTCACATGCTGTCAGCATTCGCCTCAGCAGAGTCTAACATGGCCTTGAGCTGTTCTCAGTCACTTTGTTTTGATTTTAAAATCTTAAGGACTTTGTCTACAGTGACCCATGCTGAAGGACGACAGGGTCCTCTCAGTATCAACAGTTCAGCAGCGAAATCAGAGTAGCTGACATAGTTTGCTTCCGATTGCTGCTCTACTCTGTCCTCAGAATCGCAGCCATCCTGGCTGCCCCCATGCTGTAGTTGCTCTGGATAGATGCATGTAGTGTCAGCAGGATCTCACCACTACACCTCAGCTGACTGGGGGGTGGTTCTGAGGACCCGTGGACACCTTGGTGTGAGGGATGGCAGAGACCTGCTTGGCAGGTCCGCATCAACATACCTCTGCTTTTTGTGTTGTCCTGCTTTGTGTCTCCCGTGATTAACTTCAGCCTTTGGTGAGTGTGCTGTCTGAGCTGATGAGCTGATCTCACAGATATGCGTGTCCTGTCTGAGATGAGGTGTCCCCTATCTGAAATGGTGCCCATTGTCTGAGATGGTGAACTCCTCTGTGAATGTCTACCATGTCTGAGATGATGTCTCTGATATAGTGTACCTTGTCTGAGCCAATGTGTCCCTTGGCTCATCTTATGATCTTAACATGTAGAGCTTCCTTAGGTCCCCCCCCCCCCCCACACACACACATAGACACAGACACACACACGATTGGCTCACTTATACTGCCCTAGTTGCCATCCTGGAGCATGGAAAGTGTTTTTTATACAATTGACTTGGGGTTTGCACTGTTAAAATACTGAGAAATGCTTCACAATATTGAAGAAATGCCGTGGAGAGGTATCTGATAACTAACTGTTGAAACTGCCACTGTGTTTAGCTGCCCCTGCAGATTTAATGTGTGTGTACAGACACCAATCCTGACATGCGTGCACAGATCCTGGTTCTGGGGAAACTGATATAAAAACGCCTATAAGTAACAGATATACCCCGAGTATATATCCGCATACTCCTTAAACAACGTTTTATTTACTTATGTATTTTATTTATTATATTGCCTGCACTGAGGGGCACTGAAATGACGCCTTTAAAGCACACGTTTTCGCCGCCACTGCGTTTAAATAGAAAAATGGCGCCACCTTGTGTTAAAAAAATAGTCATAACTTGTAATTGAATGAGTGCTGGTTTGTAAATTATAGTAATGATGTCGTTTATTGTCAGTTTCACTGTGGATTTGTATGCATGAACTACTGGTTCAGCTGAATAACAAAATATTTCTTTTATTCCCTTTTATTTCAACTTGTTCCTCTGCCTGAGAACGGACAGTCTAAAAAATTTGGAAAATAATGGGATTGGTCTGGACTGGGGGCCCATATTATATGAATTCATGGGCCCCAAAATCTTTAGTGTTGCCTCTGGGTCAACAATAAAATTGGTCATCACGGACCAAAACGGGACACAGCATTTAATTTTGCGATGCGAGATCACCCTGGAATGTTGGGGACGGATGGCAACTGTATTGCCAGGCAGCTGACAAAGTGTAAACTCTAGCGGGCAGAAAGCCAGTGGGCTCAGGAGGCTTTGAAACCGATCCGTGGCTGTTTACCAGTCCGCCAGTGGAGGGCTGGGACCTTGCCAGCTGGGGCGTGGCCTCGCAGGAAATGGGGGATACATGTCCCCATACGGACTGCAATACAAATATGTGACACCTAAATATTGGTGTAACAGGTAATACAGTGACATAATCCACTTTAACATGTCTTATTATATTCAGAACCTGATTGATTAGTGATTGCTTTAAAATCGTGGTATATTTTAGACCAAACGCACAGTCTTACATATAAAACTTGTGACAAATGCTTGTAAAATTATATGGGATTCCAGGATTGCGAGTGTTCCTGTTTTGGTCTGTACAAGAGGTTCTCCTATGCAGCTGTTTGGCTGTAACCCCCCCTGACTTAAGATCTGTAATGGATTTCTCAGTGTCCCAGGTCCGCCTGTCATGTGCCCGCACTGGGTGAGGTCACTGTTTGGCGCAGCCCCAATCCCCATGGCACGTTGTCCTCCAGAGCCCATTCCTGCCATAGTCAATCTGTCACAGTTGCCTTTTCCCATGTCTGCTTAACACGGGGTGGGTGGGGGGGGGGGAGGCACAGACAGCTGCCACCGCATGCCGCCAACGCCGATGTCACAGGTGTTGTTGGGGATGCCCAGGGGTTAGGTCATTGTCGAGACTTTGGGTCGGATACAGGCAGCTGTGGGCCTGGGAGGTGGCAGAGACTCCAACAGGCAGCTCATGTCATGTGATGTTAGGCATTAGGAACCCCCCCGTAGGTCATGAATGATAGGCCTAAAGTGGAAAGACTTTTGAGAATTTTACACCTGTAATACAATGTACTTCATGTGGTGGGGGGTCCTGAGCCCCACCCTTCCATGAGCCCCACTTTCCCCACGGTTTGGTCACAACTGGCAGCCACAGTATCCTGTCATGGTTCCAGGCCTTACGAGCAAAGGGGGGCCCCAGATGGGCGATTTGCTTGTCTGGTGAGCGGCTAGGATTTGGCAAGTGAGATTACATCAGAAAGGAACAAAATTGTGAATCATTTTTATGAATCACCCCAGTCTAGTGAACCAAAATTCCCTGGCCATAATAAGGTCAGCCTGTGAGAATTTGTGGATGGACCAGCTGAACCCCCCAAAAGAAAAAAACACTTCATGGACAAGAATATTTAAAAATTCTTGGGACTTCAAAACTTTATTTAATCTTAAAAATATAAACCAAATAATAAAACATAACAGTAAATATAAATAACATTATTTACATGTTAGACTTAAGAAACTTTATTGTAAAAAAATATATATAAAAAAACAAATTATACATATAATACTGAAGATAAATAACATTACAAAAATAAATTTCAATGTAAAACCAGCAGATATTTAAATTCTATGGAGAAATTATTGTATGTGCCAACATTAATTTATACAACCTGAGAATTAATAGGATGTTAAAAAACTCCTGCTGCCAAGCAGGTCGTAAAATTGATGGTTATAAATACATTTTAAATATTAACCCAGGACACGGTCGGAGATGGCATCATACCAGCAGCAGTGTGGCAGCTTGTACCTGTTATTTTGCTGCCCGTGTTGCTGCCTGTCCTTACAGTATGACGCCCTCTGGCCCCCGTGCCCTCCTGTCCTGGGGGAAGCTCACTTATGAGGGAACATGACCCCCAAGGCGATGCCTGGAACTCCCGTTCTCTCCTGGATCCACTTGTTGTAGTTGGTGACCTTGGTGTACACACCCGGCCGGTTTCTTTTGGCACACTCCTCCCCCCAGCTGACGATGCCAAACAGGAACATGCGGTTGCCCACCTTGCATACCAAGGGTCCCCCTGAGTCTCCCTGGGGGGCAGCGGGGGGAAAATGTTGAGGTTACTGTGTCGGCTTACCTGGCCGTCGTACTGGGAGCCGCTTAATGGAAGGTGACGGATCCTGTACCTTACAAGCGTCTGTGGTCCACGTGGGGCTGCTGGCACAGAACATGTTGTCTGTGACCGCCGTCCCGTAGTAGGCGTCACTTGTGCAGTCCTTCTGGGCCACCAGCTGCACAGTGCCCTCCTTCAGGTACTGGGAGTAATGAAGAGTTTCTGTTCATAGAAACAGTGTAGAAGACAGGGATCAAACCGAGCTGATTATGTGCTTAATAATAGTAGTACAGGTACATTGGAATGCTTTTTTTTTTTTCACGCATCCCATCATGCTCTCCTTTGAGACACATGCACACATACACAGTTGAGAGTGCAGCTTGGGGTCTGAGTGCAGGGTCAGGACATTTATCTGGTGGGGGTGGGGGGGGGTAAAATTGATGGCCTTGCTCCAGGGCACAGTGTGCATGTGACTATTCTACCAAACGTGGGATTCAAACCAGTGACCATGCAATGGCACAGAGGCCTAAACTGCTGAGTCACCTGGTCCTTAGAGGCAAAGCGACAGCGGGACTTACCATCTCTCCCATATCCAACGACCTGGCAGGAGGACCCTGGGGGCAGCATCTGGCTGGGGGGCGGAAGGCATGCGGTCTGTACCGAGTCCGTCATCTTGGCACAACGGTAGTGTTTGATCATCAGCAAAGCTGAAATGGAAGAAAGCTGTGAGAGAGACTCGCCCCGCTGGAGCCCCCTGGAGGCATCTGCATGCATTGCAGGTTCAGGTCACCTTACCGATGTCGTTGTTGTAATAAGGCAGAACCTCGTCATTGTAAGCTTCATGAGTGATGAGTTTCTGCACTTTGAATCTCTGCTCTCTGCTGGCATCGCTCTCATTGATGGCATTCTTCCCCAGGAAGATGGTCATGTCTTTAATATTTTTGTGACTGGGAGGGGGGGGGACATTATGACAGTCCATCAGTCCCCGTACCCTTTCTCACATGTGTGTCAGTGGCTGTCCGTCAGGACACTTACTCATCATCAATAAAGCAGTGAGCGGCCGTTAGCACCCAGCATGATGAGATCAGGGTCCCACCGCAGTGGAATCTACCCTTCAAAAAGATGGACACTATCCATGGCTGGGACTCCACTGCAATGGTCCTCCCACCCACAATCTTGAACTGCATCTTCGTGTGCTGCCCACAATTGGTCACTGTGGGAAGATGTGACAACCGAGCTGTTCACAGAGTCTGGACTGTCCATTCACAGGCAGAGGAACAAGCTCTGTAAAAGCATGGACTGTGTGCTCAGAGACAGAAGTTAAAGCATGGACTGTGTGCTCACAGAGGAGCAAGACAAGCACATAACTGTTGATATTCGAGGTACAGGCAGCAGGTGTATGAGACTGCCACTGCTCCCTAGTAGGCATGGCCGTCTTCATGGAAGCACGTCTCTGAGCTGTCTGACTGATCAAATGACCATATGTCTTAAGTGTCCATATGAACACTAAGCCGGACAAACCATTTGTTATCGAAAAGGGCCACTTAGAACCTCAAAAGATGCATGCTGGCCTTTGGGGAAAACACCAGGTGCTCAACAATCCCACCCCCCCCAGCCAAGGGGCTGTAAGGATCCTCTATACAGAGGCTGGCAGACTCACCTGAGTGTCGGCGGACAAAGGTCCTCTTGGGTTTCTGAGGACCCTGCTATGAAGAAAGCTGGCTTACTGCCTGCGCTGAGTCTGACACACCTCAGCTAGTATGACTTCATATTAGATATTAATTGAAACTCTCTGTGCACTATTTATATATCAAATAACCAGTTTTAGCACACGTGCACATGACACAAACAGCGGCATTTGTGGAAGTGATAACCACAGCGGGGATGTTGTACCGCTGTGAAGCTGCCCGTTGTATACATTACCGCGTGCAGGGCTGGTGATGAGGCAGCCAGCAGGGTGAGAAAGAGGAAGATCTTCATTGTTCCTCTTGGCTGCTTTCCTCCTTTTATGGCGTTTCTGTGAGAGCAAAATTCAGTCGCAGGCATCAGGGGTGCGAGCCGAATCGAGGGTAGTGGCATGATTGTGGGGACCTTGGAAAAAGCTCTGGTTTCTGTTCCTGCTAATGCTTCAGAATGATCCCAACCCCTATCTATAAGCTAAGTGTGCAAATACCAACATGCTCAAGGGCTGCCTTAAAGTGAGCCATGAACATTTTGGCGGAATACATTTAATGGGTGAAAATCAAATGAAAAATTATTTATATATTTAAAACAACAGAGACTGACTGAAATGCTGCACAAAATCAAACATACGTATACTGAAAAAAAAACAGAATAAAAGCTGGAAAAAATAAAAAATAAATTATTATAATTTTTTTTTGGTGCATTTAATGATGAATTTGCCATTATAATCCGAATAAAATCCTTCAGAACACATTTTTGCTGCTTGGAAAAAAATGGGCAACTTAAGACCCAGTAAGTCAAGTGAAAAGTCTCTATTGTCAAATCCACCATATCAGGACAACTGAAATTAAAATTGAAATTACAATGGTGAGCACCCTAACAACAATGAGCAAGACAGACAAGCAAGACAGATACAGATATTCAAGTCTATATATATATATATATATATATATATATATATATATATATAAGCAAAGCTAAATTTAATTAAATACTAGCAAGTTTTCAACCAAGGAAGAAAACAC
>JABFEA020000067.1:12508078-12531075 GCA_019775915.2 Cyphomyrus plagiostoma | reverse complement strand
CCTAAAAACAATGAGCTAGACAGACAATCAAGACAGATACAGATATTAAAGTCTATATATATATATATATATATATATATATATATATATGCAAAGCTAAATTTAATTAAATACTTGCAAGTTTTCCACCAAGGAAGAAAACCCCTTCTTTTCCCCTTTTTTGCCCCCAAAGTCCTACTTCGATTCTATTCCCACAAGCCCAGCATTTTGTAGTTTTGAGGCATTCCACACGAAACTAAATACCTGATAAATCCCTTACATTGAGTACAGTGGTACTTTCTGCTCTAGTCAAAAACACTCAAATAATATACCATGCATCCCTGTAGATGGGGGACACCATGAATCAAGGCAGACTTATCGTTATAAGTAAAGAAGTGGATTCACTGAGGCTGCAGTGTTTGCTTACCGGAGAGGTGAATGTCCTTATTGTTGTCAGAAGTGAGGCTGCAGGAAGTGCTGCGTGGAACTTGCTATGCGCGTTTGGGCCAACTGCTGTTCAGTTCTGGTCTCAGCTCACCATTTAAGCATGTAAAGGGATGTGGGTGGGGTCTCCGCTGATTGACACATCCACTCTGTGATGTAGTTGCTGAAGAGCTGCTGGAGAAGTGGCTGGCGGATACATCCTGGTGATTCATGAAATGACACGGCTTCCCACATGTGGCTAATTACATGACCCAAACAGGAAGCATGCCTAAAATGGCTGTTGTATCCCTAGCCTACTTTGGGGCCAGCACTGGCATAATCGCAGTGCAGCACGGACAGCTGGCCCTTGCGCATCAGCAAGCAGGTGGCAAGGCAGTTAAAGTTGCTGATTGATTTTAAGGGTTAATACTGACCTTGTTGATTCCAGGAGGAAATTATGGTGTGTTCTGTCATTACACAGCAACCCCCTAAAAGGTTCATGCATGTGAATATCAACTGTGATGGTATTTCTGAGCAAACAACTGTGATTGTATTAAGCTCAACCTGAGGCAAGTTTGTACTCAAAACATGCAGCGGACTTGTTCAGTGCTGGCATCCTGCACCGCTACGAATTTCATTATTATTTTACCACAAATTATAATTTCTTGATAATGATTGATTTCCCTGTTTGTTTATTATCGATTTCTGTTCAATGCCAGCGGTGAGAACAACTGATTCACAATCATTCTGAAAATCTTATAAACTGTAACACTGAAACGAATCAGGCCTGATTTTTTACTGGTAGAAATTTCATCTTGCAACACATTCAGTTTCCCAATATACCTCCAAAGCTTCTAGGTAATGTGTTTAACATGTGGTGCATTCTGGAAGTATTCAGACCCCTTTGGATTATTTCCACATTTTATTATTTTGCAACCTTACGCTCAATTAAGTTCAATTTCCCCCTCTCAATTCTCCACAACGACAGAAAGCTAGAATTTAGAAATCTTTGCGAATTTACTAAAAAGAAAAAACTGAAGGACCACCTTGACATTCATTGATAAGCCAAAACATTTGACAAGGCCTGAATGATTTGTTGGCCCTTGTCAGTTCACTTAGATCTTCACCCTGCCTTTTTTTCTGAATTCAACGTGTCGACTATGAGTACCAAATGTTATCTTACTCTCCAATAAATCCCAGACCTTGACATGCACTCTTTTATGAAATAGTTACCATTATTTGCTTTACATGAGGATGTTTGTAATGTTTTGCCTTATTGTTGTGAATTTTCAGACCCTTCACCAATACTTAGTTGAAGCATCTTGGCAGCAATTGCAATTTTCTTGAGTATGATGCAACCAGCTCTGCACACATGGATTTGGGTTTTTTTTTATGTTATTTCCTGTAAATTCTAACAAGCTCTGTCAGGTCGGATGAGGACTGTCAATGGACAGCTATGTCTCTCCAGAGATCTTCGAATGGGTTCAAGCCCGAGCTGTAACAGGGTCCCTCTAGGACACCCACCAAGTTGTGCCTAAGTCACTCCTACATTGTCTTTGCGTTGTGCCCAGTCTGAGGTCCAGAGTGCTCTGGAATAGGATAAACAATAAGAATAATTACAAATAATTACACAAAAATTTAAAACAGTATAAAAAAACTAAACTAATCAAATGAAATGGCTTATACGCAGGCAGAAACATGGCCGGCTCTGGCTACAGGTAGATTAAATAGTCGCCTCAGATCCCTGAATTACCTGTGTTGCACAGGAAGTGAAATGATCATTAATTTTCTTGGTTTAAATTGACATTCCTCACTTAACGACTTACCACTAGATCATTAAACGACCTGGTCGATAAGCAAGGATTGCTGATATTTCAAACACACTGTACTGATAGTAGGTTGGTGTCAGCCATCTTCAGCTATTGTTTTAATGTCACTTTTACACCATTTATAACATTTTAGTGTATTTATAAATGTTTATACAGTAATGTAAAAAACAGAATAGAGGAAATCAGCTCTAATATACATTACTTAGCTTTGCACACTAAATACAGGTAATCAGAAATTCGAACGCTAGTGCAGTGAATACTGAGCAATTGTGGGAACAAGACAGAGAGTGAGAGAGGGTGATGCTGAAATACTGCACTGCCGTTTCCACGACCAAAGTTCTCATACAGAGTACGATACTGATTGGTCGGAGAGCTGATCGTAAGTCCCCGTGGTCGTCACATATTCATTTCTATTAATTTCTCTTGGCCGTGTCTAGTTTCAGAGTCTTTTTCATTGAAAACGCCCCCACAGCTTCATCATTGGGGTGGTATGGAGGTGCGTCAGTATTTCCAGACATGACACCAAACAGCTGTCTTGGTTTCATCAGATAAGAGAATCTTGTTTCTCCCAAACTCCAGCTTTCTAGGACTTCGCCTGAGCTCACATCAGTGGAGTGTTGCTGTGCTGGTTTCTCTAATCTCTACGTAGGATCTCTGGAGCTCAGCCGAAGTGGCTACCAGGTTCTTGGTCACCTCTTTCACCAAGGCCTATCTCCTCCGTCTGCTCACTTTGTTGGGGGTGACCAGCTCTAGAAAGAGTCTTGGTTGTTCCAATCCTTTTTTTAAGAATCATGAAAGCAACTGTCCTATTGCGAACCTTCAGTTCCACAGGATGTTTGTGATCTTCCTCAGATGTGTGCCTAAACAAAATCCGTTCTCTGGGTGGTACTTTAAACCTCATGGCTAGGTGTTTGCCTTGATATATAGTACTGAAAAGCTGGATTTCTGTTGGAAGTGGTGTTGGTGTGGCTAACAGGTTAGCCCATCCTGTGGTCTCAGTGGATCCCAATGCCCCAGTGCAGTGACGGGGACACTGTACTGTAAAAATGGTGCCGTCCTACAGATGAGACGTAAAACTGAGGTTCTCTGAACGGTACCCCAACGTCCTGGCCAAAGTAGCCCACTGTGGCCCTATCAATATATTCATAATATAATTCATTCTGTCCCTTTGTCACCATAGCTACTGTGTGGTAACCATACTGATGCAGAATGACTGCTGTCGCATCATCCAGGTGGGGGCTACTCAGTGGTGGCGGCTGAAGTGGCTCCCCATTGCTTCTGTAAAGCGCTTTGGGTCTTGAAAAGTGATACATGTATGTAACATACATTCATTCATACTGTGCAAAGGTCATAGGCTGACAATGGCTAATTAAGGTTATTTATCTTGGCATTAAGTGTATATTTTTTGAGAGAAAACGCACAATGTAACATAATGTTTACAATTGAATCATAATACAATAAAAAATGGCTATGAAGGTGAAAACACTGGGCAATCACAGGAGGTAACGAGGTGGGTGTGGCACACACAGGGCTGGAACAGGACGGACGTCGCAGGACGTAACATTTATACTGATAACAGTTAGTGAACAGCAGCTTCATGATCAACAGAATCATTCCTGTACAGATACTGTTTAAATTATTTGCTTACTGTAATCAAGTAGTCTGCTTACAGTGTACAGGCTATTTTTTAAATTATTCTTTTACTTTTTTCACCCTACTTTGCCTTGCAGTAACGTGTCTGTTTCTGGCTAGAGATCTGAGGCAAATTCTGTGCACAGAAAACATGACGGGAGAAAGAAAGTTATTTTCTCTTAATGACAACTATAAACTCATCAAAGTTTATGATAAACCGCCAGGAACAAGCCACTGAGACGTAGCAGCGAAATTACAATTAGCACTTTGAGACAATGTAACGTTGTGAAAGTGTGCTGTATAAATGAAATTTAATTGAATATTATGTGTAAAGAAGAAGAGAAAAATCGGTTATAATGATTATCCACTTACAGTGATCAATCTCACTCAGACAGATGTGATCACTATAAGCGGTTTCCACTGTATTTAAACTGATGAGGTATTGATTAGCCATAGTTGGCTAATGGCTGAGTCAAGAAATACATGGGTGTATAGTATGGTTAATCCAAATACCGGGTGATTTGAGGAGAGGTTGTTAAATGGCCAAGCTAGCACACTCTGACATACATATTTCTACAGATTTATACTAACAGGAAGATCATTTAAGCACAATTTTCTTTGACTGCTTTACGACTGTTTTTATATAGGACCTTAAACATGCTGGTGTGTGTCTTTCCAAATGATGTGCAATCAACTGAATTAACCACAGGTTCCCTCCAGGCAAAGTGCAGGAACATCTCAAAGACAATGAATAGAGCAAAATTAATAGAAATGGGATGCACTTGAAATATTTCACATGTCATATTAATGGGTCTGAATACTTATGTCAATGTGTTGTTTCAGTTTATTCTTTAAAAAAATTGCAAAAACATCTAAAAATCATGTTTTCTCTCAGTCATTATGGAGTATTGAGTGTAGATCAAAATAAATAAATGATTTTAAATTAAGGCTGACATGTGAGAAAATGTTACAAAAGTGAGGACAGCAGCACACGGAGGCCAATGTCTAACCACTAAATAAGTAAGTAAGATAAGTAAAGCTAGTCCCATCAAATGCTCATCCTTTTATGGGCATCAGGAGTCAACAGAACAAGTGTGTGAATGTGTATAATGTGGGTAGACGTGGCTGCGACCAGCCCAGAGTAGCAGAAAGGGTGTGAACCGTAAAGAAGGGTGCTAAAGATGCACTCTGCACTCCATCCTGCAGAGAAGGGGGTGTGGATGCGTCAGCCTGCCTGGGACACAGACATCCGTACAGGTCAACGAACAAAAAGGAGTGACTGGGCCTGCAAGCAGTAACAGGGGCTCATGCAGGAGAACTGAGACTGACGGAGAAGCAAAAGGGAGAGGAGAAGCTGCACGGGTGCATCTCTGCCACTGTGCGCTTAACTGCACAGTAAGGGAGTTTACACTGTGGTTTCTACACCCCTGCTTTTCAGAAGATCTCTGAAATAGCAAATATCTCATCACTGACCACAAAACCAACCTGAAGTGCAGCTGAGCAGCCTTTGAGAAAATAAAAAATCTGTCACCGCTCTTTCAAAATGAAAGTACCTTTTACATCTATTTAGAGATGTTAGACTGAATACATGCATGTATAAACACAGCTACCAGAGACATAAGAGGTTGATCTGGTCAGGACCGGTGAGAACCAAGGCGTTTACAGACGTTCTGAAGACAGGAAGCCCCATTGGGCAAATCCCTTTCCACTTTCCTGTCTGGAAAGGAAGAGGAAGTATAGCACAAGCGTTGAAGAGGCATTCTGGATGAAGCTTTCTATCATGCACTGGCATACAGGCAGCTGGCGATGAAGGTCCTGTGGTACTGCCATGATAACAATGATGATGGCAGTAAGGAGCAGATATTAACAACAAGCACAATTCAAGAGGGAAAATATATATATATATATATTTAAAAATACAGACATAAAAGTCAGAGAGGGATGTAGAAAACTATGAATGATTCACTTCCTCTCGCAAACACAATTAGCATGACGAAGGGTAATATTAGTCAATATATTACCAAGGTAGAGTGAGCACAACAGAAATCCCCGTGTGATTTAAACAGGCTGTTTATTTAGACACGTCGATGAGAATCACTGGAAATGTTTCTGTTTAAAGTTTTGCCACATGCAGAATCACACATAGAAACACTGCGCAGTGAAATAGAGAGCAGTATGTCAACAGTTTTAAATGATGCATAATGACATATGCATGAAGTGAGTTGTTAGCTTTGGGAGTCCTCACGCAGAATGCGAATGGCCTGGCTTGGCCTGGGGTACAAGCTGTTCCCCAATCTCTCAGTTATGGTCTTCAGTGCCTCCCTGATGCTCCCAGTCAGGATGCTCTCAAAGATGCAGGTGTAGGATGCTTGAGTCAATATGAACTTCATCAGCATCCTAAAATAGCAGAGGACCTGCCTTTTTTAACAAGGCCATTGCATCGTCTATGTATCTGTTTGGGCAATAAGCAAATAGCAGTACGTCTGGTGTGCTGAGTAATGTGGAGCAGATGTGATCCCTTGGAATGGTTCATTACTGGATGCTGCCCCTACCAATACTACGGAATCCCAAGACAGCTGCCAGCGAAAGCATCCTGAGAGCTCCTGGTTCGTTAGAGATCCCAGCCACAACAGTGATGGCCTCTTCTCTCTGCCGAGGTCGGGCAAACAGCACAGCTGCCTTTAGGTAGAAGAGCTTCTTTCCCCAGATGATACGGATCCTTAATGTTTAGGACTTGTTACACCAACATTCCAGCCTTCACAACTTATACCATTATAGTGCATTTAAGTAAATATTTACTATTACGCTCTTGCACTACCTGCCCACCATGATATGTATGATTACTGTATAATGTTTAATATCACATCTCTTTATACTAATGTTCCCTTTAATCTTATGTCCCTTATCCCGATGCCCCCCGCTTATAGTCTGGAGCTAGGTAATAATGAATTTCACTATGCCTTGTAGTGAATATAACTGTGTATGTGACAAATAAAACTCTGAAACTTTGAAACTCGAAGTGCAGCCAGGTAGTAGGTGTTTGGACATGGTGGGAGGGGTTTCTTGGGCGCGGGGATGATGGTGGCCTTTTTGAAACACACTGGTACTCTGTCTTGGGACAATGATGAGTTGAATGTGCTGGAGCGGCACTGGAGTTAACTGGTCTGCACTGGTGAGGAAGTGAATGCATTGGCATGTCTTTCTAACAAGGTCGCTGGAGTGCATTTTCCATGTCAAGTCCCCCATGATACAGGCACCCAAGTATCTGAAACTGGGGAGCCATTCCACAGGTGCCCCGTCGATTGTGAAGGGGTTGAAGTGCCTCTCCTGTTTCCTCCTGAAGTCCACGTTGATCTCTTTTGTCTTTTGTTAACTCATTCTGGTAGGCCATTTCATCATTACTGAAACAAGGCCCTTAAACCCCCAAGTGCTCTACAGCAGGTGTCAACACCACAGTGAATCCTGGACATTTTGACCAAAATGCAATTTTTCGTACAGATATGGTGTTTACAGACATGGTCAAAAACATTTCCAAATTTCCGCTGAAGACCCCCAAAATAACAGTGTCAAAAACTTGCAACCCATGTTTTGCCAACCAGAGGGAGCAAAACGACCCCCTCACTGGTGCACCCCCCCACCCCACTTGTGTCTCCCTGGCCTACATACTGCTTTTTCCTCATTCAAAACATTTAAGAAAAGACACACCAACGATCTTGGGTTCTGCATCTCAAAAAAAAAAAAAAAAACATTGCCTTGGGGATTGTTGTGCTAAGAGCTGTACCTTTTTGCTGCTCACTCCCTTAAGTGCCTTTTTGCTGCTCATTCCCTTAAGTGTCTTTTTGCTGCTCACTCCCTTAAGTGCCTTTTCGCTGCTCACTCCCTCCCTTAAGTGCCTTTTTTCTGCTCACTCCCTCCCTTAAGTGCCTTTTTGCTGCTCACTCCCTCCCTTAAGTGCCTTTTTGCTGCTCACTCCCTTAAGTGCCTTTTTGCTGCTCACTCCCTTAAGTGCCTTTTTGCTGCTCACTCACTCCCTTAAGTGCCTTTTTGCTGCTCACTCGCTTAAGTGCCTTTTTGCTACTCACTCCCTCCTTTAAGTGCCTTTTTGCTGCTCACTCCCTCCCTTAAGTGCCTTTTTGCTGCTCAGTCCCTTAAGTGCCTTTTTGCTGCTCACTCCCTTAAGTGCCTTTTTGCTGCTCACTTCCTCCCTTAAGTGCCTTTTTGCTGCTCACTCCCTTAAGTGCCTTGCCCACGCTTATTTCTGAGAAAGTGTCTGGCGCACTGACAAATGGATTACTGAAAATGTTCTCTAACATGTCAAATCTATGATTAATGCCTTTCTCTAATTTACAGAATGCGCTAATAGATTAGAAGCCAATGCAATGAGCATGGAATACTGCTACAATGCTTAACCCCTGGATCCTATTTGTGGACTTAAGCTTCACTTTTCATACTATAATCCTTGAAAGGTTGAGAGAGAAGCTTGGTGATCTGGACCTGCGGTCTTCCATCTGCCTGTGGGTCACTGAGTTGCTGATGGATAGGAAACAGTATGTGAGAATGACGACGTTCATTTCGGATTCCCTGACCACCAGCATAGGTGCTCCTCAAGGCTCCTTTTTCTCTGTGTCTCAGGGGACCCATTTATACAATTTACAGACGATACCACATCGACCAGCCTCATCCCCATTATTGACCATATACAGGCAGGGAATCAAATGCCTGCCTCATTGGTGAAGTAAAAACAATCTGAACCTAAACTGCAAAAAGGCTAAAGGAATGATAATAAACATTTAATTGTATGACACACAGCACTTTATCACAATCACAGTGCAGTAACTGTTCCATAGTCTTACTCTTCAATACAATATTGTACATAATCTACTGTGTTGTGTGGTATGCAAGGCCTCCTCTAATTGCATGCAAAGGTGTTAGTGTACTTAAGCGTAGGCCATACTGTAAGGGTGGTAGGCATCAATGTGGTGGTGGTATGGCGTGGCACTTTCACCACTGCATCCCTACCACCACCTAGTTAACAACTTTTACTGTCCATGACCCCCCACAGCTCAAGGGCCACACAGGACATTTTCCCGGTGGGCCGATGGGCACGTGGGCCAGCAAAATACGTTGTGGGACCGCCCCCAGTAATATTTGTTCCTCTGCAAAGAAAATGTAAAATCTAGCTCCTTATATATTGTTTGTCTCTTAGGTTAATGTTGTGTATAGTCATAACATTTCTAACTTCTATGCATCCATTTTACACCAGCAAATTCCTTGGACATTCCAGGTGAATGAAGTATGATTCTGACAGAGAGTCTGCTTACTGTACAGTCTGAGTGATTCAAGGTAGTGCCAAGAACAAATGGGGCACATCACAAAGTACACAAGCACAGAAGATATTCTAATGGAATGCTGTGCTCACTCTGTTTCAGAGAAGCACTTTACTCCAGATCCAGCTGTGGCATTGTTTATACCAAAAAGCACCCAGATGGGGACCCTGGCATTTGTTTACTGAATCTTTCCTCGTGATTCATGGTACTGTAGTACAGACACTCCCCGGGTTACGATGGGGTTTCGTTCCAATAAACCTACTGTAAGGCGAAAATGCATTTTAATACAGTATAGCAAACATCAAAGCCTGGCCTAACCTACCTTAAACATGCTTAAAACGCTTAAAAACATTAGCTTACACAAGGGCTATTTTATCATAAAGTTTGAAATCTCATATAAATTATTGAATAATGTACTAAAAATGACAAACAGAATGGAATTGGAATAGCCATCATAAAGTTGAAATATCATAACACGGACCTGGGGATTATCTATTTAACACAAATGTGAATGAATGAGGGAGCGGCGCAGTGCCATAGAGCACTTGAAAGTGAAGCAAAAGAGCTCTCATTCTCATTTTCACTTGTCTTATTCAGGGTCACAGACTCTAGAACCTATTTCAGAAACTATAGGCGCAAGGCAGGGAATAACTCAGGAAGGGACGCCAACCCATCACAGTACATATTCATACACCATTCACTCACCATTCACATCTACAGGAAATTGGGAAACTCCAACTCACCTTAACATTTTTTGTACAGTGGGGGGAAACAAGAGAACCCAAGAAAAATCCCAGGATGATACAATATTGAAAACTACACACACGTAGAACAAAGGCGCCCCCTATCAGCCTGTATACAATTTGCAATTTATTTAATTATCAAATTAAGATTTGGATGGCCTCGCTTCAGGTAAACTTAAATGCCTCTTATTTGAAATCGAAGGCTGTCTTATCGATACAGTTGTATATGTTGGAAGTTCTGCTTTAGTGTTGCTGTTTCAGAAAATCAATTACTGCACGTTAATTGATGCTGCTTTTAGGAGTGAGCCAAACAGCTTTTTGGTTGGATCTAAAATCGTGCGATGACAAAAAAGAATTCTGATATTATATGCTTTGCCATTGGTGTGTGGACATCTAGGTGGGTTTAAGCAGGATTGCCAATTCTCACACACCTGGCGTGACACTCACACTTTTAGACTCTCACGCCCACACAAATCTTATGGTAAATCTGAATTATTCGATTATAAAGTGTTGGGGTAGTTTTCAAACCCTACAGACTATTTACAAAGTAATAAACCTGTTACATACATGTAAATGTGTGTGCATAAATATACAGACAGAATTGAAAGTCTCACTCCAGGCAGCTGCCCAAAGGTGGAAAGCCTGTTTAAGTTAGGTTTGGAGGTGTGTTTCATAGCTGGCCCTATAGCACTGGCTCACAGACATATCAGAAGCGTTTGGCTCCAGCAAGAGCTGACAGTGGAAATGTCTTCTCTTCAAGTGTTTGTGGGGCAAAACTAGGATGACCGTATGTCCTCTTTTTCTTGGACTTGTGCTCTGATTTTCGCAACCTAAAAATTCCTGAAATGTCTGGGATTTTGCTTTGTTTCATGTTGATATTTGCTTTCTACATGGGATTTAATTTCCCACTGCTTGTTTTTGTTTGTATGTGGCTTCACGCTATCACAAAAAGTGGAATAAGTTACTTCCATTTGGAATGGTTATATGAAAAGAACATACTTTATGTCAATACAAATTACATTTATTTTGTTCTGATCTTTTTTAGTTATAAACTGCTAGCTACAAACTGTTTCTTTAAGGCTGTGGTCCTTGAACTGCTGATTTCTGACCTACACCCACAGGCTGTTAATAATTAATGCCAATTCAGTCTAGTTTAGGGTGACCAGATAATCCATGTCAGGGAGGACACTTTGAGCTACTTCAGGTTTTACAAACTACTTTCAAACTGAAAGGTTCCTGTGCTTGGGTAATTAGTTCAGCTCTTCTCATGCTTTGACTGGTTTGTGTCCTTGATTGAAAGACTCATACAGCTGTTTCACATTAGCATTAGTGACACATGAATGATTATAGGAGGCTGACCAATTAGCACACAGTGAGAGATGAATGCTAAAGTGAAATCCAGGTCCGTTTAATTGAAATGATCATTTACAATTCCTGTCCAAGCTAAGAGTGTCCTCCCTGACATGGATTATCTGGTCACCCAGATAATCCATCTATTTTGCTTTCATTCCAAACATTCCTTTTCATTTGTTGAGGCTTTCCGTGTAATTGTACATATTAATATAAACAGTCTGCAGCTGTATTAATTTAGTTCCTTTTATGGGCATTTCGTGTATACCGTAAAGTAAAATCCCACCTGACGCATAAAAACTACTGTAATGATTTATTATCGTCAGACTGAAACAAGTCCCTCCACCTCCCCTTTAATGAACGTGGCGTATGCGCCTCTCCTTTAATTAACGTACGTTTCACCCGGAAGTGAAGCAGCGGAGGGGAACTAACTGACTCAACCAGTGATTTATCTAGTGATAAAACCTGACTGGGCTTTACGACCGAGGGGGATGGGCGAAAGGGGATCGCATGGTCACTGAGGTGCAAGAGTTGTCGGTTTGTAAGACTGGTGAGTTTCAATGAAATTCAAGACACGGGGTCCGCCTGAATGAAAGCAGACGTGTGGAGTGTGTAGCAACGATGAGCCGTCGGATCGCGGCATTCATATGTTTCTGTTGTCGATTATCGGTATGATCCCATTTTCTCCCACGGTTAGCTTACTCAGAGTGAGCTGTTGGGAAATCCCTGTCCCTGTGTGCGCTGGATGGCAGGACAAGTGTGGGAAAAGTGGATGCATTCAGCTATACATATGCTTATCTGTCAACCATATTTCTCTAGGGTGAAAGGTATAGCATACATTTTGACTTTAATATGATACTATCTTACACCATAAGGAACGGACTAGAACATTCTTGCAGAACATTGTAGCATGCCTTAGAAATCGTAGACAAATTCAGTTATAATCGTATAACACAATGGTCAAGATGGATGTGACTGCCAGGAGGATTGCGGACTTGCAAGACACTGAGCGCGAACTTTGTCCGTGTAGTGCGTAAGAAAAGATCGATAACGCGTCGCATATCAGGCCTCGCTGATGATTAAAATAAGCAGTGTCTCTTATTGCTTGTGTGAGTTTCAGAAACGCATACACTCACGAGTGATTATTTAAAGATCATAAGTTTGAAAAACATATTATGACTTATTGCGGATGGGTAGGAGTGAACAAAAGCAGGCTAGTTCATGGGCTTTGTGTAAATAGGTGGCCCTTAGCTTTCTGTCATAGCTTGCTCACCAGTTTCCAGTCTGTTGCCCATTAACTGGAGCTTACTTCCCAACACACTCTGGCAGCGATTGGGTCGTGTGTTTCCAGTGTGAAATTGGTCTGGATATTTGCAGCTGAGGGTCATGCCCAGCAAGGAGAAGGAGCTAGACTTGGGGAAAGAAGTCCGTGTAAAATCTCGGCTGTATACTCTTTCCACTAGCTCCATTAACGTTAGCTGTATCTCTATGATGCCTTGGACGAATGCGTGCCGATCACCCATATTTCTCCAGAGGTCCCATCTTGGTGAATATGACGATGGCACATGCAGGGGCTGTAGTTGCTGCGGTTACCGCTGTGATGGCAATTCTGCTCCACTCCTCCATACACAAGATTGAGGAGGGACACCTGGCTGTGTACTACAGGTGAGCATGATTCCTGTTTGTGCCTTTGCTCCCTGTCTGTGGTGTGATTCCCTGACCTCTTTGGTGTCTTTCTCTCAGAGGCGGGGCTTTGCTGACCACGCCCAATGGTCCTGGCTACCACATCATGCTGCCCTTCATCACCACGTACAGATCAGTGCAGGTCACATGATTCTGGCGCTCGCTGAGGATCGGTCTGTGCCACACTTTGGTGTGAGATGGAGCCTGACTGTGTTTTTGTGTTGCAGACGACGTTACAAACGGATGAAATAAAGAACGTGCCCTGTGGAACCAGGTATCGTGTGTGTGATTGTGTGGGTTGTTATGATGGCCTGTGCTTGCTGGTCTAACCCCCTTCATGCCTCTCTGCAGCGGGGGCGTCATGATCTACTTTGACCGGATAGAGGTGGTCAATATGCTGGTTCCTTCTGCAGGTGAGCCCTTCTTTGTGTGTGTGTGTGTGTGTGTGTGTGTCTGTGAGTGCGTGTGCGTTGACTCCGTGTGAACAGCTTTTCACTCCTCTGACCTGCGAAACAATGTGTGTTCAGTGGTGGACATCGTGAAGAATTACACTGCTGATTATGACAAGACGCTGATATTTAACAAGATCCACCATGAGCTGAACCAGTTCTGCAGCGTTCACACCCTTCAGGAGGTCTACATCGAGCTCTTTGGTGAGATTTGGTGCTCTTCCTCTGCTGATATCTGTGAGTGTCAAGGAGACTGACCCAGATTCACACCTCACTCCAGATATCATCGACGAAAACCTGAAGATCGCCCTCCAGAAGGACCTGAACGTCATGGCTCCTGGCCTCACCATCCAGGTGAGCAGGTCAGCTGGTCACACCAACCCCAGGTGGAGTCGCTGCTCGGCCATGAGAGTGGAGCTGGTGAAAGGTTTGCGTTTAGCTGCTCCTCGATTGGAGGTGCCAGTTCTGTTTTAAACTGCTGTTTTTAAAACGACGTTTAATTGAGAATGCTTCCTGTGCTCCCATTCTAGGCCGTACGTGTCACCAAGCCCAAGATTCCAGAGGCGATCCGAAGGAATTTCGAGCTGATGTGAGTATTGTGTGTGTGCGCGCATGTGTGTAAGTAAGTGTGTGTCACATGACCCTGTGGACCTGTATCTCCCATAGGGAGGCGGAGAAGACCCGGCTCCTCATCACTGCTCAGACACAGAAAGTGGTTGAAAAGGAGGCGGAGACTGAGAGGAAGAAGGCTATCATCGGTATACTAGAGGGAGCCTTTCTCATGACATGTTTCCATGTGAAACTGCTGGGAAGAATAGTTCCTTATTTTGCTCTCTCTTATTTTACTCTAGAGGCCCAGAAGATGGCCCAAGTCGCTGAGATTCATTTCCAGCAGAAGGTTATGGAGAAGGAGACAGAGAAGAAGATTTCAGAGATTGAAGGTCTGTCCTGGTGCTTTGAATGTCATTGCCCAAGGTCACACGTGCCTTGGCACGGCTTTGATGGTATCACAGTGTGCTTTTCTTTCGTTTTTAAAATATCCTTCCTGTCCCAGATGCTGCTTTCCTGGCCAGGGAGAAAGCCAAAGCTGATGCAGAATACTACACAGCAGCCAAATTCGCTGAAGCCAACAGGGTAACCTTTATGGGAGCAGGAATAGTGACTTTTTTTATGAATAGACATGGCGTCAGTTTCACTGATTCACTGATGTTTAGAGGGCAGCATGGTAGGGTGGTTCTGATGCACGCACACATGCACGTCTAAGCCAACCCCCAATCGCCTTCTCTGTCCACTTAGCTCAAGCTGACCCCGGAGTACCTGGAGCTCATGAAGTACCAGGCCATCGCAGCTAACAGCAAGATCTACTTCGGCCAGGACATACCTAACATGTTTGTGGATAACAGTGATCGCCGGCATGGCACTCTGCACAAGCCTGACCTCACTGAGCTCCTGGGGAGTGTGGAAAAGGGGGAGCGGCCCGGGAGGACCCAGCGGGCCCCAGCCAATACGGAGCCTGCTGCCTGAGGGGTGGAGCCTGCAGGGGGTGGGGTGTTCTCCCTGTAAGGGGGCGTGGCATGCTTTTGTTTTGTTTTTGGAGAGTGTGCGTGAGGGGTGTGTGTGTGTATGTGGGATGGGGGGGCATGTAGCTATGCAGTCTGAGATCAATGCACAAGGACAACTGCCGTTAGATCGGTGAAACGGAAGATCATCAAACGCTACCTGATACACTCTGAATTGACGTGACGGCCAAATACCACTGGATCACCGATAAACACTCTGCTGCGCACAGCCAGCTTTTTGGTGTCGTGTTTTATTTCTGCTGGATTTTATATGCAAATTCTGCCTTGGCCCTGCCAATTTTTTTAATTTTATTATTTTTTTTTATGGCATACATGCAGTATCTGATTTTCCCACTTATTTCCGTGAGGGGAGACAGCTGTAACCTGTCATTAAATCAAACTGGAACGATCAGGCTTCATGCTAATTAGAGATGCTCGTGTGTGTGAAAATGGGAGTGCGTGTTCCATGACCATGTTCTGAAGGTGTTGCGATTGCTGGCTGATGTGGGAGGTGTGGCTCCCAGTGTGGCTTGGGTCTGGTTGGTTGGATGCAGATCAGCTAATGCAGAGTTTGCTGATCTCCGGGCTGCTGGCGGTGTGCAGGATTGAAGCTTCCTGCATATTCAGCTTATAATGCATAAATCAAATGAGGCCGGGTACATTTCCGCTAGTCCGGTTACCCAAGAACTACCTGTCAGTGTAAGACCTGGCAGCAGGGCTGGTCTCTGAGATGGAGCTGAGTGGATTTCTGGAGGGCTGTCAGCCTGAGACAACTTCAGTCACTCGGAATGGAGATTGCTTAGCTGGGGATTGCCTTGTTAAAATCTTAGAGGTGCTTCCTGGATAGAAAAGGACCTTGTAAGTTGAGGAGCCTCGTCGTTTTCTAGGACCTCTGTGGTACATCTCCATGCCTGACTAGGGAGGCAAAAATGGGTGAGAAACTGTTTGTGGATGCAAATCACTGAAAGAACCGGATACAGTGTGTGTCTGTGGTGTCGTCACTTCAGAGAGGAAGTTTCCTTGGGCAGGAACTTATGACCATGTGTGAAGTATTTTCTTCTCATGACCTGCTGGCTGGTTACTGCACTTTTAGTCATCATGCCATTCTGCCAATTTGTGTAATGGCTCCCATAGGCTCAAGCAGCTTCCGCTATCATTACTGCAGCACAGCATGCATGGCAGTGTGGCTCTCACTAGGGGGAGCCCTTGTACTCCCATGCTGGTAGGGAAGGGTTATTTTATTGCTTTGGATTGGATATTGGTGGTGACTGGTGCTTGCCTAGCAGAGAGTGAATCTGCAAAGCGTGAATCTATGCCCTGTACCTCCTAGTGTTTTTGTTGTTAGTGTGTTAGCTGAGGATACATGCCCCAGATATCTTTTTGACTAGACTGGATTTTCATTTTCTTTCTGTTAAGGTGTTTACTGGGCTAAGAGGGCTCCATAGTTGAAATACACAAATTGAAATTGCTAATCTTAAGTCTCTTTTAGTTTTAGTAGATGTTGATTAAAAGTTAGTGCAGGTTTGTATTTGTGGTGATGGAACGGAGGACAGCTGCAGTGAAAGGGAGGTCAGATGTTACAAATGTTGACAACATTGTCCTCTTTTTGATGCTGGAAAACAGTCAGATTCTGTCCCTTAAGAGCTGTAATTTAGCGAGTGGTAGGGTGTTACAAAGGCTCTGCTCTAAGAGAGAGAATTGCACGTCTGAGTCGGTTTGATTGCTTTGGGGTCGTTTTTTTGACACTAACAGCCTTGGCTGATCTTTCTGAAGATATGGTTTGAAGAGAAAAAAAAAAAAAAAGTCAAACTGGACCAAGAGACTCTACATGCTGTCTCCTCCCAACCAATCTCCTGATTCCTCTTGGGTCTCTGTAACATCCCAAATAGCTCAGCACACGTTCCGTGCTAAATGTTTTTTCTTTGGTAATCTCTCATTATTTGAATGTTGTGGTAATGACATCCTTTCCTGGCTTAGTATTGTGATCCATCAGGTGGAATTAAATTTTCATAAAATTGTACTACTTTGTGAATGTTACTTTTTGTACAATCTACGTAATTTGATCAGGATCTCATTTTAAAACCTTTTTATGCAAAAAATAAAGACACCGTTTGCAAAATTTTCACAGAAAATAAATCTATTTTGATATCACTAATGTAAGATGCTTGGTTACTGATGCTTTGGATGTTCATGTTCTGCTTACCGCTAACAATATATCACAGCGGCTACAACTTTCTAGTACTGCTGAGCTGTCCTGGCTGTTTATAGTGGGGGTCACTCGTGGTTCACACAAACTCTACAAGGTCACTGGTAATGACAGCTGCCAGAAGTCTAGGCAGATGTTTTTACTGCATCTCCTTAGGTCCCTTTGCTCTCTAAGATGTGGAAAACCCCCAGGGTCATTTTCTGCTGTCCATCCAAGCCAAGCTGTACTACTCCCCCCTCTATTTCCATCGTGAGTGTGACAGGCTGGGAATGCCTTGGTTCCAAGTCTGTTCACAGCCAGAGGCCACCTTCAGTTGCCTCATGAATATCTGACCAGCAGCATTTGTGGCATGGTCACCTTACAGTTTGTAATACTAAAATTGTAGTATTTGGTCAATACTTTGAAAGTGAAATGAGATGAATTCAGAAGTGAATTTTTTGCAGTGTTTCATTGCTAGCTTGTACTATATAATTTGCAAACTGAAATCCTATCAGCAGGGATAAACCTGAGGAACTGGCTGGTTAGCTGCTTAGCTAAGTTAACCTCTACCTTGGATTTAGTGTTTTCCTGTATTTGCCTACGTAAGCTGTTTGGGTCATATGCCTTGACATAAGTTAGCACTGCTGCAAATAATTATTTATAATGAGGTTAGTCTGTAAATGTTCACACCCGGATTCCTTGTTGGCTCAATGAGACAGCGCCTGTGATCTCTGACAGGACCAAAAAAATATACAGTGTGTTCTATTGATAATGAGACATTTCACAGCTCCTGAGGGCCACCTTGAATATAATGGACTTGTTTCTGGAATCCCTGGACATGTGATAATACATCAGTATCTCTTGTTATGGCTGTTATGTATGTGTAGAACACTATGAGAATGGATCATGCAGAAACAGAGAAAACAGCCATGGATCTGGCTGATTTTGCTGATGGATGGTTGGTGTCCTGAAAAAGGAGTCTGCATGCTACTCTTTTTTTTCTGTCTGAGTGTCGTGTTACGGGCCAGTAAGAAATGTGCACAAGTTGTAAAATTGCATAAATTTATTGGCTTGGGGTCGACCTTCGTCTGAGAGCTGCTGGTCATTGTTCCTGCTCCCATTCCTGCCTTTTGCGCATCACACCAGCTCAGAGATGTGTTTCCTGTTTGGAATGTCCAATATCCCTTAAGTGCTCTGCAGCAGGCAGTCACTTTGTGGTCCCCTCGTACCTTGAAGTCCGTGGGTGTTTTTCGGAGATCCCGCTTGGCCATTCGCATGGGGGTGCATCATCTCGAGGGGGGAGTTCAGCCCAGAGGCCATTTCACTGGACTTTATTCTTACCTGTTTGTCTTGCCAGGCAAGTCAAAAATATGGAAGGGACAAAACATAATGCCAATAATGCTGTGCATTTTCACATTAATGAGTCTCAAAAGCTGTACGAAGGTTAGCGTGCTGTACCTCCTCAGGCTCTCTGCTTTCTTCCTGCACGTTCCTGTGCCCCTCCACACATCCTCTGGCTTTAGCTCTGCAGGAAGTCCTCCTTGCTTTTTGTGCCCAGGATTGTCCTTGTTATGGTTCCCCGTGTCAATCTCCCTCAGGAGGTTGAGGTAAGGCCATCTGTCGTTGTCACGGATTGGTTGAGTAAACAGGTTGACCGTTTTCCATTAATGGCAACTGTGGTCACCGTTTCACTGCCTCCATCCGTTCCATTATCAGTGTGAGAAAGTCCCACCCTTTGCTGTAAATGTTACATTTATGCCTGGAAGCTGCAGGGTGGAATGAGCTGTGGTCCTGGTCCCAGCCTCGAACTGGCTTAGCTAAGCTACAGTGTGATTTTAAAAGCAGAGCGGCAATACATGTTAAATCATCCAAGTGCTTATGAACTACAGTGTGCCACCAGACATATGAAGACCCAAGCAGAATAGCAATGAATTTAATCACTGCAGTGTGGAATTCAGAACAAAAGGCATTATAGAGTGTGCCTGATCCAGCTGTATAGCAGCACCCTCGACTCAGTAGTCCTGGGAATGTTCCACAGTATGAGAATCTGATCACTCCAGACTTCACAATGAAGGGTGGCACCCATTAGAAGATGGGAAGCAAAACCTTGGCTTCCTTATCATTCATTCACGAGGCATCTCACAAACAAGAATGTTCTATCTGTGGGTCTAGCCCCACATTATGCAGGCTTGCTCAACCCAAGGTTGGTTATCTTGCTGAGATAGCACCCAGCAGCCATTCTCCATGGATATCACCTAAAAATGATTATCAGCTGAGTCTCTTTCTCAGGGAGCTTACAGTGGTCCAGAAACCCGGTGGAAGTATCTCCTTTCAGCCATCTTTTGATAAGAGCCAAAGCGCTGGCTCTGTTAAGCATATAGTTTGTCCAGCAATGTAAGAGAAACTCAATAGAAGCACAGGAAGTCATTTCTGGTTGTTCTCATCAATCACAGAAGGTAGTTCTGTGGCCCATTGGGAACTAGTGAATTTTATTATTATTATTATTATTTGAACATTGTGTAGGTACATTTTATGCTGTGACGTTTGACATTCATGTAAAAAAATGCTATTTCCTGTTGTTTGTCTTAAGGCTTGAGTCCTGCTCTTGGGGGAGGGGTGATAACCCAAGCGTGTCTCCTCATAGCTCGCTCACATACTCGCCATTTTAGGCAGTGACGTCCAGGTTGGGTTTCTTGGTGTTTACAGACCTGCATTTCCAAAAAGCTGCTCTACAGGCCTTCCAGAAACTTACACTGCTACCAACTTCTTGGGACCTTGACTTCAATGAAGAAGGCAGAGTAATGGGTTTTTAGGTTTTTTTTTGGAACTATCGTAATAGCAGTGACGTAATAGTTAGTACTTTTGACTGCTGATGCCATTTAAAGCTTTAGTTTGAGGAAGTGGGTGATGTGGATGCTGTTTAAGGGCAGGTCCCTGTCTTACATAGAACTGGGCTGGAAATAGCAACAAGATGCATGCAAAGCAATGAGCTCATTATTACTGTGTGGGTGGCTGATTGCAATGTGTCTCTGTTTTAAAGCGGGCAGCAGCGAAAAGATTCAGTTTCATTGCTTCAGAAGTTAGTTACCTATCAATTATTTTAGTGACTCCTCTTGCCATGGAAACCTGCATTTTCTATGTTCTCTCATAAGGAAAGTATGTTTTCTTCCTTTGTACTGGTTGACCCCCCCCCCCAGACTGTAATTAGCACAAGCATTTAGCACTTATAACTGAATTCCCACAAATGCTGTTACGGAGAAACACTGATGGAACACAAGGAGCATTATGAGAGACTGCTATGTTTGCCCCTGTGCTGCGGCCCTCTGTGTTTGGGGTGAGCTTCCTGTGGGTGGGCCGTCTGCTTATGTCCTTTTTCATGTCTGGGATTCCAGGATTCACAGCAGATCCTGAGACGCATGTATCAGGGAGATTCTGGCCAGTTGGCTCTAACTGACTGGGGTAGCGCTATGGGCTTCTTTGTCAAACATGAGGCCTGCGTGTTTAACCAATCACAGTTAGGGACCCCTGCTGTCTCCATTATCGGCCTGTGTTTTATCTGACAAAGGTGACAGAAGGTGAGCTGCAAAGTGGCCAGGATTCACGCCCGGACTGTGTTACCTCCATGCTGTGACTCCAAAGCTGGGTGAAGTTATTTCAGTATGAGTGAAGGAATTGTGGGACATGGCAATGTTGTTTGCTAGGGGTTTTGAATGTGCCTGTCTCCTGCGGGTTGACCTTCACTCAGGTCACATGATGCGGTAAAATGCTAGTCAGCTTCTGCCCTCCTGCCTTAACAGTAACTGCAATAGGTCAGATACTGTGGTTATTTAGAAGTTACTAAGGGGTGCAAGTTAATTATTTTATTGATACCTGTAGGAGAACGTTTCTTTTTGCCGACTTCATCCTGTTCTCCATGAGACACACACAGACATGAGCTGGCTTGGGGATCTCAGTGAAGGGCAGTTACCCATGGCACCTGGGAGGGTGGAGTTTAAGGGCCTTTTTCTAGTGAGGCTGGGCTCAAACCATTGACTTTCTCATCACGGTCATAGCGACTTAGCTCACTGAAACGCACACTTCCCCTTTTTCTGTAAAAAATATGGCTTTTACCTGTCATCAATGAAATCTCCACAAAATCTAAGTGATCTAGTTAAACAGAAACAGAAAAAGAATAGAATCGGCCCTCTTTAGTGCAGTGATGACGCCTCTCAGGAAGCCGTCACATTTTTAGAGTAAAACCAAGTCACCGGACAGCCAGGCCTGCCGCCTCTGGATCCTGTGGCTCGGCAGAGGGCCCAGCCTGCTTCTGCAGGCCTACCCACCCTCCGAGACATCCTGGAGGAAAACCGAACGACGTTTTCTGAAAGGCGGAAGTTTGGTTTACTGCAGACGTAGGGGAAAGGGAGGCTAGGTGGACTTTACAGAGTGCAGAGGCATACAGGAAGCGGCAGATCCAGCAGCAGCTGGCTGTTTGCTGTCGGACGCTCGTCAGGAAATGCACTGACAGGATCTGACCTTGGGCATTTTGTGGGTTTGAGTGACCAGTCTGAGCGTGTGACTGTATTTTGCTAGTCAGCTGGTTTCCCAGTGGTTTCCAGTTTTTAATCCACTTCCTTATTTTTCCAGCTCAATTCCAGCTGGGTTATGATCCTGACTGAGTCACCCATTCGACTTTCTTCGGCCCCTGAAAAGATCTTTCTCACAGAGGCTGTGGTGTTGTATATTTTCTTAGAGATTCCAGTGGTGAATGCTAGCCCTTTGATGTAAAGATGCACCCTACAAAGACAGTCTGCGTCGGGTTCAATAACAAATTATCTTGGATGCTTTGATGTTGATTCGACTCACCATGATTCAATGCAACTTCAACAAACTACCACTAAAAGCCTGTGTGATTCGGACCACTTTTATATCTACTTGAGGCTCCCTCAGTGTTCAGTGAGTCAAGCTGGACCGAGGCCCTCCCCAAGTTCCCTTTGTGTTCCAGAAGACGCAGTTCCTCTCATTCTAGGTCAGGCTGAGTCAGCACAAACTGAAGACTGCTCCTGGAAAGATGAACCCACGATGCACTGCTGTTACGCAAAGGATCATGGGATTGTGTATAAGCAGCTGCCTAATGTAATGGCAACATCACTGGCTGGGAAAATGCATTTGGTTCCTTGTTTTTGTACAGTTATGTATCACTGTGCTGTGGTTTTAAATGTCACAATGTTTCTCACAGCATAATTTTATAAATCTTTTGCAGCTAGTACAACTGTATGCCTGCATTACAGAGTTTGCAAAGTTTTTTTAAAGTACGCCTTCAGTACTGTGGTACCCCTTGATGCTGGGGTAGCTTGGAGGCCAATCAGCATCAGAAGAAATCCCTGCTGTTCAGGACTCACTTTGTTTTGAGTAATTTGACTAACGGATCCAATTTGTGTCCAGACAAATCGTGGCTGGAGATGCTGAGTCCAGCAGAACTCGGCACATGCTGACAGGCACCATGAGGTGAGACCAGCAGTGTAACTCTCTGTCAGGAAGGCAAGGGAGCAGTCATCAGCAAACAGTAGGAATTAGACCAAACTGAAAACAAAACAGACACATGAATAAGCAAAAAGCACACTGCCCAAGGGAGTTCTGGTCAGAATGCTGAGTCTGTGAGCCAAAAAGCCTCTCTGGTCCAGCTTGACCTGCCTTGCTTAAGTTTCATGGTTTCTTCCAACATCTGGAACAAGTTGATCCCTCAATGCTGGGGGGGGGGGGGGGGGGCACCAGATTATAAAAATTTCAAAGCCCTTCACAAGCAGTTACATTGACACAATTAAAAAAAATACATCAAATTCTTAGAGAATAAAAACC
>JABFEA020000067.1:12492441-12508068 GCA_019775915.2 Cyphomyrus plagiostoma | reverse complement strand
TCGTGGATAGATGGGGGTGTGGCTATTGCTCTCTCTGATGGGGGGGGGGGGGGGCCCCCCCCGCGCCGGCGCCGCGCCCCCCCCCCCCCCCCCACGAGATGAGAAAATTTTCAAAGCCCTTCTCAAGCTGTTCCATTGACACATTTAAAACAGAGACATCATATGCTGAGAGATTCAATCCCTTCCCCTACTGATGGTAGAATGTGGCTCTCTTAACATGCCCATTCCAGGTTACCGTGAGAATGTGGCTCTCTGAACATCTTCGTTCCAGGTTACCGTGAGAATGTGGCTCTCAGAACATCTCCGTTCCGGGTTACCGTGAGAATGTGACTCTCTGAACATCTCCGTTCCAGGTTACCGTGAGGATGTGACTCTCTGAACATCTCCGTTCCGGGTTACCGTGAGAATGTGACTCTCTGAACATGTGCATTCTGGGCTACAGGGCTGCTGGAACTTGTCCGGGGAGATTGGGGTCTGGGTGTCCAGGGCCGTTCAGGTCTGTGAAGCTCACTCTTTATATGGACTTTGCAAAACCTCAGCAATTATCTGTCAGTAACAATGTGCATCTCATTCCTTTCATTTAACATTAGTCCAGTGGTTCTCGATCCTGTTCCTGGCACCCCCCCCTCACCCCCCCCGCCAAAATGTTTTCATTCCAACCCTACCTTGATCAGGCTTATATTGTCCTTAAAAGGCTAATAATGAGTATGGCAGATTTAAAGCACTGTGGTTTGGAATGAAAATATCCTGGCAGGGGGCAGTACACCAGGAACAGGATTGGGAACCACTGCATTAGTCCAGTGTCAGTTTTGGGATTGTGTATAAATGATGGCGGCTTTTAACATGCAGTTCCATTTAAAGGGCATAGCTTAGCCTTACATTAAGTCTGCAAACACATGAGCGCTGTTCATGGGCCTTTTATTTTGCATCTCATAACATCAGAAGGGTATCGTGTTCCTTGCTGCCCTAGTCTGTCTCTGTGTATATTTCCCTGTGGTAATGTGGGTGCTACTTGCCAGATTCCTACATCGACTTGCCTGCCTGGCCTACAGTGACCTACTACCGACTGAACTTTCCTGATTGTGTGACTTTGGATAGTCTAAAGGTACAAAATCCCAACAGAAACTATGAAAGTTTACAGCTCTGAGCATTTTGCTTGTTTTCATTAACAGGTATCTGATAGGTAGCAAGAATACAGGCTGTGAAGTGAGTGGTGTCCTATTAGATAAGGATGTACAAGAGTTGCATGTTCAAGCCCCAAAGTCGAGCTGTAGTTTGGACCCTGCGAAAGGGAATTAAGCTAATTTCGTTCAGCAAGCGGCCTAAGTCCTATTGGATAGAAGCGTCCATTATGTGACTGAATGGCATAACTGGTCTTTAATGGGGTACCGTTCAGTGGCCACACTATTTCTTGTTAGCCCTCTTCTTATATCGTTCCACATGTCTGGTTAAATCTTCGATGCGCAGATCTTTCAGCTGCAGGAGGTGTTCCAGTCTGCTCACCTTTACCTGCAAGATCTGCAGACAGGCAGGATGCACAGCAGCTCAGCAGACAGATGCCACACAAATGCAGGTCTGCCACTCACTAAACCACAAACCACTATCTGTGGCTGTCTGTCTGTCTGTCTGCCTGTCTAGACATCCATTTTATGAAACAACTTATCCTACTTAATGTTATGGGGGTTTGGAGCCTAACCTAGAGGCAAAGAACAACCCAGGATGGGGTGCCAACCCATTGTAGGGCACACTCACTCACTCACTCACCAGTCACTCACCCACTGCAGTACCATGTCACCCCCATCTGTATCTGTTGCAATATTTTAGTTCTACCAACAAAATGATTCATTGACCAATGCTTACATGTGCCGCATTTTCCGACAGATATCTGCTTATTCTGCAACCCCCGTACTTTACTTCTATAAACATCAGTGGTCTGTGTGCTCTCGTTTCCTGGTTATCTAGTGGAAAGGGAAGTATTGTTTCCTTATGTCATTTTCAAAAAGTAAAGTCAGCAACACCTGCAAGCACAGCCACCTACAGCTGGTCACTGTAAGGGAAGCTTGGTGCTCTGCTCTTACAGCTAATGCTGTGTTTGAAAGTCCAACATTTCCTCCAGAATAATACAAAAATTCTAATTCAGATTCTGTTCAAATGTTCTAGGTTCAGATTCTGCCCTTGAAAGCACTTTGTAGTGTCATTGTCTGGTTTCCTCTCTGAGGCCAAGCTCAGCTCATGGCTGAGAGTCCAGGATGCTGAGGAGTAGAAATGCTGTGGATCTTGCGACTGACCTCCATCGTCTCCTGCAGGGCTAGCAGATCTCTGTCCTTCTCCTCCACCAGCCAGCGCAGTGTCTGGTCCATCTGTGAGTTCTGTACTATGATAGGCCCAGAGCTGCAACATAGGTTTAAATGACCACAGACAATTACAAATGGCACTTAGCCATGTAGAATGTAGAATGACTTTTATGGATTGATTTTTGAATTGAGCATATGACTTTATACGTGACTCACCTCATTTTCTGCCTCTCCTCCTGTTTCCCTGGATTTGGTTTCACATAAAGAGGCGTTGTTGGCATGTGGATCAACTCTGCACAGTCAACGATAAGTCTGCACTGGTAAGGGAGCATGATAATTGCATGAACTCTGAGGGTGAAAATTTCATTCAAGATAGGTAGGATGGAAAACCCTTTAGGTGAAGTAGAGGAGTATTTTCTCACAGCTCAAAGCATTACATCTTAACAGGACTGGTGTCAGCTTTCAGTCAAGGTTAGAGCTCTGCAATTTGGGGCAACTGCATAGTCCTAGGAGGCTAAAATGGTTAAATCTCTTTTGGTCACTGCCGAGGTGATTCTGTCAAGGTTGAACTCCATAAGCTGAAGGCGTCTAGAGAGTACAGATGGGCTCCAGCTTGACCAATGATAGACAAATGGCTAATGATAAGAACATAGTATGCATGGATAAGGACCTTGTCTGCGGGGCAGAGCACTGTGGGAGGGCAGGAACAGGAAGTGGAATGGCCTTCGTCTCACTCCACGCTTATGGAGTGAGCATCTGCAACTACACAGTTCCCACAGCTGATTCATCAGACTGAATCTTTTTAATCCCTGGTGAAGAAGGCAGATCAACACACCCAGCAGATATATGATGAGTATGTTCCCCATGGAACATTCAGGCCTTCAAAGCTGCAGTATTTCAGTCATTACATTCCACCCCCTATTCTATTTCACTTTAATAAGGAAAATACAGTGAATAGGTGATGCATCCATGTGACCTGGGCACACCCCAGCATACAATTTTGCTCATATAATTGACCAGACAGCGCTTCCAGAAATTCTGCAACAGGATGATGGGATACTGGTCATGACCACACCGTTGAACAGGAAGTGAGCAAAAAAAAGAAAAACGAAACCTTGATCTGGATTTGTACATTCTGGACCTGAACTGTCCACCTCTGTCTGTAAAGGATTACTTTTGTGCGTAACTTCCCTAACACTGGAAACAAGGTCAGTAAAATACAGAAATCTCTAAACAGGACACCAGTCTGGAATTACTCTTCAATATCAGATGTTCCACAGCAAAGATTCTCTTGTAGTACAGAGAACAAAAAGTGTGTTTGTACTGTTCATTATACAACAAAATCCAGACACAGTAGTCAAACAGCTGCCATATGGCCTAAATAAAAAATAGAAAAAAGTTATTTCTGTGGACAAGGTTTCCAGGGTCTGGCTCTCTGTGTTTCATTTTATCTGTCTGGCAGGCTGGCAGTGTCAGTCCATCAGGCCCCTTTACCGGAAACGGATTCTGCCCTCGTCAGCATGCTTTTTCGGCATGCCCACCCAGAGTGATGGTCGAGGCTTCAAGAGGAATTGCGATTACTGCATGTCAACATGGATGCAAAGCAAAATAAATATTAAAACTATTTGGACCACTTTTTTGGAATTTACTCTTGCAACATAAGGGTCTCACTACATTTTCTGTAAACAGTATAACCCCGACATATCGTGCCAGTGTGTCAGCTACAGTGCACGCTAAGCATTCTGGGATTGTCACACATTTGTTTTTCAGTTCCTTTGACCGCAAAATGACCTTGTAACTATCCTCTTAGGCAAAAGGATTGCCAAGAATAACTTTGTGTTTGAAAGGACATAATATAAAAAGGGTTTTTTTTCCTGCGTGTAAATTTTTGCTTATTTGGATAATGCTACCAGAAGTACATGAGCCACCCTTCTGGAGCTTCTAAGACAGTGACACATACATATTTAACTGACTGCTTTACTCTATTATACCCTGGTAATTACCACCTATCTTGGATGAAATCAGAGAACATACCTGCATGCTGTTTCCCGTTAGAGATCTGGTAGTACTCCAAATTCTGTGTGGAAAAACACAAACATTGGCTCTCAGGAAGAACTGCAGTATTAGCAACTAAAATGTTTAATGTCTGCTTCCATTGCTACACAGTGCTTTCCTAGCATGTGCTGCCCCTATGCTGTGCCCGTCTGTCTTTTCACCCTGTATCTTCTCATGTGGACCTGCTCCCTTTCCATGAGCTCGTACCTGCCTCTCCTCCTGAGCTATCTCCTTAGGCCCAGCCTCCATCCTCTCTCTCAGTGTACAGAGAACCGGCTCAATGGACCCGGGGGTGCTGCACACGATCTTCCTCACACAGTCTTCGGGTATGTGGAAGTTAAACTTGGAGAACACCTTTCTGAGGTAAGGATGAAGAGAAATATTTTTTATTAACAGATGTTCCCTGGCCCTTTAAGAGACGAGTGCCACACCATTCACTTCGTTTGCTGTCCATAAGGCTGAGGGCTTCTGAGCAGTCCTCAACATCGGCTCCTCTGCAGTACATTAAGGAAGGATGGAGTTTGCATGATGAAGTAGGAAGACAATTTACCGTACTGCTCTGGACCATTTAAGCTCTTTGACAGCACACTTGGAGCGGTAAATTTACTCTGGAAGAGTAAGCAATATTTCAATGCAGCCCTGCAATCATGAAGCTGACACAAAGTGGCCAGATATGAAGTTCCCTGTTATTTGACGATGGTACTATGGCATTATAAGTGGTACTAGGGCATTATAAATCTTTTTAAGAGTAGGGAGGTGTGACATGTAGATTCTGCCTGAAAGTTCTTTTCTGAGTGAGGTTCTGTTAGGGTCTAATTTAGGCAGAAAAGGCTTACCTGTTGAGGATAGTCCAGTTGGACAGTTTCTGTTGGGTAGAATTTGCTGGGGTGTAGTTATGGAGGTCCACCATTTTGGGGTGGAAGTGCTTTACAAGTTCAGCAGCCATCACTGAGGAACAGGAGGAGATAGAGTCCAGCTTGAGAGTCAGGACATCAGCAAAACCCCTCCCCTTAAATCAAAATTAAGGAAACTATACCCAGTGTTTCAGTGCAGGGACAACATCTGGAGACTGTGGACTATAGCTACCTCCATCACTGAAGTCCCTTGCTATGTTCCTCTTCGGCCTGGAAAGCGGTATTTTATCAATCCAGGCATAAAGATCTTGCAATGTTTCTTCAGTTAACTCTGTAGCCATTGTTTAAATACTCTTTCACAGTGCTAGTGCTTAGCTTGCTAGTCTGATACCCACTTAGCGTACCGCAGTGTTACAACTGTTGCTAGGTTACCAGTCACTAAGAGCCTTATGTATGGTGGCTTGCTGAGGACAAACTTCCACGACATTACTTTCCTTTCAGTTTCTATATCATGCCTTTTTTGTGTTCCATTTTTATTTTGTATGACTACAGTATATCCTTTATTCCTTAAGTTTCAGCCCTATACAGGAGAGGGTGCAGATGATGAATAGGATTTTTTAATTTTTCTAGTCTACTGGGAGATACAAACACAGGAAAGAACAGGCATTTCAGGTTCTTTCAAAATGTTTTATTCTGGAAAAAATAAATAAAATTACAATACAAAGTACAGAATGATTTTTTAAAGTAAAATGGAAAAAAAAATCAACCACACTCGTGTTTCTTAATTCAAACCTGCTGAATTAAGATCAGCACAATTAAAAGATTTTTCTTAGCATTTTTAAGTGGGAAAATACTGAAGTAGAAATCCAGTGTAAACTCCTTTAGTTTGGTGACATTCAGGCATCTGCCATGTGGCCTAATCGAGAGACGTTGTAGAAGGTGCCCATGTGTCTGTGCCTCTGCCTGAAGGTGGGTCAGTGTGATCTGAAAGCTGAAGTTGAGCTGGGCTTGGGCTGGATGCATTGCATCCGGTTTGGGCAGTTCCTGAAGAAAAGTGATCCAGTGTAAAATCAAGCCTGGTTACAGCGAACACGTACCACAAGTTACGTAGATTTACTCTCCGAAAAAATGTGCAGCCCCTGTTTACAGCCCAGTGCTCCGTAAAACACACATGACAGTCAGTAATAGGTAAGTCTTCATTGGCTTCAAAGTCAACCTTCCTGGCGAGCTTGGGTTCAGACCATCAGAGCTGATCTCTTCGTCTTCATCTGGGTTTAGGTGGAGGTTTCGGTCCTGCCGTCCTTCCTACTGCGACCTGCAGCACAGCACACATCAGCCTTGCCAGTATGGCGCCCACTGGAGTGGGAGGGGCACGGTCGTGTGGGGTGCAACTTGGGACCATACATAGGCCCTGATTATTTAATGCACTGGCATAGTTGCAAGATCATCTAAAGGGTCAGATTAACTAAATCCTCGGTGCTGAGCCACATGAAAAATAAAATGACTACTAGCAATAGGTCTGGAGGGTTGGTACCTGCTTATGGTTCCATGGTGACTGTGCTGATGTCGGCTTTGCGGGGGGTACTGGCGGAGAAGGGCCAGATGGAGGTGTCTGCTAAGAGGCCCAGACAGATGCGTCGTAGCTATTTAGCAGCCTTGACAGTGACAACATATTACATCTCCCAGAAATGAGGAATGATTCTCATGACTTACCGGCCTCACATTCAAGGCTGGTAATGGCTTTGTTGGAGGTAACGGTCTTGCCTGTAACACAAAATGAAAGCATGCTTGCATTTAATAGAGGCAAATCCAAAATAGTGAGGCACGAAAGTATGTCTGTACTGTTTGCTTTGCTCCAAGTGGCCAAATGTGAAGCTTAATGATTCTAGGAGGAATTTAAAACTCACTTGTGGAACTGGTGGAGGTGGGATGGTAGGTTTGACCACCTGTTAGATTGGAAATTCAAAACATTTAAGATGAAAACCACCCTAAAGGAGAAACTATGCAGTGAAGAGTGTAGTGATGTCTCACCTGAGCTGAGCCTGAAGCAGGCTGCACTGGGGGCTGTCAAGGAGCCACAAAGGGACTAAAGTCAGCTTAGGCTTGTGTGGTTCTGAGGCCCAGCTGTAGTGCGGACCAGGGGCGCCTCACCTGTGGAGCTGGTCGGCTGGGAATGACTGTGATTCCCACCGGGAATGAGAGTCCTCGGGTGTCTGTAGACTCCATAAACATGGGCTGGCTGATCTGGGGGGGGCTGTCCCTAATGCCACCCTCCTGGAAGACCGGGTTAGACAGCCCCGAGCCACCAGGGCATTTCCTGGGGAGAGATACACAATCTGGGTATAAGAGGAAGGTAAACTGGAACTAGGCCAAGCCACGGCACCTTTGTGGATAGCAGGCAGTCTGATATGTACACTCGTACTCACGTTTTACAGAGGTATGGTCTCCTCGTCTTACGTCTGTGATACAGCGCCGCCCCGGTGGCCAGAACCACAATCAACACAACACTGATGGAAACGCCAACAACCAGAGGAAACCAATCTGCAAATAAAACCAAACACTGTTTATGGGATGTTCCTGGAATATCACCAGTGAAGTGGAGGAACCAGCCTGGATTAATACATTAATATTCTGCAGAGTTTTTTTGTCTGGAGTGTTCATGATGCCACAGCCAACCATATGAGTACACATGTGTAAATGTGCTCCGAATGGCGAAGGGAGACCCACCTAACGGGGCGTTGGACAACCTCGTGCTGCAGTAGGGTGGGGCCCAGCCAGGGTCACAGTGACACTGCCTCTCATGGTTGCAGACCTGATATAGATATGACATGGTTAAAGACACACACCACTGGTACATATGAGGGAGAAGCATCCACCTGGGGTACTCACCCCATGGCTGTTGCATTTAGCAGAGCAGTCCCCTGAGCCATAGGCCGCAATATCCTGACAGGCGTTGCCCAGGCAGACCTGTAAGCAGGTCAGGGGTATTAGCTGCTGTTCAGGACCCGGTGACAAAGCGTACATGCAGGATGCTAAACTCACTCACCTTCTTGTCACCGCATTTGGTTCCGGTGGGGACCATCCCCAGGTCTTCTCCGTCAGAGTTGTCCATGGCGATTTTGCACTGCACCCTGGGCCCCAAGGTGATGGTGGCCTTCTGGTGCGTGATGGGGAACTCGCTCCCTCCACTGCAGAAGATCTTCCCACACTTCATGTCCCTGGGGACGACAAAGGAATCAGCGCTGTGCCCCAGTGGCCCCCAGGAATTCCCCTGCATGTCAGAGAGAGGGGCCCCGTACCTGGGTGCGCAGCCCTGGTAACCATAGCTACTCTTCCTACAGTAAGCATCCTTGGTACCTTGTAAGTTCTGCTTGAAGCACACGTCCAAGGCCACCTGTGTACCTAGATGAGAAGGGAACAGAAGATATGATTTCACAACATCACAGATGGCTCCATCTTTTTTTGGATCCATGGCATCACCATAGGTATGGGTTGTCTATATTTTTTTCTCCAAGGGCCATATTCGTGTTAATAATACAATTGCGAGATATGAATTTAATTGTTTTGTCCATCTATTGCAGGGGTGGTGAACCTGATCCATGGAGAGCTGGTGTGAGTCTGGGTTTTTGGGATGACCCTTCATTCAGCCAATAATAAAGCAGTGGTTGTCAACTCTAGTTGTGGGAACTCACTGGTATTTGCTGATAGAGAGGTCATCCCAAAAACCCGCATCCACACCGGCCCTCTGTGGATCAGGTTTGCCACCCCTGATCTTTCGCATATCCATACCCTAGACAGTCAGGAATGTCGTGATTCATATTGGTTTTCGTAGGCTGCTCGGAAGACGTTCAGTAAAGACAGTTTGAATTGGTAAATGGATCTAAGGCTGGCCATGTTCTTCAGTGATGTGCCCATGTAAACATGTGGCTGTGTTCTTGCAGCTAGCAGCTGTGTCAGCAAGGCTACCTTTCCCCCAGAGCTGTGTGCAGTGACTCTGCAGGGTGGGGCATCGACCATTGTAGCAGTAGCCTCTCTCAGAGTTGCAGGGCACCCCGTTCATCTTGAAGGTGTCCTTGGGGCAGTGCGGGCTCTGGCCCGTACAGTACTCAGCAAGGTCACAATCGGTGGCACTGGCTCGGCAAAGAGACCCCACTGGCTTTATCTGGACAAAACAAAAAAGACGACGAGATCAGAGCAGTGTCTGGCTGCTGTGAAACGCGGCCCCCGATCAGGGGACCCGCAATCATTTTCAGCTCCCCATGGTTAAAAGTCTGCCGCTAGCTATGCGTCACTTATTGTGACACCTGTGCACGAAGCGGGCGTCTTACCTGGCACTGCTGGCAGCATTCTCCCTGCGCACACTCAGCCCCTTCTGCCAGCTGGCATGTGCTGGCATTGCAGCAGGGGTCTCTGCATTCCTGCAACGAGTAAACCGACAGGATGAAATGGGTCAGAACTGACAGGATCAACACAGAATTTTTCACATGCTACTGTCCCAAATTTCCATGGGGTCTGACCTCCACCGTTCCACAGTCGCACTGCTCCCCTGGCTCTACAAAGGCATTGCCACACACTGGACCCCCAAAAAGCCGGTCTGTGCTCGGGACGTCCAGCATGCAGGTGGGATTTTGGTTCTCCACAAATTCCTTCAGTTCGGTTAGACTGCAGCCGCTAAAGGCTTCTGGGTAAACCAGCCTGGGTACGAAAAGACAGATGATCTATGAGATGCCTGTCATCATCACTGGGCCAGTTTCCTAAGAGGGCATGTGTACTCATTGCGATCCTTATCGTCCATGATGTTAGTAACTGATTCTTAACGCCTTCATGGAATTCCCACTGAATAGGATACTCACCCAACAGTGTCTGACATGACGCAGTTGTGGGAGGGTGACACTGTCCCGCAGCTACATTGAGAGGCATCGTGGGACATGCCCAGGTTGTGGCCCATCTCGTGAGCAATGGTGGATGCCACACCGATGGGGTTAATGCTGTGGTCCTGAAAGAGACAGAAGTGTAAGGAGATATCTGGAAGTATGCATTCTAATGATCTAAAACCAGCACGGATGGGGTTTATGTGTTGCGTGCTGTAGAGGGTATTGCCCTACACTTGCTTCAAATAAGCAGATTAAAACAATAACATCTATGACAAGCCCCGCCCCCCCCACTTCATTGGATGGAATGGCAGTGATGGCACAACCTTGGAGGTCAAATGGCAAAGCTGCACAACCGAGCTGAGGGCACATACCTCGTTCACAGCCCCGGAGTCTGCCATGCACATTGTAGATTTTGCTGCCAAACCAACGGTGGGGCCGGCAAACTCAACACCGCTGATGACAAATCAAACACGAAGAGAAACAACCGTTATTGATTTGTAAAGCAATGGATTGCCGGGAATGATGCGTGATTCTGCCAGTGACGCGGACGTACGTGATAAGCTGTGCATTGTCGTGCTTCTTTCTTTTGATGAGATTTTCCTTCCGCCAGCTCAGGAAGTTTTTCAAGGTTTCGTGTGGATCGTTTTTGACATCGATGTTGTCTCTGTATGACCAAACCTCCAGACCCACCAACATGATGCGGAAATTCAGGGGTCGATACAACTGCAGGGTTAGAGCAAGAGTCAGAATCACCTAAAGGAGCTGAATGCACATGGGTGTAAATCTAAAAAAAAAAAAAAAAACTGAGGTTTGTAACCTTGTCAACGTGGTTGGCAACTTCGAGCATTCTGGCTTCGATCTTCTGCACGCTCTTCCCAAATTTCTGAAACTGGAAAATAAGGTAAACAATTGTTTATTCATTTCTCATTACTCGGACAATAAATAAAAATAATAAAATGTATAATAAATTCATTACAATATCTCAAAAATAGCTCTGAAGTTATATACAGACACCATCAAGATATAGAAATATGATGAAAGATGAAAGCGTGAAACAGGTCAGAAATATTTCCACACCTGAAAGCACAAAAATGAATACATATCATCCAACACACAGTGCGCCTCCCTACATGCAGGCTAATTGGGGTCTGACCTCTGCATTGTCCACCACCAGAAACAGCTCCACAAACCTCTGTGGTCTCATAAGCGGCTGGCTTTTCTGAAAACACAGAATTTAATTAGTACTGTCATGAAGACTGGATGCTATGCCAAGTCTTCTCTCAAACACATTTCCGGCAAAGTGTCTTCCCTCCCTGCACAGGGGGGAATGTCTGAGGAGTGTTAACAGGTCTTTGCATGAACAATTCAGCACCTCTTGTATAGTGGGGCATCCATGTCTATCACTTTCCATGACCGAACACAACTTAGCCATCGACAGCCAAGCTCAGCATGTGGCATGTAGTATATTTTGTCTTACCAACAGAATGTAGCAAGACCTCAAATGGTTCTCATAGCAGGTAGCATTAAGTGAGATGCTTATGGTGCCCTGCTAATGAACACTCAAGATGCGAATAACCTGCAGCATACCAGGCCGCTGGGCAGCATGTGGGCCGCCACTCCGGGGATGAGGTCATACACGGTGGCACTGGCGTGTCCGCAGGCAGCCCTCTTGTTCCTCCTCAGGTGCTCCTGCCGGTACAGGGCGTGCTCCCCATCTGCTGAGCTCCCCAGAGGTTCGATGAGGTAGACCGCCTGCTCCACCCTCAGAAACCCCCTACAGGGTGGAGACGGGAAACACTAAGGCGTGTCTGTGTGTCTATCTGTAAATTCTTCATGTACAGATACATACATGAACTTTCTCTTTATAAAGATCCAGGTGACACTGGTCCAGTTCATGTGATTTTTCCACCTAGTTCTCTATTACACGCCTAAATAAGGACAGACAGGTGACCATCATGAAAGTGTGCAGCCAATCAGAGGAGGTCTCGCTGTTGGAGATGTACTGGCAGGTGCAGGTCCCATGACCCCTATCTCTGAACCTTAACTTTGTGTGGTTTTCCTTTAACGGAGGCTATCCGAGGGCAACCTTCAGATTGACACAGCAAAAGATTAAAAATAACATTTTGACGGAAAACAGATTAAGCTGTTCATCTGTCATAGCGATCAGACGGACCAGAGCTAGAAATCTTACAAATATGAAAATCCGCCCTTTCAGCTGGCTGTCTCATAGAGGCCCAGACACTTTCAAAATGACTGAACCTAAATCTGGGTGCTGCAGGATCTGACCCAGCCAAAATCCCTAAGAAGAACTTTGCTACCAAGGAATTTTGTTTGGATACCAAGAATGACATCATAGCAGACAGTCAAACGCTAATTCACACCTACCGCATTCCAGAGCAAAGCCCAACACTGATGGAAGAATCCTCAATATCCTGGAAATGTCCCAGGTAATAGCAGTGATCCTGCACCAAAGCAAAGAATAAAATTTGATGGAATTGCTGTATGGCAAATGCAGAGGTGCATATTTCAGGTCCAGAGAGTACAAATCCAGACCAAGGTTTTGTTTCAACCAACCAGTTCATAACTCTGTGACTGTGACTCTTTAAAATCTTGGTCTGGATCTGTACTTTCTGGATCTGAAATCTCCACCTCTGGGTAAATGTTTTTCAGGGAAAGGCCATACCTTGTTGCTCCTGCCTAACGGCTCTGGGTATCTCCTCCTTGTGGACTGAGTACTATCTATCCAAACAATGTCCACCTTTGCCTGTGCTCCTCCTTCTCCACAGTGCTGTCTCCATCTCTACCCACAGGCATTTCCCTCATCCTATCTGCTTGCTTGCAGCTGACTTTTACTGAGTAGTATGACCTATTTTTTGGGACACTTAAGCTGACATTGTGGCGCAGTAGGTTATGAGGCTAACCAGAAGGTTAAAGGTGCGAGCCCCGCAAAGATGCTAAAATGGAGCTGCTACCAAATTAAATTTGTGTTTATGTTACCAACAACCAATGTATTTAGGGAAAGTGTATTGGTTCTCTGTATTGGACTCACAACCAGAAGGTCCCCAGTTTCATCCTATAACCAGAATACTGATTATCACTGTTGGGCCCTTGAGCAAAGTCCTTAACTGCATAAATTGCTTTAGAAGCACCAGATAAATGGCAGGCCGTCACCATGTGCTCTGTGGGATTCGTGAAAACGAAATTCCTAGGCACCAGTACTAATACTTGTACACATAAAGTACCATCATCAATTTCTTATATTTTCCATTAGTTAATAAAAGGTGTGGATCAGAGAAGTTTCTTACCTTATTTTTTGGGGATGCTGTTACTTCCAAGCCATTTTCTAAATAGTGTGTAACGGTGTAATCGTCACTCAAAAGATTTCTAGAACAAAAAAGAACATATTAATGTAGCTAAATATTTTCCAATTAATTTCAATATTAAGCTATGCAAAATTCAGAATAACCTCGTTGATTATTTAAATTACACTTACTTATTCTTCTCAAGATGAACCGTGTAATTCTTCCCTTCAATAGTTAGTGCAAACTGCTGCTCCTCAGGGTATGTCTGCATGACACCAGCGACCATCATCGGTCATACGCACACACTGGGGGCGTTCGTTAAAAAGCCGAATTTTTAACCGGTTTTATCTGAGTGTCTCATTGGTAAGCCCATGTTACAGGTCAGAAAAGGAATAGCAAATAAATAAATAAAAAACAGGCGGAACGATTAGTTAATAACGGTTGTTTTTTATTTTTCTAAAGAGATTTTTTCAGTTAAGGCATTCATACTGGAAGGCTGTTTTTTCACGGTTTGTGGTTTCGCGTTTGTTTGACACAAGCGAGACTGAAAGGGCCGCGGTAATAACTGGCGCATTCATCCCATCATTAAAACCTGTAGCTGCGGGATCGTCAAAATCACCAAATAACTGACAAAACGTCACAGACACTGTAATTAAGAAAAATAACCACGTGTCTTTTATTGTGCTCATTAATCGAAATAAGCCTATAAAGTAAAAACCGACTTATGACACCCGTTTAAGCATCCTTGCAACTAATATACTAGGCAGAAAAAAACAGTTGAGAGGTATGCAACATACCTGTTTGGTACTGCGTTTAGATCGAAGTACCAGCTTATGTGGTTTGACAATATCGTACTCTTTCACATGAGGTAGTTTGTCTGAATTTTCGGCGAGCGGTGCTAAAAACAACATGAGATTTGGTCAGTATCTCAAAGCGACAGCAATCCTTGATATATAGTATTACACTTTTAAATATAGCCGCAAAATACACCATACAAAGGCTATTATAAAATAACATAAGAAATACTAAGAAAAATATGTATTTCAAATGGCAAATTTACTTTCACTAGCACCGATTAACTTCTTTATTATCTGATAATTTCACTGTACAAACACTGTGCTGTCGATATTGATTTCCAATAAGAAGTTATCTAAAGCTTACCGCATGACGAAACGATGAAGAGGAATAACGGGAGAAATGTACCGCATCGCATGGCTGCGCATACACTGATTTCACTTGGGCTAGGGGTTGCTGCCGATCAGGCGCCGGACCTTTATCCAGTCACCCCCCTTTGTAGAACTCCACCTCCATTTTATCCGGAAGATAAGCCTGTCGCCAATGCTGTCTTGATCTGAGTCACACATGGTGTAAACAGCCTCACCTCAGATGTTAGAGGACGATCTGTAAACCACAGGCAATTGCGAACACCTACAGTTTTTTGAATATCTACGACTGGGTATTAACGCTTGACTGGTCAAAAGAGCTGCTGTCTCAAAAAAATAAAGGCATGGGGCGTAGGTGACATTGTTATAATATAAAATTATAGTTAAAAGAAAGCATTTAAAAATCCTTTAAAGTAATAATATCAGTAATTAAAAACTAAATAAATATTTTCTAATTGCTTGTTCAGTGGGGTTTCCTGTAGGCCTAGAAGAATTAAGCAACCAGTGTCACACAGTACAGTATATCATTAAGCTTCATAGTTGTTTTTAAAAAAGCTTTATAATAACACTCATTATCGAGAACATCAGACCAGATTTTAATATTTGGCATTAGTTAAAAAAAGAAAACGTTACAGATTAGAAGTTGTCCCTTAATTTTTCCAGCCCAAGGGAAAAATGCCAGCCCAGCCATATCATACTTCCAATGTGTTGGTATATGTGTTGGTATTGCTATGGTGCAGTTTTGTCACTTTCCCCTCTGGTTTAATACTTCAGAAGAATTTAGTAGTATCTCATCCTGTTAGATTGGGAGTGCCTCCCTAAAAGAAAAACACTGTCGTGTTTGAAGTAAGAACAATGGAGCATACATGTCAAGTCAGAAAGGCTTCTCGTTTTGAGCTCAATCTCGGTTTTCCTGCGGGAATTGCCCATGACACAAGGGGATATCCATCATGCCTCTTGTCATCTTCACCACAAACCTGATGCCATCCTGTTTCGGGAAATACAGCTATGCTCAGGATCAGGGGCGTCAGGTTTGGAACATTACATAATATTTGATGTTAAATATGTGTGTGTGTGTGTGTGTG
>JABFEA020000067.1:12481819-12492341 GCA_019775915.2 Cyphomyrus plagiostoma | reverse complement strand
CCCCCCCCCCCCCCCCCCCCCCCCCCCCCCCCCCCCCCCCCCCCCCCCCCCCCCCCCCCCCCCCCCCCCCACCACACGAATACTGATGAAATGTGAGGGGGCGGCGACGCCCGTGCTGAAGATAAATATATTAAGTAAGTATATTACGTAAGATTATCAAACAGCGCCCGCTAAGCTAAACGACGTCAGTTTCCTTGCTGTTTCTTGTAGGCCTATACATTTTTTAAAAAGTGACCTGTGCTATTATCTCCCGTGTACGCTGCTCTTAGCTTTCATCAATGGCAAATGCGTTCGGTTTAATTATGAAGGGCATACACAGGGCATAAAACAAAGGAGAACGTAAGGGAAATATACTGGCCCTTGTTCATGATCCTGGTGGGGAACACCGTCTACTGGTTTACATTACCTGTGCTATGGGACGTCTCATGGGGTTAAGTCCTGTCACGATGCCTTTTCCCACATTCCGAATACAGTTACTTAGAGCTCAAAATAAAAACGCATCAAACTGACTGGGCAGTCGATTTACCTTACGATCAATTTAACTTCTGGAGTGTAACAGGTGTTTGCCTTTAATACATTTCATCAGCATATGTAAAAGTATGGGCACTTATGCTGTAATGTCCGATTGAATATGATAGATCTATATGAAATAGAAACTATAATTATGTAAGGAAATATATAAAACAATTAGGAGGACAATAGAAAACTGAAAAACAGTTCACTCATGGCTTGCCGAATGATGCTATTTGGCGCCACCATGCGACAATTTTAGTAAAAACAAATGTCTTTAAAAATCACGTTAACTTTTGTCAAATTTAAAGGTATATGAGCGATACATTTAGAGAAAAGGACTTAAACCCTTTACTTTGGGGTACCTCAAATATTTTTTTTTTCAAAATTATTGTGGAATATCTTTGCCTTGAAAAGTGACATCAATCTTCACGTTCCTAACGGAGAGACTTGGGTAGACTTTAGGACCCGGGAGAAAAGCTTCGACTTGAGTTCGGCAGAATAGAGGCGGGACCCGGATGTTAACGTCAGCAGCTCGCGCAGACACTGTGACGTCATCATTTGGGGAGTACAGAGGATCGCTGATTTCTGTCACTGGGAGGTCTGGTGCTCCGGCCGCCAATGCTGCAGACAGCCCTTGTTGTGCATTTATGTTCCGACCGGATTTAGTACGATTCCTGACGGCCGCCGGCGCGGAGGAAATTCGTGTCGGCAGCATCCCAGTCCTGCCGGTTCACCCAAAACCGAGCGAGCTCTGCAGCGGGATCGAGGAAAGCCCGTCCGCTTTTACGTTCACGCCGCGTCGAATGAGGCTGGACAAGGACCATGATCTATTTGAAGTGGGTTTCTGAGGCGGTTTGTTGAGCTTTTAACAGGTGTAAATTGGGCCGGAGTAACTACACCCCAAGAAGCTGATGATTCTGTTTGGAGTAGTAAACCAAGTTCCTTCTGTAATTAACTTTGGTTTTCGGTGTGTAGCATTTCTCTGGTAACCCACACATGGAGTGAAAGGTAACGAGGCTGTCGTCCCTACACAGGACGGTGACATACACAGGCACCTGTATCTGCGGGACAGCGTCGCCGGAATGTCGGAAATCTCTCAAGCTCCAACGTGAGTAGGAGCCGAAATAAGGTGCTTGGAGTAGGCTGCCCCAGGATCATGCTGCCTGACGCCTCCGTCTCATGTGTCCCGTCAGCGTGGCAGAGTTTCGGTGTCACATCGCCGGGTGCAGTCAGCTCTTTGACACCCTGGAGTCCTACGAGCATCACTACGACGCCCTGCACAGGCGTGTCTGCGCTGACTGCAAGCGCGCCTTCCCGTCGGACCATCTCCTGGACATCCATATCCAGGAGTGGCACGATTCCTTATTCCAGCTCATGGCAAAGAAGCAGAACATGGTATGCTGGACCTTTGCTATAGGGTACATGACTGGAAGGTACAGCTTGGTCACTGATGGATGTCCAGCCTTACTAAGGCAAATGACTGGATGGAACTGTTGTGGCGTGGGCTGTGTGTATGCAGTTTGTTTTAAATGCACAATGTCTCTTATCCCCCCAGTATCAGTGCTTGGTTGAAGGATGCGATCTAAAATTTAAGACCAGTACGGAGAGGAAGGATCACCTCATTAAGGTTCATCGCTATCCTTCAGACTTCAGGTTTGATAAAACCAAGAAGAACAGGAGGTAATGGCGTGTCCTGCCTTCTGTCGCGTGGGGATGGATCCCAGAACTTTTACAGAAAGCGTCTTAAGAATACGTGTCATCAGATGTACGGCTTTAAGCAGAGCTGAGGGGATTGTGGGGGATCGTGTGGGTTTATGAAGTGGGCAGTGAGTGATGAGAGCTTCCCTCTCTGGACACCAGGGCTCCAGGGAGGGCGCCCCAGCGTGTGGAAGTGAGCATGGAGCAGGGGAACGAGCCAGAAGCTGAGGATCCCATGGAGGCTGAACCAGCTGTTCAGAAACAAGGGGATCGACCCAGACCAAGCTACTCCTACAAGTCAGTGAAACCTGTGTGCATTCATGTTAGAAAACCCCTCTGGCCTATATCACACAGCTAGATTTGTTAGTTAGGCAGATAACTGTCAGATTTAAGGTACCATGGGGTACCATAAATCCATTGCGCTCAGCTTTAGCAAACTCGCCCTAGCAGGATAAGTGTTAACATCTTTATCATTACCTGGTGATTAAGGCAGCTGGCCGACTTATTCCATTAAGACCACTAGTGACAGTGCCCGGCCAGCAGCTGCCCATCTACATGACGTAACTGTAAGCTAAGGCTGACAGCCATGTATAGTGATGGCTGTTACAGGTTACCCTGTGTTCCTGAAGGCAAGGGTTGGCATGTTCTTTATAGGAATTGCTGGCATTGTAATACCACAAAAACAATGTTGTGTTCTGCCTATGTAAAGTTAACGCTGATGTAAAAATACAAAATGATAAAAATAGAAGTGGCTGTTGTTGTGTTTCTGATGTGAAATCCTGTTCCAGGGTCCCCACATCCATCTGCTTTGGCCAAGGATCCGTGCGAGGATTTAGAGGTGGGAGAAGACGCAAGTAGCCAGGACTCTTTTCAGCACTTGAGACATGCAGCCCCCCAGCGATGATGGGGTCCTCTGGACTTTGTTATTCACTCTATATGTAGCATACCATTAGTGGGGCTTTTTCTACAGGTCGGCTTACCAGCAAGTTAGCAGAAGCCTTTGTCCTAGCAGGATAGTTGCGATTCTGCATTGTAACGTTTACAGAATGACTCACTATGGTTTACATGAAATGTGTGCTGTGGAAATTCGCGTCTGTTTAAGAAAATCATGTAAGTGTGTTGTATGAGATTTATATTTTAATATCACGTGAAACCTCAAGTGAACGTTTTGCGTTTTTCATACCGTAAGTTGTGAACTAGCGCAGGGTACATCTATGTAATTCCATGCTCTTCCAGACGATGTCGCGCACGAACCGTTGACATGATCATGCGTCTCGGAGACGCGGAGCGAATTCCGCAGGACTCATGGGCCACTGTACTTAAATGAAATGAAATGATGATAGTGTATTGATGCATGTGGAGATATTTTATTTTCGCTGACCCCACCTTGTTTTCCATAACACACTTAATTCTTAATGTAAATCTTCGGCTTTTTGCGAAATCAGGGTTTACTGTTAAATCATCCAAGCGCCTTCGTCCAAAGAGAGCGATTTAAAAAATGATTCGTTATAGCAAAGCGTTTAAAACAGATAATTGGTTCAGTTTTTAAGTAGAAAGTTTTTAAGTAGTAGTTTAAGTAGACATTTGTTTTGCTTAAAGCCAGTTTTTGGGTAAATAGATTTTTTTCCGGTGTCGATGGCTCAAGATCTAAGGCATTTCTGTATGTTCCAACCTCCGACTCCAACATGTAACCTTTGCCCATGTTCTGTATGTTAGCTTACTTCAGTCTATGCTTAGGCTGTAAAGTGACATGGAAATTTCTGCATTAGGCTTGTGTTTAAATGGGCGTTCAGCTGGCTGCTTATGAAGTGTTCAGATGCTAGTTATATACATTGTTTACCTTCAGTGAAACCTAATGACATTTTTAAAGAGTGAGTAATTTTAAAACCTTTATTGAATATTTTGTACAAAATGTTTCTAGTTTTTAAAATATAAAGATGTACATCTTATAAACGTGTCATAAATATTTCTTTTTGTTCAGTTTTAAGTAACTGTTGAAAGCTGCTTTGCAAATACACTCGTCATGCAAGTAATACAACGTGACCGACGTAATTCTGAATGGTGAAATGTTAACTGTCGTAATATGGCTTTTATTCTTAGGAGCTCATGGAGAACACTGTATTTCTAGATTGATTTAACTCACCGGGATTTAACTATGATATAAAGGCACAAAGTTCCATAACTGAAATGTTTCGGGATTCGGAAAACAACAAAAAGACGTTGATGTTGATTCATCGAATCAAGTTTTTTTTTTATGTAGCTTTTCGGACTTTTAATAAAAACGCGCCCTTTGTTATATGGCCTAGTCTAAATATAGTTGCATTTTGTAATACGGTGCCGTCCCAAAAATAGGCCTATACACACTATTAGAAATGTCGGTCGCTCAACATCCTTTGTGTTTTTGAGTCAATCATTAATTTGTAGGGTTGCATATTAATAAAATGTTATATAATATACAGAAGTCCCTACTGTTAATTTGGCTTATGAAACATAGCTATCGGAGTTAATTCTAGCAGTGACCTGTGGAAAAAATTGTGTTTGGTTCATCCATCTCGGTATTCAAACAGTAACCCAGTAAAACAAGGATATCATAAACGGTGGAGTACAGGTGACATTCATACAAACTATGGTATTTAAATTGTCAGCGGCTCTTAAATTCAATAGGAGCGTCTTAATTTTAAACCCACTTTTTGGCAGCAACTTAAATGCTTTAAAATGCTTAAATCTCTTAGGCACATGGTAATGTGGAAGATCTAGGCATTCGGCTGCGAACTGCGTTGAGTTTTTAATATATAAAATGTATATAAGAATATTTCAGTAAACGATCTATGCTCAAATGGTATTCCAAATCACCACGAGCTGGGCATAAAAATACGAATGATTAAGATTTTTTAACAAAGCACTTCATAATTTAGTGATTTAATATACAGTTATTTCAGAAATTAATTCTGCTAAAATTATTTCTAGAATGTATTTAAAATTTCAGCAAATTGTAAAAAATTTTATGATAAAACACGTACTGTCTAGTATTTTACGGCCGGCATTAATCGCGTTTGGAAGTTAGTGCGTTCCGTATAGGTGTACTTTTCTAATGGGGCGAAATCAATCAACGCGAATTTCCTACTTATGACAAATAATACATGCCGTATGTTACTGGTCCGGTGAATAGTCCTGGGACCGGTAAGGTGGGCCTTTGAAAAGAGCCAGAAGGTCCATAGAGTGATGGGGTGCCCAGAGGGAAAGGAAACGCAAACGCAGGTACCAGCGGCTTGCTCGCAAGTTTAAGTTTTTCCAGCTCTGCCTCCTGAAGTCTCTTTGCCTTGGCTCTTCTGTTTTGGAACCAGATCTTGACTTGTGTCTCAGTGAGGTTCAGTGAATTTGAAAACTCTGCTCTCTCCGCTATGGAAAGGTACTGCTTCTGCCGGAACTTTCTTTCCAGGGCCAAAAGCTGAGACGTCGTGAACGGAGTTCTCGGTTTTCTGTTGTTCTTGTGTTTCCTGAGGGTGCATGGGGGTGGGCTCGAGTGTCCTGTTGACCGATAAGAGTAAATCTATCTTAGGGAAATACAGTATGCGGCTGACACCGCAATGTCTACGATAAAGCCGAAATAAGAGGGTGTCACTTGTACAACAGTGAAGTCATGCCAATTCCGTAATTATCTGATCCAGTAAATCAGTAAAATCACTTAATGTAGTAAGTTAGTATATAAAATAAAGAAAACCGGACTCAAACTAATACGCGTAAATAGCTGCGTACGGAAAAGGTTATACCGTTATATAGTACGATAACATTTCAGATAATAGAATTTAAATAATGAACTATTAACAATATACATATTAGAATAACATCCACGAAGACGGTTGTAAAACTGTCACCACCTTCTATTTTCAAACTTAATTGTTAGAAAAACATTTGAATATTATTTTAAATACAATAATTTAGGTACTTACGTGAAGATGGGGAGTAAGTTGTCTGAAGCCAAGACCTTTGGTCGCTATCACTGAGATGTTCGCTTTCTTTTTTCTTGCAGTCCGATAATGTAGTAACACTCTCCACTGAAATTCTCTCTGAACAAACTCTCTTCTGTGATGATTGTGGTAGTTGTTGCTCGGTGCCTGGCTTAGTTGGTGAACACTGAATCCGACACACAGCTTTGTCCGAAATTATCGACTCGACACTGAAAGGAAGGCTAGACGCCTTTTCCTTGCAGCTTTTAGAAGTTTCCATGCCTTTTACTTCGAAGTTCTCTCGTCCGGGATCTTCCTTTTCGTATACTTTTATCTTTTGGGGAAGAGACCCTTTGACAGTATTCATAGTATGGGAATACGGGGCCATACACCTATAGAGTATTTCGTTGACAGTCCCGAACAGCGGGGCGTTGCGTCTCTTACCCAGAGACTCCGAACTTTGCGTCTGCAGCGTCCAACTTCTAGCCCTAAAAGATCCAGAAGGTTTTTCCCGTCTCGCCGCCTTCCAATCGGCTTGTTAATTTGGCCGCATGACGTCGCGAGCCCCAGCACTTGATTGGTCGGATCTTTTCTGAAAGGTATCAATAATGGCTTTAAGATAAATTTGTATATTTAAAAACAGTTAATTGCATTGAAAAGCTGATAACTCAGGGGGCTCTATCCCAAGAGAGGATAGTTAAGACATGATTTCTCCTGCAATTACTAGCTGCTCCAAAGAGGAGTATAGAGTTCCCATACGGTTTATGGAACAGGATGAAGATGAATCAAGACAAATAAAACTAGCATAATTTAATTCTCCTATATTATATAACCTCAGAGTTTATAAACACGATTACTTTTGGGCTCGGCACAATCACACACCATTTCATCGTATGATTAAAGAACACAAATTGAGACCCGCATCACATGTTAGTATGTTGAAATAAATCATAGAAACGTAAGTATATAATGCATTAAGTAAACAACTGCCTTGAGTTTTAAAATAATCGTTACAAGCCGTACAGTTTAGGGCCAATCCAAAAATACATACCACGATAAAAGACATTTAATTTTGGTCATAATATTTGGCATGCTGGATATTTTACATCAGTTAATTAGGATTATTAATCGTGTAATGCAGTGTCTTTTTGAAGTTTTTTTTGGGCAAAAGATCCAATTGGAATTAAGCTGGTTATACCTTACAATAAATCAAAGCGATTTATAAGGCAGACAAGTTAGATTTTGTAAGGCGCCGGGTTCGGCGGGGTCAAAAAGAGTGCTGTTTCGGAGATAAAAGGCACCAGTTAACTCTTAAGCAGTTGTCCTGGAGTTTAAAGTCTAGTGCATCACCAGAAGGAGACCGATCCCCTGATTACCGCAGTCTAGCTGAGTTAACTACTGAGTCGCTGGATCACGCTACCGAGTTTTCCGAGCCGTTCGGATTTCAGTGTCTGGCCTGCCCAGTTTCGTTTCGCAAGCCCAGAGGTCGCTTTTAGGACGGGATGTTGTTCACTGATGATCGTTAAATTAAATAATTAAAAGACAGACAATTATTCCCGCATTTATTCCACGTGGTTTAAAACAAGTAAATTAGAGAAATGCTAAAACGAGGTCGTATAGAAAAGAGTGGAAGTGTAGGCCTATTTGTTTTACTTTGCGTGTGTTCATTGCGTTTCGCTTATATCAAACGAAAGGGAAAATAGGAGAAAAAAAATCTAAGAAACACGTACGGAACAATTTTTAAGAATCTGGCATTTGCGTATATCTGGTTGCCGTTTTAGTTGATCAACTTTTTATGAACTTCAGTTTTTCCGAGTCTTATATTTGACTACATTTGCAGACAGGTAGCCTATTCTTCAGAAAACGTCTATGAAAAATCTGCGTCAAGGACAGTTTTTTAAAAACGTTAAATTTGAAGTGCTATTGATATTTAACCATTGTTATTCAATTAGACCTATATATTGTTTTTTGTTTGTTTAAAATATTACAACTTAATTGCTATACATTTCATTAGAAAACACACTGATTTGATAATAAATACGAAGCTAAGAAGATTCACAGATTATTGCTTTTTCTAATAATTCGCTTAATATTAAACTGTCACGGGCACAAATGAGGTCTAAAGCGAACGGCGTGATTTACGTCATTAAGCACACGATCGGCTACGCGATAGGCTATAAAAAGATTAACCTGAAACTAGGATATGAGATAAGTATGTGATCATTAAGCTTTTGGCGTGTATGTGGAAAAATACTTATAATCATAATCTTAATAATAGTTTATCAGGACAGTCTTGTCTCTGTATTACTCTCAAGCCATTAATATCCGTGTATTTTGATGTATTTGATCTGCCGTCAGGCACTAAAATGACGCCAAAGTTTCGTAGGCCTATATATACCAGTATCTTAAAAATAGAGCAAACGGTATTAATATACGCGTACCTATGCTTTACACAGATTAATTCGTAGACTGCTTGAATCAAATGTATTTTGCGGGCGTACATCCATTTCACGTTAACAATGAGAATTTTGATTAGCATGTTGTGCGTGTTTGTATTAGAGGTTATTTATGCTGGTACTATTATTATTCACGGTAGCCTTTCACAGTAATGTTGGATGTGTAATGCTGACATGACTCTGGTGTGATTAGCAGCACTTATCCAAATTCCAGAGCTCAGCCCATGAAAGCTGACAGAGGTGAGGGTCTGTGACTGGGATTCTCTGACTGAGACCAATGGCACTTGTCCATTTGAATACAGGAACCAGGCTGTACCTGACCCTTGCTGTGAAGAGACACTGATATACTTAATACTTTTCTATTCAAGGGAAAGGGTTCAGTGGTTTGTGCATTATATTGGTTGCCATATGATAATATTTCAGCTTTTATTCATAACCACCGAAATTCTTATGCAAATTTCCATGACGGGATTCATTGTTTGGTCTGATATGCTGAATTATATGTCTGACTTGGAACAAGTGAAGTAAAAGGAGCAAAGTAGTCAGGGCCAGGATAGGACTGAGTTTCTGACTGGAAGTTTAGGCCCCTGGACAGCATAATATAAAGCTACACTATATAAAAGTAACGGGACACCTGACCATTACACCTACAGGAACTTGGCACCCTATTCTAAATCCATAGGCATCAATATGGAGTTGCTGCCACTCTTCTGTGAAGGCTTTCCACAAGATTTTGGAATATGTCTGTAGGAATGTTTACCCATTATTCCAAAAGGACTTTTGTATGGTCAGGCACTGATGTTGGATGTGAAGGCCTGGCTTGCAACCTCCATTCTAGTTCATCCCAGAGGTGTTCAGTGGTGATGAGGACAGGGCTCTATGCAGGCAAGTCAAGCTCTTCCTGACAAACTTACCCAACCCTCTATGGACCTTGATGTGTGCACTGGCGCACAGTCAAGGCCTTCCCCAAACTGTTTCCACAAAGTTGGAAGAATAGAATTGTCCAAGATGTCTTGCTATGCTGAAGCATTAAGGGTTCCTTTCCCTGGAACTAAGGGGTTTAGCCCAAACCCTGAAGAACAACCTCATACCATTATCCTGCCAAACCACCAGACTTTACAGTTGGCACAATGTATTCAGACAGGTACCTTTCTCCTGGCATCTGCCAAACACAGACCATCAGTCTGCCAGACAGAAGTGTGATTCGTCACTCCACAGAACATGTTTTCAGTACTCCGGAGTCCAGTGGTGTGGTGCTTTACACCACTCCATCCGCTGCTTGGCATTGTGCTTGGTGATGTGAGGCTTCATGCAGCTGCTCGGCCATGGAAGCCCATTCCGTGAAGCTCCCGGCTGACAGTTTTTGTGCAGAGGTTAATGCCAGAGTAAGTCTGGAATTCTGCAGTTATTGAACTAATAGAGCGTTGGCAACGTTTATGCACCATGTGCCTCAGCATTCAGCAACTCTGCCCTGTTACTTTCCATGGTCTCCCACTTTATGGTTCAGTTTCTGTTGCTCCTAAACACTTCCACTTTGCCATAATATCATTTACAGCTGACCATGGAATATCTAGCAGGGAAGAAATTTCATGAACTGACTTATTGCAAAGGTGGCATCCTATGGCAGTACTATGCTTGAATTCACTGAGCGCTTCAGTATGACCCATTCTTTCACAAATGTTTGCATGACCAGAAACTCTCTGCTGGAACTACATGGCTAGGTGCTTGATTTTATACACCTGTGCCAATGGGCCCGAATGAATCACCTGTATTTCAATGATTGAGAGGTGAGTCCTGATACATTTGTCCATGTAGTATATACACTCATCTTAAGGATTATTAGGAACACCTGTTCAATTTCTCATTAATGCAATTATCTAATCAGCCAATCACATGGCAGTTGCTTCA
>JABFEA020000067.1:12441674-12468416 GCA_019775915.2 Cyphomyrus plagiostoma | reverse complement strand
TTGACTTCGGGCCCCCCCCCCCCCCCCCCCGTTTTCAGTTAAGGCTTCAGAATGCTCTAAATTGTAACCGTATCAATTAGTCAGTAGTTCCTGGAGTTTATTTTTACGATGTCAGTTTACTACAGACGTAGGGGGGTAGAGGGGGAGGGCAGCCTCTCCTAACGGACGGCTCTGCCTCAGCCTGCTGTCAGGGGAAATGTTACTGTGGTCACTCCTGAAAGGTGTTGGGTACACCCGCGTCTTCAGGTCCCTACTGAAAGGTGCTGGACACACCCATGGGTTCAGGCACAAGCACAGGGAGAGGCACTGCTAACGATTTTCGGTCTCATGAAAGTATGTCATATTGGGCCCCCAACCCAGACCAATCCAATTATGTTTCAAGTTTTTCGGGCCCCCATTACGGTGCCCCTGGGCTGAATGAGGGGATCTACTTGAAACTTGTTTGCTGACTCAGGACTTGGTGACTTGAGACTTGTGTGTTTTGATTCAAGACTGGACTTGGAACCTGAGTGGTAAGACTTGTTACTTGCGAGTCAATTATTTATTCCCATTTCTGGGCTGGGTCTGTTCAATAACATGCAGAGTCTCATGGCACCTGTCTAGCTGCTTGGCCAGCTACAGCTCTCTGGGGGTCCCTACAGGTCTCTCAGAGGGACAGAGCCACTGGACACCAAGGGCTAAGCAGCTTCCAGCTGCCTGCTTGAGTTTACAGCTTGTCTGTGAATTGGGACTTTGGCACCCATGGCTGTTTAACAGTGGCCTGTCCTGTCATCATAAGGCCCAGCCATCAGGAAGGTAAGACTCCTTCATGCAGGGGACGCCTGAAGCCTTACAGCATCTACAAACAAAAGACGCCACAGGTTGGATTTAGAATCACATTACTGGGAACAACGACGACTCGGCGACCGCAGCCTTTTCCTGCCGCGGCCTCTCCCCCTGGCGGGGGGTCCTAATTGGCCCTTGTGTGCATTCATGACTTTGACTCCCCGGCGGCAGCCAATGGAAGCCCGTTCGGGGAGGGGGTCAAAGGGCACTACAGCTGGCAGGCAGAGCCGCAGCGGGATCCCGGGGCCCAGTTATTCAGAGGCCTGGGAGATGATTTAGATGTGAAGCTGGGGGCATGCACCCCCCCACGGCTTGCACCGCAGACCGCTGGCCATGTGTGCCCCCCCCCCCCAAACCCCATATTTACTCTCCCTCCCACCCTGGATCTCCATCCCCCCAGTGAATGACAGGCTGCTCCCAGACGCCCCCGGGGAGAGATCACACTGCCCATTCCTGTCTCCCAGCTCCGGGCCGCTCTGACGCCATCCTGGGAGGTGCTAATGGTTGTGATGGCTCATTCTCTGCACCGGGTGGAGATGTGTTCATAAATCACCCAGTGAGAGCATCTGAAAGGTGGATAAAGAAGGAAGTACCCATGTGTTCCCAACCTGTCCAGGCTGTGCTCTGGCCTGATGCTGTTACATCTCTTAAGGTCTGATCCAATGATATGCTTATCCAACAAAATCGCTGCTCCTGCAGTTTTTGTTCATCTGATGTATCGGTCTGGCTGTCCGTCCCCCAGATGAGTGTGGCTGATGGTACATACTGAGCATATGCAGTGTCACTTAACTGTCACAACGATGGGTTTTATCCCACGGACGTGAGGATATCATCTGAAATTTCGGGCAACTTCCATAAATTTTTTTTTTTAAAAACTATATGGATGGCATGGAACTGAATCACAAGCACTAACTGCGATTGTACCCTGATGCCCACAGCAGCTGGCCTGCTGAGGATTATGGGAGATAAATTCAGCACCATCACCAGGCGACAGTGTGAAGTGCAAAACAAGAACGCGACCCAATACATTTTTGTCACGCAACGCATCCGTCTCTCAGAGATCGGGAACACACTCACCATCACGAGTGCAGGGGGGCAGAGCTGCTGGCACAGTGGTGACGTGTATTTCAGCGTCTGAATGCAGCACTTTTTCGGGAGGTGGCAGAGTCACGCCCAACCGTTATCTGACAGCTCACTGAAGAGCCAATGGCTTTCGGGGCTAAGTGCAGCCTCTGCAGTTACCCAGAATGGGACAGTCGAGTCCAGCTTAAATGTATGTTTCATGTACTGCTTTATTTTCCATTGATCTGGCTTTAGTATTACCTGTAGAAAGTTATATTTAAACAGCTGTGTATGTTTAACTTGAATTACTAAAGAGAAATTAATGCAAAATATGACCCATCTCTGCAGTGACACAGTGGTTCAGCAGGTAAAGTATCAGTTCTGTGGTCACTGGTTCAGATCCTCCAACAGGCTTCCTTTTTGTTGTGTGATGATGTTGAGGAAGTCCTCTGCAGTGCTGTTTGGACAAAGAGACTCTTACGTGGACACTAAGTCTTCAAAGAAATCTAGTTCAGAAAAGGTTTTTCAAACATTCCCTGAACTGGCATTGTGGCATGGCGGGTAAGGTAACTAATCTTAAGGTTGAAGGTTCACGCCCTGCAATGGAACACTTGAAGGAAATACCTGAATTCACAAGGGGGCACTGGTACACTCAAACTGGAGCTGACCCATGCTGGCTGGCTGGCATCTAACATCAGGGTTAAAAGGTTGAGCCCAGAGTGGTAAGAATCTTCCCATGTAAAAGCATCAGGAAGTTACTTCTTTAAAGCTTGTTCAGGAATTTTCCATTTTTTTCACACACCCTTCTTCACGCAACTGACCTGCTCAGCAAGGATATCAAACGCTAAACCTAATCTTTCAGAATCCAGCACATAAACCATTCGACCAAGGGAGCTTCTGACAGAATATGCTTTCCACTTGATTAAATCAGTGAAGGAAAAACAAACAAATCAAATAGTTGTTTTATACGCATGGTTAATTCCTGAAAATTACAGAAATAAACCCAAAGAAGTAAAAACTCTCTTTCGATTGTAGCCTATAAAGCAACTTAAATTGTAAAGAGTCCATGAAACTGTACGTTGTACAGCACATCTAAAAAAAAAATTCATTTCGTATAAATTACTGCATGAACGACATATACACAGATGTGACACATAAAAGCACACAGTGACAGGGCATAAAAAACGTGTTTGCGCCTTACTCATCCAAACTCACAAAAAGATATTACGAGAATAAAATCTGAATAAATACAATACTCATACAGGAAGCCCCGCAAACATCACTCTTTAATGATTTTACGGCGATATGACTCAAGATGACTAAAGATAAAAAAACACAAAGCTCCGTTCGGTGTTGTTAGTCAGTCCCGTGTTGTTATCGGTTTAGACGTACTTACAGTTTAAGGGCAATATTCATCAAGCATTACAATGCGCAGTTATACCCTTACACAGTGGTGCCGTGAGTATCACACAAATCTTAATGTTTCATTGCTAGCATCGTCCTCATCCCTCTCATGCCCGTTCCCTACCCGGTCTTTAATTTGCCAATTTCAATGCGTTCCTGCAAATTCGCGTAGCCCGGCTGTGATCCGGAGTCCATTTCGGGCACCGCGGGGTTTGGGAATAATGCGCCAGGTTACTGCAAGCCGGTCTGTTGGTTTAGTGTAATATTAAAGCGACAGCATTGGCAATGGATTAAACAAGCAGAAGTCCGTCGATGGATTTTAGGGTGTCCGTGATGGTCGGATTAAAAATGAACAATTATGTTCACTGAATATCCTTATATATTAATTGCATGCAAAACTGAGTTTATGTGCTTTCGTGCATATTTTCGGGAAGGTGTCCGTAGCTTTCACCAGATTCAAAAAGGGGCCCATGACTCAAAATCGGTTAACAAAGTAGACGTAGTATATAGGTTTTGACCACTAGGTGGAGACACGCGCCCCGACAGCGCGCGAGTCGAGCCATGCCATTACCAGGTCCTTGTTTACGTAGTTTAGGTTTTCCGACTAAGCAGCTCGGAAATATCCATCCATCCACCCATGCTTTAGGTAGCTAAGGGAAAAAGGGACCCTCTCTCTCTCATACACATTATTGTCATACTGTTATAATGTCACACTGTATCCACAGACACGCTTAAGATAAATTATAAGACATACGTTACTGATCCATGGGGGAAATTCTTTTGCATACAGCAGTGTCTACATACAGTGCACAGACAAATACACTTAGTGTAAAAGACAAAGTCAGTGTGACTGTGTCACCGATTTATCCCTGAACAGGGGCCCCCGGTAAGGCAGACAGGCCCCAAAACCAATGCCTAATTCCTACAGCTCTGACTCCTTACACCCCATCCCAGCTAAGACGTCTGCTTCAGTACTCAGTACACTCTTATGACCATATTACCCATAACCCCCTGTGCCGCGGTAGCTCACTGTGCCCCCTCTACTCCACACAGGTTCCCACATTGCCCCGCCACCCCCCATCTTAGCCTCTCATGTGTGACTCTCTCTCATTTTCATTTACGGGCCCTGATTGATGCATACAGAAGCAGCAGAGGGCTGTCATCAAGACTACCTTGTGTTTACCTCAATGATAGGGGTTGGGGCTGTCATCAGACGATGGGGGGGCGGGGTTTGCAATGTCACCGCGGTGGCAGAAACCCCACCCACTGCCCCTGGGGCTCGGTGACTAGGCGATCCAGGAGGGGCTGTGTCATCAGTCCTGATGCATGATTGTTCAGCCGAAATTATCAAATGAATGAAATGAGTAAACAAGCCCAAAACGTGTAGCTGTTCACCAGCACAGATTTAAACAATTTAAACAGTTTCCTCCATGCTAATAATAAAGATATTCCGATAGGTTTATCAGGGAAGTGGTTTAAATGTTTTCCTTCCACACATCATCAGAGCGATAGTAGTGATAATCAGAAACATCACAGCGGCAGAAGGAGCGTTTCATACAACAGCATCTCACTGTCGTCTGATATTTAACTTTTCTGACATAAACACTTCAGTTAGATTTTTTCAACGGCAATTTCAAAGAACAGAGCAGGCAACAGGTTCCTATCACGAAGGTAACATTAATGGCACAGAGACCTTGGATAATTATTACAGAAGCCCATGACAGATATTAATTCGATGAGACAGATATGGGGTCACTGGTCCTCAAGGCTGTCCACATGACTTCCAGTAAGTTTTCTACTAGGGACAGACGCTGATGACACATGATGTAGAAACAGGAATTTATCTGACTCTTTTATGAAAAGCAAGTAGAGGGAAGGGATGCAATTATTTTTATCATGTGATCTTTGAACGCACAACCTTCACATCAGTAGCACGCTCATGTCGAGCAGTATAACCTAGCATGGTTACTTTCACACCCTCCCATGGACTGGCCTGTTCTGGCTTCTACACATACCTTCCTTTGAACAAGCAGAACAACATGGACCCAACACTCTTCTGAAGCCTGTGGGGATATTATAGTTTGGTTAACTGTACTCTGCTGTTGTGGACTTTGTGTCCTGTTAGTCTCACAAAAGCATTCACCACAGCAAGACCAAAGTCCAATAATTTACCACTGGCCTTTTGGCAAATTAATCCCTATATCAGTTTCAATTTGGAATTCACTCAGATATGTTTGGGTGGTTCTACCCTCACATAACTGAATCTGCTGCAAGCTGCAATGCTTGGAAAACCTTCCCTCATAAGCCTATTCTCCTCAGCATAAATCATAGCCCAGTGCCGTGTCTGAATCTTCACAGACACGCTGCTTTTGCACAGCCTCTGCTTACTGGGCCATTGCTGTGTTCAGGGCTATGCTGTTAGCTGCTAGGAGCCACTGTGTGCTGACAGGTCAAACCACTCCCACGGTCCCCATGTCTTGTGCCATAGTTTAGCACGTGGCCTTCAGATTATCTTACGTTTAAGAATGAAGAAAATAGCTAAATGTTTGACCTGTTAGCAGGAAATATCCTGATCTTTCAGTCAACAATGTTGACTTTGCGGGGGGGTGGAGGGTTGGTCTTTCCCATATTGGAACTATTGCAGCTGTTCCTGGGGTCTTTGGCATTGGAAGGTTCAGGGAGACACAGACACTCATTACTGATGTACAAATGACTGGGGAGGGGGTGCAGTGGGGGGGTTCTGGAAGGCTGAGTCAGACATAGTCAGACATTCCACAATGCCCACCCTTGGACCCTCCCAATCACCCAGCAGCCCCCTAGCCTCAAGCACGTGCCTTTCCGGGCCAAGCATGTAACGTCCTGTGTTCCCCACCTCCCAGTACCGTAGCGCGCTCTGTCCTGACCCCCCTTCAGTAGCATTTCCAGCCGTGTTCCACCCATTTTCCCATAGGGCCGTAAACACAGCAGAAACCTGTGACACCTTTCAACCCCCCGTCCAATCATTTTATGAACGGGACTGAACACGTCCCCAGGAGAAGGGGCAGGGGTGCAGTGCCGTGAGGGGGACTGAACACATGTGATTCCAAAGTACCACTTTAAATCAGGGATCCCGGGGACAGAGCCTTTGCTTTTACAGTCTAATTTAATTTAAGGCTGGTGGAGTGGTTCCATGCAGAAAAGGTCCCGTTCATTATCACGCACGGATGACAGTGAGTTGTACTCACGCTTGTTCTCTCTAAAACCCTAAACTTTCCATGAAGTCTTCTGCCTGCTTTTCAGTCCAATAAACTAGACAGAAAACAAACCAGATGCTCCTAATGACAGACACATGAAAAGATCTGCGTCCGGTGGCCGTTAGCGTGCGGAAAGCCCTCGCAGACTGCCGATTCCTCTGCCTGCCCCCCCCCGGCACAGATGTCCCCAGGCTACCGCCCCCTCCTCTCTGTGCTCTTTCTGGTCACACGGCATCCTAAGCCCTGCTGAACTGGCTCAGGGCTCTGCTTCACTGTCCACCTGCTGGACGCCATTACGGCAAAAAAAATTGGGGAAACTCCTGTTCACTGATAGCACAGGTACTGCACTCTCCTCCCACCCCCCATCTCACCCTCCCCATCCATGAGCTGCTAGCCAAGACAGGGGCACCTCAGAGGGGGCGGCCTCCACGGGCCAGTGCACAGCACAGGCGGGGGCAGACTCTGCGGAGCCATCCCCCGTGAGGGACAGGAAGTAAACAACCCATCTTACGGTCATCACCCCGCTTACACCAGCAGGGCCCTGGAAGGCAGCCAGCCTTGCCGACTGGCAGCCAAGCCCCCCCCAGCTCAGACCCAGGATGCCCTGGGATTCGTGCCCATCAGCTCTCCCTGGCTTTCCGGTCACCTGGACCTCAGGCATCCAGCTGTGCCATGGCTCTGTGGATGCGTCCTGTGTCTGTGCCCTGTGTCTGTGTCACTTCAGTGTCATGTGAACCACAGCCTGTCCCCTGTGTCGGTGTCACTGAGTTCATCATGTCTGCCCTGTCCAATCAAGCGGGACGCTGTCACAGACCAGCACTGCATGGTGGGTTCAGCTGCAGATGTACTACAGGGGCCTTTATCAGGGCACTTTCTGGTATGCTTCCAGCACAGGTCTCCATGGTACACACACACACACACACACACACACACACACACACACACGCGTGTACACACACACACGCAAACACACACAGACACACACAGACACACACACACACACACACACAGACACACACACGCGTGTACACACACACACACACACAGACACACACACGCATGTACACACACACACACAGACACACACACGCGTGTACACACACACACAGACACACACACAGACACACACACGCGCGTACACACACACACAAACACACACACATGCACGCAAACACACACACACGCACACAAACACACACACACACGCACGCACATTTATATTCATATTTGGACATTGGGGACTGTCCATTCATTTCTATGCAAAAATCCCAAATCCCAGTCCTAACCTTAACCATACAGTGATGCAAAATATGAGACTTTTGGCATTTTTACTTTTTTGATTATATTTACAGACACACACACACACGGCCCTTGTGCTGGGCTAACACTCATCACAAACAGCTATCAAAGGGGCACATTGTCCGGCAAAGTCCTATACTGAGCCAGGGGCAGATAGATGCTCACCAGCCAGGGTCACCCTGTCGGCACAGTGCTGGCTTGCGTTAAAATGGCACCTATCAGATATTGCGAGATGCCGCTGAGGATGAGGAAGGGGATACAGATTTCCGGGCTGTGGCTTCTGTCCTCGCATTTCCTGGACGCCTGCCTACGGCCTGATGTGTGTAACAGAGTGTGAGGTGGGAGGCCTGAACATGCATGTGGAATAAAACACTTAACATGACAGTCATCTGCTGCAAACGTATCCCTTAGTCAGGAAAAGTCAGCATGTCCTACAAGCTTCCCCTCCAAAGAAACTGCCAAAGGAACTGAATCAGCCAGTGTATCAAAGTAAATTCATTTTATCTGCTAATTTAAATCTATTAATTTAAGTTAATCATTTCAGGGAAGTTGCTTTTGCCAACATATGCGTTAATTTTCCATTCGAAACCAACAGGTCACAGACACCCCTTGACGCCAAGTTTCAATGGAATTCTGTGGAAGACTCTCGTCGACTTTGTCTAACTGAAGAATAGACAAAAGCTTATTAGTGAGTATACTCCGATTACAGGTTTTCAGAGCCCAACTGGACGCCGTGCTGCACTGGGAAGCTGTCAGCACTTCATACATAGTGTTTGCTTAGGCAACATTGATTTGACTGAAAGACTTGCAGTCAGATATCTTAGACCCGCCTGGTACCCAGGCTTCTCTGCACAAGACAGAATTAACTAACAAAAACGTCAACGCTCAGGTTCAGTCACATGGTGTCGCCGTTCATTCTTTCTGTCGCATGCAGGTACGCAGAAACTTTTTTTTGAAACCTAGAATGACGGTTTGTCATTGTGGATATCATCTTTAGCCATTGACATTTGTCAACACTACTAATAACGTATCTATCATTAAGTTTTGAGCTTGACCGTTTTATCTTCAAGGTCAGTGATTTTTAGTAGAATAGTTTGGTAATTAGCTTGCCAGCTAGGCTTGGTGTGTGCCTTAGCTGAGCTAGAAGCAACATGGTAGACACTGCCACTCATGTTGACTTTATTCTAAAGAAGGCCTTTGATGAGGAAGAGCAAAATTTGCATATAAGAAGCTGACCTACTAAAATAAGAAAAAAAGACCTTTTATTGGTCACACTGCCAAGATCCACAGTGTGCTTCCCTCATTTGAAAAATCTGCTGCTGGCATATTCAGAATTCACTCAGAATAAGAATCACACACACACACACGCACGCGCGCACACGCACACACAAATTGGTGTACCTATTTAAATGGGGACCGTCCACTCACATCTATGGGAAAAACCCTAATCCCAATCACGACACCCTTAACCCCTCCTCATCCCTAACCTTAACCATAAGTAACCAACCCAAATAATGGCATTTTTACTTTTTTGATTGCATTCACAGATTTAAAAAAAACCGAGGTTATCAAAATGGGGACCTCAAAAGATGTCTCCAAAAGTAGGGAAATTTCAGGTTTTACTACACTTTAGGGACAATTTCGTTCTCAAATGTAATCTATGCAAACTCCCCCCTCCCCCCACACACACACGCACATACACAGGTTTGTAATTATCATTATAATAATCAATGTGGCACAGATGCAGTGTTTGCTGCAAATTTGGGCTGACCAGACAGTCCAGGAACAAAATGATGCAAGGGACAAAAACTATGAAATATATGTGCAACACAAGTAAATGAAAATCACTGTTTTGTGCACTTGGTAAATCAATAAGATCAACTTGGTAAATGAATAAGGCAACTCTAAATAAACCATAAAATAAGGACATATCACTGTGCTGTGTGATTACGCTTTTCTTCCTATTTTGTCATCTACATAAGAAGATGAAAATGTGTTTAGGCCCAGAACACTAAACACAAAGTGAGCACAGACCAGCAGGGGAGTGAATATGGGCGACAGTCATGTTCGAGCATGGTACAAGGCAACCAGGCCAAGTGTGAGTATGCCCAGCGTCTAAGCCCGCCTCCGCTTGTCACAGATAGGCTGCTGGAGCTGACAGACATCCAGCTGCATGAGTAAGGAGGCACCCCTGAGCCCCGCCTCCCAAGTTCCAGCCCTTGTAGTTGTCCAACTTCACTATGATTTGCAGAATGACAACATGGGTGAAGGGCAGTCAGTGTAGGCAATGCTGTGGGTGATGAAAGAGAGAGGAGAGCAGAGAAGAGGAGAGGAGAGGAAAGGAGAAGAGAGGAGAGGAGGGAAACAAAGGCCGGCTGGGCCCACTCAGCACTAAGGGGTATCTCTTTATCTGACATTTAATGAAGCACCAGCTCTCAACAGCAGAAAACGTCTAAAACACAAATTCATCGTCAGGAGCTCTGGACTGAATCATCTACAAGACATCAATATCTAGAACATGTATTATAACTTCTGAAGAACAGGAACTAGACTTATTAAGATGAAGGTTGCCGTGCTGGGTTGTCACCCCATCCTGGGTTGTTCCCTGCCTTGCGCACATAGGCTCTAGACCTGTCGTGACCCTGAATGGGATGAGCAGTTGCAAAAAATGGATGGATGGATGGAATAAGATCAACTTTATTGAAACCAGGGGGGAATTCTGGCACATACAGCGGCAACAACAAACATACATACATGGACGAACATAGAAATATTACCAAACAGATAAGGTGCAAAGACAATATGCAGAGTGCGACGAAGTAAACGCGAATCAAACAAAATATCCTGAAAAACAGAATATTATGATGCCTGAAATAAATTAATGAATATTTAAATACAAGAATAATAAATTCTATGCTATATGTCACAGAATGGCTGATTGTATCCATAAATACTGCATATATCCAGACAGAGTCTGTGTGGTGAGCAGAGCAGCTGTCCTCCAGTCATTGAGTAGAGCAGGCCAGCCTACAGCAGGCTGGACATGAAGCAGGACCCCAGCGCAGCTGTGGCAGAGCATGGAGAGCAGATGTGGCGCGGCACCGATTGCCGTGCGCCTGTCAGCCTTTTTACAGGCCATCAGCATCGAGGCGTCTCAAAGCACGAGCCTTTAAACATGAAAGCGCTGCGCTCTTCTGTCCCGAGGCACCGTGGGGCAGTTTTTAAAGCCTCATGCTGGAGGCTTCCTGCTCCCCACACGTGTAACCAGACTCCCTTTGATGGCACTAATGGCATCACAGCCACCAACCTCCCCGCTCCATAGCTGGGAAGGTTTTCCATGAAACGCCGCGGTCACATGTTCCCGCTGCCGCCGTCCCGAGGGATTCCCACGCGATCCCTTTGCGCTTTTTCACCAGGATGTTTAAACATTAACCAAAGCAGCTATTACTGAAACCAACAGCTTCTGAATGTCGAATGAAAAATGGACACTTGGACTTTTACAGCATATTACAAAAAACATATTTATCATGTTATAACAGTAGCTGAGCTCAGAAGGGCAAAAACATTAGCAGGAAGCACATAGTTACAAAACAGACGACAGAGGAAACCTGCACTTCCATCGGGTCCTGCCCCAAATACCCAGTAACCTCCGTACGTTCCAGGTGACCGGGGACTGAGGTGCTGGGAGAGTGAGCTGTTTGCCGGGCTCTGATAGACTGCCGTACATGAACCGCGTGCTGGAGCAAGCGGCTGGCAGCTCGGAGTGGTGGAATGCCGAAGGGGCTACGGTGAAACAGCAGGATCGGCCTGACAAGTCAATCATTACATGCGTCACTCTGGTTACGAGTCTGTAAGGGTCCTCATACAGGACACATGAGACATATGAATTCTGCCAGTCAATACTCAGTTCTGACCGAGGGCTTCAAACCCATCTGAAATTAACTGGAAAGCTTATATTGGACTTTATATCACAGTATTAGTGGTTTTATTACTGGTCCAAAGTCTTCCCCACTGGCACCCAGTGTGTGAAACCTAACTGGCAGCCTGATCTGATGTCCTAATGCTGGGTTCCCAGGACGAATATGGTGAACAATAATCTGGTGACTATTACACAATAAAGCGGGTTTATGATGGAAAGTTCATTTTAACTGCCATTGTAAAGCTGGCCAGGGGGAGATATGCCAGCAGGGAAATGCAGTCAGCTCAGGCCTTTTAAAGTCAGATGCGGTGTCAGGGCGTCTGACGAGAAGCCCGTCCGTAGCTCCAACGGCAGACACAACCAGCGAAAGTCCAACATACGGCCGGCAATGAGGGACAGTGAGAGCGGGAAGATGAGAGGCGTCTCCCGGGAATACCCCAGAGGGGAAACGGGAAGGAGCTACCCAAGCTGCCATTTTAGCAAATGGTTTCATAGTCTTTGTTCTAAGAAAGCCCTCCTCCATCTATTAGACAGTGTAGCAGTGTTGGGCATTTCAGGTCCAGAAGCTGCAAATCCAGACCAAGATTTTGTTTGTATCAATCTGTTGAGCATAAAGAGTCTCGGTCACAGAGACTCAGCTGGTTGGTAAAAACAAAATCTTGGTCTGGATTTGTAGCATCTGGACCTGAAATTCTGCCCCCTCTGACAAAATGTCACACATATTTGCTAAACTTTTACATATAGTTCTACGTACTCAAGGGCCCCTAAATCTGCCAGGGTATCCATGCCCCCGGCGGCACACACAGATTGGAGCGGAAAGCTCGGTCTGCCGGCCACACAGCCTCTTGGTCCAACGAATGACGTGAATTTAAAGGGTGTTTACCGAGAAGGTACAAAGACCTTTTGCCATCATCTAACCTTTGTCCGTTTTACTGTGGTGTGCATACTTCACACAGCACTCCTGAAGACGCGTTCTGTAAGGCCCACACGAGCGAGGAACACAATGTTCAGGTAAGACCCTCTGAGTTTTTACTGTACTGAACTTCTCTGAGGAGGAACGTCCTGCTAAATATTTATTGAGACAGCAGATCTAACTACAAGATGACTTTATCTAATGTCATTATACATGTGAACTCATTAACTATAAATACCTTTACAAGACACTGAAATGGTAAAAATACACTAAAGCCAGTACGTAAAATTCCTTTATTTGCTTGGATTTTACATCTCTTTCAATGAATTAAATTTTTTTAAATAACTTGCTGGCTTCAGTTTCCCAAGACTGAAATCATAGGAATCAGAGTGTAAATTAGAGTGTGATCTGAAATGAAAGTGCAGAGATCACAGGCTTTGTGCCAATGGGGCACATAGATACACCACTAGTTATGAAGCCTTTTAGATTCAAAGCAAAAAAAAGTGTTGTGCTTCTGTGTGTTATCGAGTCTTCCAGCAATTTAATACTTGTACTCATCCCATCTTAAATTCAATAAGTAACCATTATTCACAGCATCTTCAATCCATTAGTTATCATGTACTCACTGCATCTTTAACTCATTATATATCCTGTACTCACTGCATCTTTAATTCAATGACTGAGTACTCTCTGTATCTTTAATTCATTGAATATCATATACTCACTCCATCTTTAATTGAATAACTATTGAATACCCACTGCATCTAAAATTCATCAAAAATCTTGTACTCATCGCATCTTTAATTTGATAAGTGTCCAATAGGCAGGCATCTTTAATCCAATGTGTAGCCATTTCTTCCTACTGCCACCTTTATCAGCACTCCTCCAATTACTGAAGAGATGCAGACCCTCATGACAGGGTAGCCTTGCTCAGCATACTGGTTCCCTCTCTCTCCCCTCCCATCTCTCTCTCTCTTTGTCCCGCAGGGTTGCCCTGCTGGTCAGCATCTCTGCACTCCTCCATGCAGGAATAGCCAAGCCTTACCCATCATGGGTATGTACTCAGTCAACATCCCCGCTCTACATACATGTTCTCCATAATCACAGCATCAACTGGACTGCCCTTCTTAGCTGTCATACAACTGTTTTTGTGTATGATCATCAGCCAAAACAGTACAGAGCCATCCTGCAGTGCACCCAGTTAGACAGACATATGCCTCAGAGTAGTATCGCAGAGCAACCGCTACCTAGGCAATGTGGTAAATCACATACCAGATACTTTCCTGTCCCAGAGATGGTACAGATTTAAACATGGTGCATAATGCACACCATGGAGAATGGTTGGAGTAAGGAAAAACAAAACCAGCCAGGGAGTGAGACAGCAGCCCAGCGTGAGAATGGGAATTTTACAGTAACCATGGGGCGAAGCTCTGTGTTCAACCTTCTGTCTGTGTTGTGTTTCCACAGGCTAAAGTCATGGAGAGCCAGTTCCAGGAAACACTCAGGTACTCATTCCAGCTTTGACAACACTCATGGTGCTAGGAGTCACTCGTTCCTATAACTAAGACACTTCAGGCCAAATGCTCCTTCTTTGGTAGTTTAGGAGCCCAGGAGAAACACATATTCACCTCAGTGAAAACACATTCACCCAGAAAGCCCAGCAAGCACCTATGGTCCTGATGAATGTGCTGCTTTCATGCAGGTCTAAGGATCCAAAGGTGGCTTTGGGGATGAAGAAATTGGAGCCCATGGAGGATCTAACCCAGACATTTAAAGGCCATGATCCTGATATGTCCTTCTCGGGGGTGAAAAATGCAGGAGGAAGCCCCCGAAAATACCATCTGGCTGAGGAGGACCAAGATGAGCTCTACCACCCGTCTTTGGAGCAGCTGGCTCATGCTCCCCACCAGTCGGTTCCTCTGAAACTGGTGGAGGAGCCCAGTTTCCCTATGTACATCCACCCAGAGGAAGACCGAGACCTTCTGCACCATGGTGACCCTCCTGCCTGGAAGCCTCCACTTCAGCCAGAGCCAAAGCAAGAAGAGGAGCCCAGGCCCAGGATCTACACCCACCCAGAAGAGGACCGAGACCACCTGTACCACCCATAGGCAGGAGAAGACCTCGCAAAGGGAATCACACTCACATGTACCAATAAGGGGAGAACAGATGACGTCTAAATTCATGTTTATCTAATAGAAGAGTGTGCAACTATGCAAATAAAGAGATCATAAAACATTTTTCGACATACTCCAATAATAAATAGACATATCCATAATCAAGTTGCACTTTAATTTATAAACATGGACATTTTCCATATTCCCTAAAATGGCACAACCTCCTTCTGAAGGGCTCTGCCCTTTTGGCCCCCCACAGCAGCAGGACCACACCTCCCGTCAGACAGCAGATCCACGCCGGTCAGCACAGCTCATCCGCAGGGAGGACACCCTTCGTAATGATCAGGTTACCGTACAGGGAGGTCTCCCTGCCTCGAGGAAAGCAAGGGCAGCAATGATTGGCTGGCTCATGTGCTTGTCAGACAGGCAAACTGCCATGAGGCGGAGCTTACCCAGTTGCCACAATGGCATAGGCCTTTTTGGCTCGCTCATAAAAGGCGAACCTCTCTACTTTTTCTAGAGGTTTCTAGAGAGAGAGAGAAAGAGAGAGAGATCTACAAATAAAAAGATAAACATTTGCTTCATATTTCTCAATAAATTATCTGAACTGAGTTGATCACAGGCTGTAGTCCACATTTATAGGTGTAACAAATACTGTATGAAGAACCATTAACTACAGCAAAGAACGCCTATGAAATGATTATATAACTGCAGTGATAGATACCACAGACAGCAAAGAAGAATTCAGGGAACTGCATAATTCCCAGACCAATCACGGCTCACCACCCTGGACAAGCCAACCAATGAGATCAGACTCACATGGCATCCCGCCTCCTGGAGAAGCCTGCTGTAGGTATCCCATACAGGTACTGCCACACCTCTCTGCTTGTCACTGTCCACCAGGTCCATGACAGCAGCCTGTCACAGCACACCATCACATGGGGAGGGCACAGGGGGTGACCAGGATCAGCCTGTCACACTGGTCATACATGTCAGGACATAAGTAACACCTACAGGACTTTCGACGTAGGTATCCAAGGGGAGGACCTTCAGTATGGCACCTAACAGCTCAGGAATGTTCAGACCTGAAATTAAAGGCCAACGTTTACAACCCGTGCACTCGGGACCCGCTTACACAGAGGTTAACAAGGCAGTGTAATCTTCTTCCTCCTTCTCACATACCGTCTGCCCTTATCTCAGCTGGACCATGTCTGCAGGTTGAGGATGATGGGAAGTTGGCATCAGCGAGAACTGTGAGGGGTTTAAGGGCACAATTAATAAAATGAAACACTGCCCACTATATCTTACTCAAATATACATACTAACGACATGTACAGAACTTCCCTGTATTTACTTACAGTTACAGAACGACAAAAAACTGTTGTGGATAGCAGTTTAAAAATTGATGGATAACTTAGTAGTAAGGAGAATGAAGCCACGAAAGGCCCCCGATTCCTTCAGGTCCGGCATATCGTTAATGATGACAGAAACACATTCTTTTTTCATCAAAATATGAATATCATATGTCAAAGGAAATTTGCCTCAGTATATTATTTAATACCGTTCACAAATGCATCCTACGCCTCTTCTGCTTGTGCTGTAAGTACAACAGCGTTACGTCTTTAACGTGTCATTTAGTAAATAGACGACACGGAATTTTAAAGTCTCTCGTGTAAACTGGGATGTAGGCGGCTGACAACTTTATCGCAACATTATATTCGCAAATAGTAACATTTTCGTGTAACGCTTCGAAAACTGAAAGTAAAACGATGGAAAGTAAAACGGTGTTTTCTTACCAAGTTCATCGCCGTGGCCCATTTTTGCCAAGGTGTATAACAGCTCCGGTGAGAGCACTGAGGGAATGCCTTTAAGGACAACCATGCTTTTCGAGATCGGAAGTCAGACAGGAAGTGGGGAAACACGGATTTGCGTACGGCATTAACCTCTCAAGATCAGTGTGACTCTTCTGTCTCCTGCGATATTTTAATTATCCCGGGTATGCCCCGATATCGATGCAAAACCAGTACCAGGTATACCTGCATTGGATCTAAAGGCTTCGTACTTTCACTTTCTAAGGGCTGCCACACGCACGAGGCCCTCCTGCGGAAAATAGAGGTACTGCAGCACGGCCCGGCACATCAGCAGATGACCATTTCAAATTCGCCGTGTCGTAATGGATCATATGTTCATAACATGTCCATAGTAATTCGCTTTCACGCTACAAAATGTCATAAGTGCGTGCCTTTTAAATTTAACTATAGCGGAATAGTCTATTGTCCAGAGAATAGATCAATCAAGTAGGCCTATTTTAAATAACCTTTTTAAATTCCTCCGCCATATGTAGACTGGACATTTTACCATTTACCTTTTTTGTTTTATAATTGAATTCGAAAATGTTTACTTGAAGATACTTATGTATATTTTGTAGTAAGGATTTTTTTTTAAAATTATAGTTCGTATTTTAAAAATAAATTACAAGTAAGCCTGTTTTATGTAAGTCACAAAATTTTATTGTAGAAGTGTTCAGTGCTGCAATTGGCAGTTATAAGAAAAGGTTATTTAATGGGCTGCATAAATTACACGTTAACAGAATAACATCTTTTGCATAATTTTGAAATGACCAAAGTGGTTGAAATCGAGGACGTTCTGTCTACCCGCTTGGGAGCGATTTAAGACCTTATTCGGCAATTTTTCTGTTTTAACAATTAGGTCTATATAAGCCAAGGGAACCAGCCTTGTTTTTTAGTCTTTTTTAGAGTTTGCAGTTACATACCATAAGCCGCAAAATCCGCTTTTCATGCGGATTGTTATAGTTTTTTAGAAGTTGTAAGCGTAGCTGCTGACCGACTTACAAGTTTTCCCTTAATAAGATCAAAATATGAAAATAACAATAATACAATTTATTTTAATAAACAAGATGAAAATTGCTCAAAATTAGGTATGTAAAGTAACTTTACTTCTCTGTACATTTATATTAAACATTTTTTTAAATTGTATTTAATAGTTAAAATATTATTAATATATACAGTATAAATATCAATGCCTGCTTGGATTTTACAGCCTACCTGAAACAGTTTAACACTTGCAGGCAGGGTGACATTAAAAGTGTAACAGTAAAGTTCAGATACAGTTTTAGTGCTAGGAATGTGAGATTATGAAAATATTTGAAATCCTTGTACGATTCCAAGCCGCCTGTTTCGTTTGGAGCTGTAGCGGCTCAACGGGTCGGAGGCTGAGGAACGCACCGCGGACTTTGGATGCATTTTAATTCGGCAAGACTTCGATCTGCATGAAAATGGGAAACCAAATCAAGTTGCATAAATAAAGCTAGTTCCTCACTCGGAACAACACCTCAAACGTGCAGCTGTTGCTAATGAAAGGTGACTTTTTCTCTTCCTGATGAGGTTGTAATTTAGAGGAAATTTCTATTTTGCCCCGTGAAAAGCAGTGTGGAGGCGCTGCAGCTGCGAGCAGGGCGGGGAGAGAGAGACTGACGCGGAGAGAAAAGGGGAACGGTGGAGCCAGGACTGTCTGATCAGTTGAAAGATCTTTTATTTATCCGCGGACCCATGCTGTTGGCTCTTTGGTTCTGCTTTTTTAAATGGGTTTATCACGCTATGAGGGGCTGCCTCTGCCAAAATGTAACGTTTTGCCCCCTTTGTCTCCAGTGAACGCTTCAATTGGGTCTACATTTATTATTTTGACCTTTCGATAGCAGGGGACACACTTCAAAGTGAAACCTCCGTTCTTTTCTGAGAACCTTTGTGCCGTCTCTTCGGTGTGAGAAGACTTTTTTCCCTCTCCTTTTAGAAGTTTTGTTCCAGAAGCGGGGAAGAAAGCGAGCTCTTGGGGAATATTGAATGAAAATAAAAATCAATTAGGCTATGGACTTGTGAGGATATAACGCTTCGCTGTGTGAAGAAACACTGAGATCACAGACAGAAGCGCCTTTAGAGATTGGGTGGAAATAAAAGGTTCTTTCCATAATCAAATCTGTTATGGATTTTTCCCCCCGAAGTTAAATGCATTTCGAAGCAAGAGTATTTGGAAGGAAAAAAAGTTATTGTAAATTTAGGAACAAGATTAATTTTCATTTTGAGGACTGTTAAGTTTTCCAAGACTTACTGAGAATTACAAGTGTTTTTATAATCGTGAAACGTTTTTCATATTTACAGAAAACACATTTTCACGTTAAAAAACTTTCTATTGCTATTATAAATATTTTATACAATTCAGATATTGTATTCTAACCTATGTGAAGCATTGCTTCTTCGAACAAATTCTGGCGGCTGTGATACGGAAAAAAATTCTTAAGGTGTAAGTCATAAAGTTACGTTTGATAAGGTCTCTGAGAAGAAGCTTCATTTATTACAGCCTTATATGTACACACACACACACACATTTTAAATCCTCATTTTCACACACAATACATAAAAAATACGCGGTTAATTTTAACCCAATAAATTCGATTTAATCGCTCAATTTTCTTCTATAATAATTACTTATAGGAATAAAATTCTATTCTATAATACATATTTCTAGCAATAAAATCAGATATAAAACTTAAGTACCAAACCTAAGTCTTAGTTATCATGCCTTCATCAATATTAGCCGTTAAAAATGCTAGAATCGTTCATTGGACATTTTCTGTTATTTCCACAGTTAAATTTAGGATTTTTTCCATATTTTATTCCACCAAAAAAACAGCTGTCTTGTACAGTTATTGATCAACAATATATATATTTTTTTACTTTTCCGAACCGCTGAAGGATCTCAAATTCATGGTAAGAGTCAAATATCAAATTAATTGTAAACATCACTGGTGCAATCAACTTCTAACGAACTTGTCCATGTACTTTCAAAGATTGTGGACTGGCACCTTATCACGGGGAGTTTATGATTGAACCCCACAGTTCAGAATTTGGCATGTTATTGTAATGAATTTAAATCAATCAATATTTCCCAAAAGCCTGAGAATTTGCTCATTTTCCCTTAACGGCAATATATAATAGACATCCTACCAAATTTAGTTTCACAGCAGAAGTAACCTATGTACTCCAGTTTTTTTCCTTCAAAATTTAAGAAAGAAATGTAAACAGAACAAACAATATATTGCCAAATCCTGAACATATTTCTAGAACAACTGACGTTACTGGACACGGTAACGTCTACGTAACTAAGAGGCATAAGACTTCAACTCCCGAAATACTTTGCGCAGAGAACCATAGCGCAACCATTTTACATCAGCATTGTACAATATTGCCACCCATCGGTGACAACCCTCAAGCACAATCAACCATCGTTTGTCTATACCTAAAAAATTCAAGGCGTGGCAAAATATATTGCAACATTCATATTCCTGACTGTAATCACACAAAAAGGATCATAAGTAAAATCTTTTAGACTGTACAGCTTTGATGTACAGTAGATTTATCTGAAAATACTTGAGGGGTACATTAGATTATCAGCAAAACAAATCAGATGATCAAAAACCATACTTTATTTATATGTACAATCATATTTACATGTTCAATCTAATCAATAGAACAAAAAAAATCAGGATATATTCACCCTACTATCATGTTCTCCAGGTCAGTTATATTGCGAATGAATTACATTTGGTCATGCTTTACCGCCCCTTGGAGGGTCATTTTTCCATGTTTCACAGCCACTTCACACCTCTAGGCTCTTATATTTGCTTAAGATATATAGAAATGCAACCTCCGATGGTCATGTGTCACAAGTTATTTACTTTTTTATAAGTAAATGGTAAATGGACTGCATTTATATAGTGCTTTTCTACAAAGCGCTTTACAATTTATGCCTCACATTCACCCATTCACACACACAATCACACACCGGTGGCGGAGGCTGCCATGCAAGGTGCCATAAGTTGTGGTGAGCACCATGCTTTTATAAATCTAGTCAGTTCCCGGTTAGCTCTGGTTGAGTTTTTAACCAGTCATTGCAGTTTGTAATAGTAAATACCAGGCAGTGAGGCCTATAAATTTCCACCAACTGTAAATACCATATATGCATTTTCGCAACCTGCTACATTTCGAACATTTTATTAACAACTGGAAAGCACAATATTGTAATTTAGCTTAATAAAGGGGTCTATATGAAGTGATTTGCTTAATGCTTTTATTTTCAAACTACCAATTAAACAAAAGTAAATTATGCACAGATTGCAACTACGGCTGTATTCCTCACAGCAGAGCTGAAGGACGACAGAGAGACACGCAAGTACCTGTGTGCTAACATAAGGCATGTACACATCGGACCTCCGACTTCACTTCAGGACCATTGAGCATAAACAAGGTCACCAAGGACTCCGTCCCTACTTATCCTGGAATGATGCTTTCCGCTTTTCCACAAATGCAGTCATTCCTTCCTTCCTGTCATCCTGAGACGCCAAAGAACAAGCGGACAAGAGTGAGTGAGTGAGCAGCATGCAGACCAGGGCTCAAGGTGACGACACTCACGGTGGCAAAGGTGGCGTGAAACAGCCTCTTCTCCAAACGGCTTCCCTCAGTCAGCGTCAGCTCGAAGGCTGAAAGGCCAACAGTCACCACAACATCACTGCCTCATGCTTTTCCAACAGATGTTCGGCAACCACACGAGGATGCATCTTTACTTGCATCTATGCTTGATTACCCACACAAGTACTGGATCTTTCATTAGAATGCACATCGAAAGTATGTCACATTGTATAAGTGCAATTAAATAACCTTGGAAAACTAGGTACCATACTTCCCAACTATGTTTACACTGTAAAATGAGATGCAAGTCAGAGCAATTGCCATGCAGGAGCATCAGGATAATGAAAAGGGACAAAGACCAGCCCTGACCTGCATTGACGGCTTCTTTTCCCATGGCAACGATAATCTTAGAATGGGCCGCTATCTTCTCCCCACACTTAATAGCTTCAGGGACCAGCTGGTCGATGGGGAACACTTTGCTAACAAGGCCTGAAAAACAAGTCATACCAAGTGTCAAACGCTGCTCAAAAAAACACAAGAGATGAGAAACAAAACTCAAACTCACAGCAACCTCAAGGGGGCGCTCCGTGGGTGTGCATGCGAGTATTCCAGTGCCAGTACCTGACTGTTTGGCTTCTTGAGCAGAGACCCGATCTCCCGTAAGCACCATCTCCATAGCGAGGGATTTCCCAACAGCCCTGGTGAGCCTCTGCGTTCCACCAGCACCTGCAAGAGCAAATCGCCAGATTGTGGCCGACACACTCGTGATGTAGCTAAACAGGAGTTTGCATCTGGCTGGATAACATCCTCCTCAAGTCAGACTCTCCATTATTCTGCTGTTATGTCAGTAGATGACAAGCTCTTTTAGATCTTGTGCTTTTCAATGTGGCAGAGGTGCCAATGTTACTGGAAGGAGGATGCGAAGCAGGTAAGAAAAAAAATTGTGACCCTAACCAACTGCTGCATCTCAACTTGCGATCAAAATTAAAAAAAAGGTTTTTTTTAGTTTACCAGGAATGGTTCCCAACAGGATTTCTGGCTGTCCAAACTGGGCCTTCTCCCCAGCATAAATGATGTCACACATCATCGCCAGTTCGCAGCCTCCTCCGAGCTGCAGAGCACACAAATTAATCCACGACAACTGGCTTTATGAGACCTCCACAAAATAAGCCTGAAATCGAGGTGTTAACAGAATATTAGCTACAATGTTAGCCGGGACTCCGCCTCCAATGTCGCTGGGAGGAGCGACACCCACCGCAAAGCCATTCACTGCAGCGATGACAGGTTTCCTGACTGTGGAGACTTTGTTCCAGTGGGACAGGAAGTTCCCGCCGTAGCACTCCTGAAAAGTCCTGTTCTGCATCTCCTTAATGTCTGCCCCCGCTAAAAGTGATGCAAAAGACAGCACGACCAAGTTACTACAGAACTACCCAACTCGTACTATTCTCAACTCATTAGTACTTCAGGGAAACACCTAGGACTTCACCATTTACTCATTTATCTGATGCTTTTAGGCAAAAGCAAGTGACAGCACAGGGGTTACATTTTGAGTATGCTCCATGGGATTTGAACCCACATCTTAGTGCAATGCTCTACCTGTTGAGCACACCCCTAGACTATAGATGTACCTCACCTGCAAAAGCCTTCTCGCTGCCTGTGATGACTATGGCCCCGACCTGGCTGTCCTCTTCAAAGGCATCTAGGGCCTGATTCACTTCTTTCATCAAACCATCACAGAGGGCGTTCAGTGCCTTTGGTCGGTTCAGTTGGATGAAACCCACATCTTGCTTTTCTCCCTTCTTTTCCACCAGGATATACTGATACGGAGCACCTAAAACGTCAAATGTCAGCCTCCGTAATAATGCAGTAGCTAATAAACCGCCACATTGCTATAATTACTGTTCAAACCACATTATTCAGTGCCGCGAGCAAAACACACAAGTCCACCATAATAAATCCTGGAAGTAGACATAAGTACAGTATAATCATATGACGCATCATAAGACCCAGTTTGCACTAACATACAATGCAATATAAAATACAGAGTTTAATATGCGTTTAGCTATAATAAATTATTCTCTACTGCTTTTAAGGTCAAGGGTGTTAGGACTGTCCTCTGTGTAACTTTGGTCAGCACGACAGATCACAATGCATGACGTTATGAACTGTGCACAGGCAGAGCGAACCACGGCATGACCCAAATACTGTGAATTGCCCGAAAACCAATGCCCAGGGGGTAACATACGCACCCATGCTATACCGCCGTGTACCAGCCAAAGACAGCGCAGTGGCTTGTCTCACAACGAGCGACGCGGATCTGCAAAACACCGCCATGTTCCTGACAATAGAATAAAGTGGAGCTCGGCTCAGTTAGGCACGAAAGTGCAATCCCCAATTCAGTTTAGATCTGTGCGACCCCGCGCAAGTTTCGCCCTATTATGTGCTTTCGACACTCGCAGTACCAACGAGAGAGAAGCGGGCTGGAGCAGCTCAGCCGCGCTGCGGACAGTACCCCCTAGTGTCGCCGCCTTGTAGGTGCTTCAAAGTTCACTGTATTAAAAACCCCACAGAAGAGTAAAAGGCTGCGAAACATATCGGCGCCACTCCAGTGCATTTCCCTACTGCTGCCGTGGACCTTCAAACCCTCACATATAATTGATCATTTTCCAGGGTCCCACGCGGAGCTTTGCAGTGCGATTTGAAACTCGGCATACTTGTCATGTTCTCTTAGCTTGCAATGTACCTGTTTTAGGGAGCTGAGTGCCCCGTCGCTGCCATTACATAACGTGTCTTGATACAAAAAAACCGAGTGCGTGAATCGATTAAATAATATTCATAATGGTGAGCCTGGTGAACGTGTATAGGTACGGGAATAAATGAAAGAAATAAATAAAGAAAGAAAGGAACATATGCAGCAGACTACTGAGGGTGACCTACATTCATACGCACATCAGAAGGAATGGCACTGCAGAGGATACGGGTGCTAAATTGTGAGGACTAAATATGACACGTAGACGGAGAGATGATGAGGCTTTTTGTCAGCAGGAATCACAGTGGCAAAGTGGGTAGCAGAAACACAGAATCAGTGATCACCGGTTAGCGTTGGTATTTGGCTTAACACAGTCCTCAGCAGCGCTTTAGTATAATATAGTACTGGGAAATATTAGGGGCGCACTCTCGGGTTAGACGTGGGATAGATCCTGTTGGGCTGCCAAATATAAAATGAAACAGAAAACCTTGTTGATCTGATCAGCAGCTGAACAACTATAAAACCATGTGATTTGTGTTTCGAGGGGTGGCGCCGGCATTTGAAGTGTCCCCTTTTTCAGACCAGTGCGCCGGTGAACACATCAGAGCGTCTGGGGGTGTTCAGGTGTATCAATTAAGATATCCCAGGGGACTCTCCAAAATTATTGTCAAGACGCAAATGAAGACAAGTGAAGTGGCTCATCTATCGAGGTTGGTAGAGTGTTTTAAGTTATTTTCTTTATGGAATTAATATAACGTCCTAAGTATGGATGCTACATATTAAATGTTTAATATGAGCTATTCGACTGAATAAAATACGTGTTCCGTTCAAATATATTGCCGAAATGGCGATGAAACGGTAAAAGCAAGCTCCTTTCGTATTGCAAATCGCGGTGCAAAGGCTAATACGCCGATTTCGTTATTAATATACATAACTGGGTGTAAAATACACAAGGACAAGCTTAAGCATGTATCTGATGTACATATTTTCCTATGTAGCAGCATTTATGTTAAAGTAAATCAATAAAAACCTATCTTCTGTCGAATAATATAGGCTATACGTATGGATTTATGTTTAATATTCTCTTTGGTATTGTAATTGTCTGGAATTGTCCATTTTTACCAAACCGCTACTACTGTCGTAACCTTTGGAGGTTTAATATTTGAATTACAAGTCAAATTACTATCACAATGGACGCCAATATAATTATTATATGCCGATATAATTCGGATATTTCCACATGATATGGGAAACATTTTCCAAAATTGATGCTGACCCGTTTTATAATTTTAAGGGATGACGATAAATTTGAGGACGTTAGTGGGGTTTTTAATTAAACTAAATCAGGCAAAATTTAAGCGTCATTAATATTTTGCAGTGTTTCATGAGGTTCTACGGGTTTCGGCAGACACCTGCATGCGCAGTGCCCGGCGTTTTTTTCCTTCTGTTTCGGACCTTTATTAGGTTACTGATAACGTTCAGCTTAATACACGTCGCGCCGAAGTATGGTAGAATTGAGAAGACGCTAGGGCCATGTACACTGCCGTGTGTCTGCGGTGTGAAGGTGTTGAGATCTCCTTCTGTCAGAGTCGTCTTTCTGAAGGCTCTGTGTAGGCACTATGGCTGGCAGCTGTAGTTACACCCTGTAGGTAGCTGACAGTGTTTCTCTGGAGAGCTGTTCTCCAGGATGACTACTGGGGGGGAGGGGAGGCATATTGTGCTATTTTTCCAGTACAACTGAACTGAGCTTGGTGTACAGGTCAGGTTAGAACAAGCCAGTGCTTAGTTTACTGGAATACAACTGTAAGTGAATGAACCAAACGCAGCAGTGGTGATCAGTAGCCGAGGAGGCACGGGGGTGGAAGAACATCCACCCCCAAGTTCATCATCATGCAAGATTCACAACAATAGTATTGTACGGTGGGTCTTTAACAGGTCAGGTTAGTCAAATTTCATTATTCGCATAAAATTAAAATATTTACATATTAGATGGAAAAAATCCAGACTACTATTAGTCATGCATTTGCTCATTTTTGTTTTGCTCCGTCCTTCTCACTTAATGTAGAATAAGGGATCAGCTACTAGGAGGAGAGTTCCTTCAATTCGTTCAGCTGGCCAGAATTGGCACTTTTTTATTGAAGTTCAGGAACCTAAATCCTAGTTCTGAGTTCCTGGGCTGTCTTGAAATGGTTCACTGTTCTGGAGCTGAAAAGTGTTTTTCAGCAGCTCAAGGTTGAATCCTCAGACCACCCGAAAACTCCATTTGGGACGTGGCAGCTCCACAGAAATGCCCCTAAGGTCTCAAGCTCATTTGCTACGTTCCAAAGAACAATGGAAATGGAGAATATGAGGAAAGAATGATGATTGTGGACCTTCTTGGGACCCTGAGTGACAAAAGAAAAGAACATTAGTGAAAATATGTAAAGCCACTTGTACAGTGGGTATGGAAAATATTCAGACCCCCTTCAATTTTTCACTCTGTTATATTGCAGCCATTTGCTAAAATCATTTAAAATAATTTTTCCTCATTAATGTACACACAGCACCCCATATTGACAGACAAAAAAAAGAATTTTTGAAATTGTTGCAGATGTATTAAACAAGAGAAACTGAAATATCACATGGTCCTAAGTATTCAGACCCTTTGCTCAGTATTTAGTAGAATCACCCTTTTGAGCTAATACAGCCATGAGTCTTCTTGGGAAAGATGCAACAAGTTTTTCACACCTGGATTTGGGGATC
>JABFEA020000067.1:12428207-12441596 GCA_019775915.2 Cyphomyrus plagiostoma | reverse complement strand
GATTTTAGCAAATGGCTGCAATATAACAAAGAGTGAAAAATTGAAGGGGGTCTGAATACTTTTCGTACCCACTGTATGTGTCTATAATGGCACTCATTATGGTGTAACAGGTGTGTCTCCTTTTCTTTTGATTTTAGGCACACAGCGTCATCTTCTGATTGAAATTCATTTGATACTAAAATAACATGGCAATTCTCAGACTCGTGCTAGCAAGAATTAGCACATATTAAATCATGATGTACACTGTGTGACCTGTAAACAAGTGCCTCTTTGGTTTCACATCACTGTTGCTCCCAAAACTTGGAAAAGCCTTTACTGACCTGACCCTTCTGCAGTGGAAAACCGAAGCGAGCTGGAACCGTGCTGGCACCGCACTGTAACTAGTGTCTCTTTGTGGTATGGATGGGGTACGGCCAGGTTCCTGTTGCCAGTGAAAAAGTGCCAAGAGTGTGTCGACTAGAAATTTGGGTCTGAACAGAAAGCACAGGATTGTTGACAGATGGGAGTCAGAGGTGGACACAGTGTTTAAGCAGCCGAGCAAGAACATTCTGGTTTATGTGGGAAGCGAAAAAGATGGGGAGGGGTGAGAATGGACCCTACACAGAATCCTACTACTGCTTTGAAGGTTTTTACGTGCAAAAATCAGTGACGAGAAGGTACCGGAGTTGGAGAAGAGAGCAGTGACTCATGCTTCACAGCCAATGAATGAGGATCTTGAGTCTGTGATACATTATTCCTATTTCGATGAAGGAGAGGTCTCTAGCCTACCGTTTCAGTCCATGTATGTTACATTTTGTGATGGATAACAGGGGATGATAATTTAAAGGTTGAATAAGTGGTTCCTTTGAAGCAGATATGAGCCAGAGATTAAAAGTGCAAATTCAATGTCTTCCGACATTAATATAGAGTAACACTTATCTGGATATTATACTTTAAGGGGGAGGAGGATGTAATCCACAAACTAAATCTGGGTGTATCTCTTTAAGAGTCATAGTGCCAATATGTATGCGTTTGCAGCAGTAATGCTTTACAGAGTAAGAGAGACACTTGTCGCTCATGTGGAGAGCAGAGGTGGAGTTCTGACTCCTGCATTATAAAGGTCAATGTGTCTTTTTCACCAGTTTCATTTTATGATGAGGTGTTTGAGCTTGTGATCTGAAGTTCCTGAGTACTGCATTCTCCTCAGGACCCCTGTGTATATGTAGTGAAAAGCCCAGCCCAGATTCCTCTATTCACGATACTTAAGAAGGACAGTGACACTGGTAGGATCAAATTGATTAATTAGATAATGCATACTTCAGTGACAGTGTTCACATTGTTCAAAGTTTAAAAATGGGTTATATTTTTATATATTTCAAAGCTTTACTATCTCCTGGAAATTTTAGAGAAGGCTATTCTATATTGTGCGCTCCAAATGTTTAATTCTATATTTGGAATTAAGGGACGTACCCAGAAATAAATCTTTCCTTAGCTGACCATCACTTGTTTTTTCACCATTGTGCTTTCATGACTACAGGCTGAGTATCTTGGTTGGCACGTCCAGTTGAGACACACTTAAAAAAATAAAACCTACTGACTCGCATCCTGTCTTTTTCCATAGAACAGATCTTCCATGATGAATAGAGCCATGGCAACTTGCTGGACGTTGATCCTACTGTCCGCATTCCTCTGTGACACAGTCGTCTCCAAAGGAGGGAGAGGAGGAGCGAGGGGTGCTGCCCGCGGCAGTGCACGTGGGTCACGAACTCGGGCCCGCTTCACAGGGCGCTATAGCTCGTCCCAAGCGAGGGTGGCGGGGGCAGCTGCAGCAGGTGCAGCGGTCGGGCTGGCCGCTGGGGGCTGGTATGCCTCGTCCCAGGTCCGCCCATATGACAGCTCGGAGACACTCACAGGTGACGATCAGTATGGCAACTGGACCAACAGCGACTTCTACAGCGCCAGAACATCAGCCTGTTTGAAGCCTGTGTCTTCCATTGGACTGGTTGTCACAGTGTTTTGTTTGATCAACATATTTATCCAAATCAACCTATAGGAAGCTGACTTGCTGCCAATGGAAAGTACACATTGGAAATAGGCTTGTCTAGCAGCCAATGGGGAAAAAGCAGTAAGACAAATAGGCTTGCCTTTTGCCAAGGAAAACACCATTTACTGAAGAAATACCAGCTCGGGGATCAGTATTTTCATTTGTATTCACATATGCCAAGTGTACACATACAAACGATAGAAATTAGAATTTTAAATATTAGCATAACTATGTTAGTTATTCCTTTATAAAGAACAAAAGCAATGTATACTTGTAAATACATGTGACACATGACAACAGATATCACTGCCAAGTTTTTAATACAATGAAAGGTAAATAAAATAATAAACAGAATAAAGTAGACTTAACCACAAACCTTGGTTGTGCAAAGAGTTTGGAAATTACATGAATGGATGGATCTAAAGCAGGGGTCTCCAACTCCGGTCCTGGGGAGCTACTATCCAGTAGGTTTTCTATCCTACCCAGCTCCTGATGAGCCACACCTGGCCCTGGTATTTACTTGAGAACTAGTGTGGCTTATCAGAAGCCGGGTAGGATAGAAAACCTACTGGATAGTAGTTCCCCAGGACCGGAGTTGGAGGCCCCTGATTTAGAGCCACAGTAGAACATGCAGATGTGAGAAGACCAATCACATTAAGGGGTGACAAACCTGATCTTTGCCCAAGGTCTGAAAAGCAGCTCTGTTATTAAAATCACAGCTAGGCCAGTCACTATATGCTGTATGCTGTAGTAGCTGTGGCTCGTTCGCTTCGGTTATTTCTGAATGTCTTACCAGGAAATTTCGCAGTTGAAGTAGGTCAAGGCCAAACAGGAGCTTCTCTGTGTGTGCTGACCAACCTCAGACACTTTGTGTTGAAGGTCCTAACAGCATCGCGGTGTAGTGTGCGATACATAGTCTACCGCCAGAGAGCTAGTGCATGTTATGTAAAAATTACTTTATAGACAAAAGTAAATATATAATCCTTATATCCTTTTTCTTATAGTTTAGATATAATGCATTTATGGATACGGAATAGATCTTTTTACTATGTTAGATGCTGTTAAGTTGTGAATTGTACCATGTCCAGAGCAGTGTTGACACTCGGAGCGCATGGTGCTTGGCGTTTGTTAGGGGTGTGTTTAAATACAGCTTAACAGCTCACATTCACAGGTCTCTTACTGAGCCCAAAGCACAGAGAAACTGCCTTACGACTGACTTCTACACTGCAGCTTACCTGACACCATAACATTGACGTATTTTCTGAACTGATGCTATTGGCCTATGCTAATTCTTCTTAACATTTAACGTGCCGTTACTGGGCATTTGATACAGGCCAAATTTGTGCATTATGTCAAAGATCCTTTTTTGACAGGTTTAAATAAAGAGCACTGTTATCAAATGAGCCCTTGCCATGCCTCTCACTCTCATGGCTGTCATCGTTATGAAGCTTAACCGCAGCAGGTATCACTTGGTCTTACACGGCTCACTCCCACGGTGTGAAGCATGGCAATAAAGTGAGAGCAGAATTTCCCTGACATGAGCAGTGACACACAGACTGGCTTTTGAGTCATATGCGTTTCCCGGGCAACAGTTTTCTGTGACTATTTCCCATAAGAGACGTGGCATCCTGGTGGACAGATGGTACCCATGAGGTTACGCCAGAATCAGTCTCTCTACAGAAGCTCCACTTGCTGTGTTGTTAACAGCTACTGTGAGACTTCAGATGAAGACCAGAGTGTCTGGGTACAAATTAAACCCACTCCATTACATAAGAGATAATGCTCCCCTCCGATCTTCACACACAGGGGATACCAATGAAACAAGTGAAGCACACAGCCTAAAACCATTAAATCAGTCATACATCATTTATTATTATATTACAGTTCAATACAACTAGACCTGAAGAGATGCCACCTGCTGGCCAGGAGGCTCTGACCCCTTTGCCTCCCGTCCAGTTTAGTCCAGCAGCACCTGGCCAAGCTCTCCTTTCCTGAAAGCCCGGATGAAGTCGTACGCGGCAGCGCTGTAGTTTGGAACCATGACTGTCACGTCACCTGGAAGGCAGACGACGCGTGAGGCACGTGTGCGGCTGCTGCACCGATCCCAACCTCCTCCCCTCCGCCGCAGCCGCCTCACCTACTCCGGTCAGCGCCTTCACCTTCTTGGTCTTGCCCAGCTTCACCGCGATGCGCCTCAGCACGTCCTGAATGTCGTCGCTCGCTTCCCCCAGGCTGTACTTCTCCACGTAGCTGCGCACAGCGACACTGTCGTGATGAGCGGAGTTGCCTACCTCCGACTCGCCGCTTTGGGGCACGACTCAGACTGACGGTCACCTGAACTGCTGCAGTCTGTTCAGCGAAAACAGCAGGTAATCCGCCATCACGTCCTCGCCAACCAAATGATCCAAGATTGTCCCTGCGAACAAGACCCCCCCCAAGCTCATGGAGGGCTGCTTTCATTCTGGTCGCATCAAAATCACAGTGGCGACATGACACAGCTATGAGCACCAACCACAGACACTACAACCAACCTAAGCCACACGTACCACACAGAGCCAGCTTCATTCCAGTCTCTACGTTCTCGATTCTTGGGGGAAGGACTCCAGGTGTGTCCAGTAAATACACTCGGGGTCTTTCACAGATCTGTGGACACGATGGGTGAGAGGTCCGCAGCACCACCATGTGGTAAATATTTGCCACTGTGGGCAACACAGACTGCTGGGCTTTACCTGAATCTTGGTTAGAACTGCCCTAGTTATACCAGGCTCACCTCCAACTTTAGAAGCTCCACCTGAAACCAGAACATAAATATTTAATGAAGAAAAAACACACTTTAATATAAACTGGAGGGCACACATTTCAGTGCTTGGACAAAGTAAACAGGTGCAAACAGGCATTGATATGACCAGACTGATGTAGGAATTCTCTTCACACAAAAGATGGATGGAAACAGACTACCTTTTTTGAGATACATTCTTCTCAGGGCATTGATGAGGGATGATTTCCCAACATTTGGAACCCCGATTACCATGACGCAGTAATCAGTGTCCTGTAAATAGATTTGCAGACAATAATGGAAAACCTCAAACAGGGCAGATCAAAACAGCTGCGTCGCTCATATTACTCATGAGACAAAGTGCTGGGAATAGCATTCCAGGTCCACGGACAAATTACACATAACTGTGGATAGGCAACACCAAAAAAAAAAAAAGCACCTCACCTCTTCCCTGTGAAAACGGGGAGCGTTCCCAACCATTTCCGTCATAAGAGGAACTATCTGGATGGAATAATCCACGTGTGCATATGGATAGACAAAACACATGGGTCTAATTAAATTTAAAGCCCGTGGAAGATGGCGCCACCAGCTGGCGAGTCAGGATGGTGTGTTTATGCATTCATTTAATTTGCTCGCTCACCCTTTTAATACTTTCATCGTTCTGACGCAGGCAGTTCGTGAACAAGACGTTCTTCACACCCTCTTTCTGAAGTCCTGTTAGGGTTCTCTGAGAGGGCAATTTAAGTCAGAATCTTCAAACCTCACACCAGTGACTTCGTCGTATCGGCAAACCGAAGATGTACACAAGGGTGATCATAACACATAGGCTACCTGCTTACTCAAGGGATCCGCAAGGTCTATTTTATTTAGGACGAGCAGATGTGGACGGATGTGTAGACTTTCCTGGAAGAGTGGGTTTCTCCCAGAAAACGGTATGTGGTCCAGTTAAAAAAAAGTCTCAGTAAAATCACCGGAGCTAAACAGCAAAAGACCAGTCTTCCTATACACCGTTCAAATGGCATGATATATACAGTGATTTCTCTATTTAGCACTTTAATAAGGAAATGATTTACAATACTGAAATAACGTAATATTTCCCCCGTATACCGAAAACGGCTTACAGAAAGCTGAATATCTTTTAGGCAGTGGTTACTTCCCAAAGTAATCCTGCCATTTGCGCTCTAACATTTATTTTAATCGTCTGATAAAGGCACGATTACATATCAAAGGATATTCTGGCGTCGTGGATTTCTATAATACAATCCACTTTTTTCAGACTGGCTTTCATCTGTTTAAGCCCTATAAAAAGAGGATGGTTTAGTGAAAAAAACCACAATACCACACATTTTCACGCGAGCCTGTCAGTAAATGGAAATCGAAAACGTTCACTACAGTTCAAATGCGCTTCGGAAACTTGAAATTAAGGCAGCTGTCTGTAAGATTAACGGGCACTAACTTGGAAGTAAACAGACGCTTGTCAACATTATATTGTAAGGCGCAGCCCGCTTTAAAAACAGTCTCAGAGTCTGGAAAGAATCACACTAATCATATAACTTCTCGCCAGAATAAGAGTTCGCTGGACAAAGTATGTTGAAAGATGTTACTAACCCTTGGCCATATGGCCAGGAAACCAGTGGGCGACATCTCGACCACCAAAATCAAATACCGTCCTGAACTTGAATGCATTCAAGAGCGTCTGCTGCAACCGCATCTTTAACTTCCCTTCCCACGTGACTGCCCTGGCCTTCGCAGGTTGTCACAAGGTACAGTCCGGTTAGAAACCAATACCTGATGAATGGTTCCTATACAAAACGGGTTCCTATGATCGCAGTTTTCCAGCTGAATCATAAAACTGGAGCCTTTTATGATGTCCTGTCCACTTTCCAAAACCCCTACTTTTGCACAGTCAATATATAATCTATATATTTCCAGTGCTTTTTATTTTCCATGATAAATTCTGGGGCTTCTTTCTGCAACCACCACGATGAACTTAGTCATGCAACTCCTATGAATGTTGCAAATGTATTCATCCCTTATTTATACATCTCCTTGACATGTACTCATAAACGAAGGCAAAGAAAACAATTTAAGGAAAGACATGCATAAAAAAGTTAAAGAATAAACATAAAGAAAAACAATATACAATGGTCTGAATGTGACATACAGTATTCACTTTAAAAATTGAGATCTGAACAGGTTTTAAAATGCATTTTTATTTTTGTAGATTAGTGTGGAAGGAATGATCAGTTGAATGTACTGTAAAAATTAATAACTAGCTTGATATCTAACATTTTATGTTGTAGTGCGATGTCTATCACCATAAATATCTATGTGGTTGTGGGCGGAGTTCTAGTCCTTCAATAAAAAAGGCGCGCAGGTTCATCCTCCCTGCTGTGCGTTGCTGCAGGTGGCGTCGCGGGACGCTGTGAGCTCGTTCATGCACAGGGAGCGATGAGCGAATGTGCACATATGTTCAGTAAAACTGTGTCCTTATTACAGTAGCAGGAGTTTAAGTTAGGCGACCGCATCCAGTGTGTGTGGGGGAGGATGTCTACTTCTGCTGGGGCGCCGGGAGCGACCGAGCAGAGGGGGAGAGATGCAGCCGCTGGAGAGAATTCAACATTTTATGTAGAAGATTTGTGAATCTGAGACCAAACGGAGGCAAGGTGTAAATATTAAGAGGGCCGACTTAACCCAGAATCAAACCACGCTGATGCTCTCTTTCATTTCCATCATAACAATTATTACACACATTTAATCATGTCCTAAAACAATGTTCAGCCAAATTTATCCCCTCATAATTTTGACCCGAGAGGCCCTTGATAGGCAGGAGGGGTGTAGTGGGTGATGAGTCTCTGGGCCTCTCTCCAGCCAGCCTCCAGCGCCCCGTGGACCGTGGAGTAGAAGGACTTGTTTGTTGCCTCCCCAGCAAACAGCACCTGTAAAGACTACAGCAACACACCAAGCATGCATGACCAATTTCTTTCATCATGGGCAGATTAAGAAATTACAGGCCGCTGGGCACAAATCATTTGACCCCCCCCTAGGCATCTGAAGCGCCTTGGTGATCCAAAAACCACAGTTCTCCAAAACTGGTATAATATCTAACACTGCTCTGGTTTTTATTAAGTAACTGGAACTGCCAGATAACAATCAAAAAAGTTGGCACTAGCCATAATCCACCTACGCCTGTCACACATATTTGGCTTGTGACAGGTTATCAACCAGTAGCTCATTAAGTCCCATCGAAAATATTTTCAGCCGCTGTCATGTAGGTATGAAAGGGCTGAAGCTTCTTTTCTGAGGCTTGAATCCTGTGGTCATACCTTTGCCTGAGGGCCTTCTGAAGGGAGCGGCTGTGCCAGCGTGTCGATGTTGTGGCCCGAGCAGCCACTAGCCACATAGGTGTAGGAGCCACAGGTGTATGGGTCATGGAACCACTGGGACCGGAAGATCCTCTTCGGAGTGATGGTCAGATTTCCTGCCACGAGAGGAACAGGCAACTTTGATTCTGTACCAAGGTTGCATGGTAAACTGGTGCTGGAAAAAAAAGCAGTACTAGCATTTTGGAAAAAATCGGTACTTTTATTATGCGAATCATGATTTAATCTAGCGAAAAGGGATCTGTCTCTTTAAGCTCAACGCTGACAGTGGTGACGTTGCGGGAAACAACCGAGCATAATGGCAAAAAGAGCAGTGCCCCTTTTCACTTTGTTCACAGAAGAGATGGCAGCGACTTCAGCGACACCTGAAATCATTGACAAAGAGGGGGGCTAAAGTGTGAAGTGAAATACGGAGGTGTATACAGAGCTATAAAATGCAGGAGAGAGGCCAGGCCCTAAGCACGATAGTGCCTCCGTGCACGTGTGGCGTTAAAGTGTGTTTCACAAAGGGAGGCAACACGTCAAACCTGGCCAGACAGTGGTCAGGCAAATATTCCAACCCTTTCAAGGAATTCAAAGACTGGCAGGAACTAGCTCACTCCCCTGTTATGTCCATGAAAGAAGTCAGTGATTAAAAAGCATCTCCGCAGAGGAAATATACACTTTACAGTGATGCATGGGCTGATTTCACAAATGACTTGAACTTGCAGATTAATTCAGCCCGACCATGATTCAAACCTTTAATAATAATAAAGGTGACCAAATGATGACCAGCCTGCTTTTTGATGGATATGCATAAATTCTAAGTGACCAGCCTGCAAATGACCCAAATATCATTTAAGATATTTTTGGTTAAAATAAAGCAGAATGACATTTGAGAGTGTTTCCCCCTTTTTAGGGCAACTAACGAAAATGATTGAAATTGCAATATATGACTTAGTAACGATATCGAAACTTTGACATTGTGACAATACTATTCTGTCCCGTTCTGAAAGAGTCCTATTTCAGTGCTATATATCAGGTTTATGGAGGTCACCTGTGAATTTCTGGATGAGCCGTGTGATGGTGAGTGTCACTTCTGCCTCGGACAGAGTCTCCATGTGCTCGGACTCACGGCCGGCGATCCAGCCACACAGCATGTGCCCATACCTGAGAGTCACAGAGGGAGTCACCTGACTCAGTAAGCCATCAGAACTGGAGCAGTGTGCTGAGAGGAGGCCTCCACACACACATCGCTAGTCCCGCACACAGTCCCTCCACCCTAGCCAAAGAAAATGATGTTTAAATGATCTTCGCATTTGTGTAGCCTAAAATTATTTGTACATTACTTGTGCAAAAATAGCCAAAAATGGAAATTAAATTGAGGATATTAATCGTGAAATGTCTATCAAAGTGTGTTAGATTAGCCGTTTCAAAACCCCTCCTAAAATCACCCCAGTATTTGCAGCCACCGTCCAATACAGCCAAAGGTGCCATAAAGAGGGGGGGGGGGGGTTAGGGTGAAATAATTTGGAACACGACTGGAATGCTCTGGATTGGGGGCCCAAAAAGTTTAGCGGCACCCTTGAAATACACCCATGTAGTCAACCACTACCCAACCTATATGACCAGTCAATACTTCATTGACCTTTTAAAAATAATTAAATTAACCAAGTTAGCTGCTAGTCAAATGTAACAAATATATGTCATGGCTGAGGTGCCCCTGAGGTGAGGATTGGGAACTGAAGCGGTACTCAGCAACAACAAGATATCAGTAACATTTTGGAGAAGGTAGTTATTAAGTTACATTGACTTTTAACACCATGCCGGCAACCAGGGCTATATTCACTGCATAACGAAAGAAATTCTTGTTTGAATTTACTGTGTTACTCTTAATTTGCATATGTTCTAATGCTAACTTGTGTTTTTTGTTCTGAGCAAATATACACTTGCTACCCAGATTAAAAGCAGCTCCTTTGACTGTATAAAGCTTTTCTACAGTACTGTACATGCCCCAGTGAATTGCTTGCTTGTGACTCCTGACATAACAGCCCCTCCAGGGTATTTGGTTTTAAACTGGTTTCACTGCATTGCGTTTCAATATCGCCGAATGTACCAGCCTCTCGTCTTACAGTGCAGATACTCAGCAGCCATGATGGACCATGGACTCCTCACCTCTCTGCTGGCCTGAGCACGGTGAACCCAAACAGCTTCTTCACCCACAGCGTCTTCACATCAGTCACCATGTCGGCGAGGGTGGAGTCATCCTCCCACAGAAGGAAGATGATCTCACAGTCCGGCTCCCAGAAAGGCTGCTCAAACTCCACAAAGATCTTGTTATTGGTACCGAAGCCCATCTTCTGGATGGACTCTGCCTTCTGGGCTGGGAGCCGTGGTCTAAACAGCGTCTCGTGGTGCTTCTTCAGGTAGCCTTGGGATGAGACCAGCATCCACCATGAACATGCGAACTTTACATAGGCCAGCTTTTGGGATGTGATGCGTCATGACGGTATGCGGTCAGCTACCATACCCAGGGAAACAGTGATGATCACATGGTCTGCTGGGAATGTGTCTCCATCCTCGCATTCCACCAGCACCGGGAAGGTCCTTCCGGAATGATGGGCCCTTCCATCAGAGTTGTTCCAGTGGATGCACCTGATTGGCTTGTTGTAGGACACCATGCTTTTTGGTAACGTCTGCATCATTTGATGAATTAAGCCTTCGTAGCCCCTGAATGACAAACACTGCACGTGAATATTACCAGGGCAAGGCCTGGGGGCAGAGGGCAAGGTGTTGAATCGGGAGACATTTAACTAGGATCGTACTATGCCTTTAACGCTCATGGGAGTTTTACTTATACAAAAATGTTCTGAGTACAGACCAGAAAATAAATGATTGGTTCAGAGAGATAACCAATTGGATTGTAGAGGAGGTGAGCCCAAGCAGCAAGATGAGGTGAGACCAACACATCAGATTGGTTGGACCCACCTCCTCTACAATGTAATTGGTTCTCTCTCTGAATCAATAATTTTTGTTTCTGCCCTAATTAAATATTTATGCAACGATAACGTCCATGAGTGCTTTTAACCAGAAGGAGGCGTTACCCTGGGAAAGTGCAATCCAGACCCGGGAGTGTCTTGTACATTCCAAAAGCCCCCAGAGCCACGTCGTCCATGGTATGAGTGCCACTGACACAGCACTCGGCCTTCAGCAGCGTGTTGACTATACCCCGTTTCAGCACCCCAGTCACGGGGTTTCCCCGCCCATCGCCCAGGGCCAACCGAATTTCACGCTTTATAAACTCGCCCACGCTGGGCATGGGCTCCCGGCCCTGCCCGTAGAAAGCCTGGCTCTGCTCTAGAAGGCTCATGTAGAGCATGGAGACCGGTTCTGTTAGCTCCGGTTCCAGCCGGCGGCCCGAGCTGGAGAGCCAAGTGGCTGTGAAAGGAGGGTGACCTGCAACATCAATGGCCTGGTTCTCCTCAGTCATGGACTCCTCATCCAAAAGCCCGTACTGACAGGCAAGGCGGAACACCGGGTTTTCTTGGGACGGACCGTGGATCCAGTTGGCCCCGATCTCTACAATATTACTGCCTAAAACAACATGGAAAATATGAAAACATAGAAAAAGTACAGTCTACACTTAATAACTTTGCACGCCTAGTTTATTGTTCTGCAGTGTCATATCTAAAATTTTAAAAGTTACTGGTTCACTTATTTTTACAGCTAAAGTTATGCTGGAGCCAAGAGATAAACAGGACATGAGAAAGCTATTAAAACGTAATATATAATATACATGCCCAATGTGCACAAACACTCTACACACTTTATTTTATTATGAGATAGAAATACAAGAAATGAATAAAAGCAATTTACAGTTAAATGTAAAATGACTGTCAGATATATCTCATATGTCACTGTCCTACGTGTGCGTGCATGTGTGACACACATGATATTACATTATAAGACTCACCCAAGCGCCCCGTCTTGACCCTGCCACCGCTGCGGCCGGTGGCCTCCAGCACCCGTACATTGTGGAAGCCGTGCTGCAGAAGCTGCTGAGCGGCTCCGATGCCAGAAATCCCGCATCCGACAACAACTATGTGCGAATCGAGACCTTGCAAGAAAGCCATAGCAGCTGTGACCGCAGCATGTATGACACGCCGATCACCTCAGGCGGACTTTGGCACCCCGTATTCCCGAGATGTCAGCTGAATTATCACGATTTTATGGGTATATTTCCTCCCGTGTGGATCTTCAGGCCAGAAGTGCAGCGCTTAACTGAAGTTCCTCTTTCAGAGTTAGGCGGCACCACGTGACAGTAATAATATTACGTGAGATCCTGAAGCCTTGAAGGCAACGGTGTAATTTGAAGTCAGGCCTGGGGTAGCGCTGTATAGCAGGGCTGATCTTAAAAACCACGTTAGAAGCGTGGTATGGATGTTATAAGCAGAGATACATCTAACTGGTTGCCAAATACGCATTCACCTTTAAAAGCAATACAGGCAATAGATGGCTGTGTATTTCATTGTCCTCCTGAGACCCAAGGAAAAAGGTGTCCTTCAATTTTAGGTTGTTTGTTTTTGGAGGAAATAAGACATCTTACAATTTAGATTTTTTTCAAATTTATTTTTATTTTTAATTTCACAGCATGTCCTCTTTTGTGTACAACAGGAATAAATACGTTTCCTTGCAGAAACAAAATGTCCACTACAATGGGCATAAATGAATGGGTGGGGTCTCAGGAGGTTACGTTATGACAAGAAATCACCGTACATTTAAACATTTATACCCCAGGTGAAGTACGAATGATCATATAAAGGTTAAAATGCACGATAATTTCTTGCCATATCAATGCATATGCACATAAAGTAGGTACACATTTGCGCTGTTACAACAATCGATTGTCGCACGTATCCCTTTTAAAGGTGACGCATATACTCTCGTATCAGTGATGTGTATCCTTGGTTATTTTTACTAAAACTACCCATGCACTATGTACTTATACAACGCAATGCAATGACCGGTCGGAGTAAGCATTAAGCATTGCGAGTTGAGTGCACGTATTTTGTAGTAATCCAGAATATGTGGTGTGACGGTACGTGGTGTGCGCAGGGCGGACAGAGAGATGAGCAGGGAATCGGTCAGAACAGAACAAAGGTTTAATGCACACCACTGACATAGACACGTTTATGCCGCGTCTGCCGGAACAGACGCTGGCGCAGACT
>JABFEA020000067.1:12402106-12420760 GCA_019775915.2 Cyphomyrus plagiostoma | reverse complement strand
CTGTGCTGAACGTTCACGGATACAGCCTGAGAAGGCAGACATGCTCATATTTCTGAACAAGAACTGTTTTTAATGAATTAAGTTTATACATGTACAGAGAGTCCAGACCAGGGTGCAAGTTCTGCATATATAAATCTGTTTTTTGGTCTGGTGCAGAGGCATTCCTAATTTTCTCCTACATGGGCTGCAGCTCCTAAAACTAAAACTCATATTGAATCAAAATAAAATTATCCTCTGTGAAATCAAATGAGCCTGTGACATGTTTTGACTCCAGCCCACAGCGAATCGGAATTGAGAATCGAAAAGAACCGAAATCGAAAGGAAGAATCGGAATCGGAATCAGAATCGTTCAAATCAAAATGATGCCCAACCCTAGCTACATTACACTTCTACATCTCCAGCTTCTAGAAACGAATACCAAAATCCAGCCATCACGCACCCAATCTAACATTCCTAACTGCTGGTATCCAGCATGTGTGGCCAAACCCATACATACTTTCGTTGTTGTTTGACTCCAGGGAGGTCTGCTTTTGAGAGCTGGTTTTTGCCTCATCCTCTCTATCAGAGAGAGAAAAAAATAGACTGTCAGAAAAAGTACACTAGTAGCTGGATTTGTGGAAACACTTCCGATTTTAGAGACCACAGAACTTTACTCATCTGTTGCTCCAGTTACCTATTTAATTGTCCAATATATGATGTCACATTCTTTGATTGTTTATAAACTCGCAATATTCATGTAGTGATTCTTAAAACGTAATGCCAAAAATGCTAGGTGTTTCCACAATTTTAGCCACTAGTGTAACTGCATTTGCACCAGTTATTCAAACACACATGCGACACTGAAAAATGCTGTAACTGTTACAGAAGCACATTATGATTCAGCTTAAACAGAACCGGTAAGAGGCTGTAATAAGACTCCTCTACAGAGGGCTGCAGGTCATTCAAACATCTCTCCTAACACACCATGGGGCTCCCTCTGGCTTTAGCAGATCCAGCTATTGCTGTCTGCTAACCAAACAAAACAACGTGCTGTGTTTTTGTATCGATTTCAGCCAAGACACCTATATTCTTAAAAGAAATACCACTTTCACACCTGTGGCGCTATCAACATGCCATATGGATTATAACTATATACTCCATCATATAACTCCTACTATGTAATAAGAATAACTTTATTGATCCCAGCGGGAAATCCTAGAATAATTAATAATGGAATAAATAGTAAAAAATTTTAAAATGTGTTTTGACACCACTGTAGGGGATACTGCTGCTAACTGTATAACCACTGTTCCTGGTCCAGCATAGAATTAATCCCTGGTTAGACCAGAGCACACACACACTGGGGTGGAGCTTTGACACATGACTATTTGGTTCTAATGAGGCACTTCCCGTGCTACGCAGGAAGTGACCGGAAGAATGGGCACCTGGCTTCTTGAATGACTGAAAAGCCCAACAGCTACCATTTAAAGAAGCCAAGAAAGGCTAGAGCCATAAAGCAGGCACCTCTCTTGGGCATGCATGTGGCAAGTTGGGTTCTCAGGCATTTCTGCAGTTACAGGACAGCTATTCACCTGCAGGGTGCACATTCACAACCTCAGAGCCAATAGGGGCAGGGACCCTAAGCTTGGTGACCCCTTAAAGTCTCCCAGTGAGCTCCTTGAGAGTAACGACAATATTAACGACAACAAGAACAATAACAAAAACAAGAATAATTCCACTATATCACCATTTGGGTGCCTGTACACCATCTTCACTAAGTTTCACCCCACCCCAGCTCTCCTCCCAGCAGGTGCTCAGCAGCCCCCCGCTGATGAGAAAAACAGCTGTAAGCGTGGCCTGTCCAGAGGACCACCCACCTGCCAATCCCTGCGCTGGAATGCTGGAAGCGCTCGTTGTCGTCCTGCATCTGTAGCCGGATTGGCCTCCTCAGGCCCCAGGAAATACTGAGCAGGCCCTCGATGATCAGCTCCCCATCTTCCTGTGGTTGTGGAAAAAGAAAAAAAAAAAAAAAAAAACAGCACAGATAATTATAGTAGCAATAATAATAAAGCTTATAATTAATTCCAAAAGGGAGGGGGGAGGATATCCTGCAGGTGTACGTGCTGCAGGGCAGCTATCCCCCCAAGTGAATATGCTGTCTTGGCTCAGAACCTTCTATGAACTCCACACAGACCTGAGCTCATGTCTGGCTGTACAGGAGGGCCGGGCCGCCCTGACTCAGGTCACGTACACTAGGGGCTTCCCAGCCAGTATCCCAGGGGGCCGTTTCCACCTGGCCCATATATAACAGGATCATCCCGAATTGAAAAATAAAGTGCAGTGTCCTGTATTTATCAAGAAAAACTTGACTTGTCCCATCTTTTCCTGCTCCTCTTTGACCCTGCTCAGCAAATTCTATCAGAGGAACCCACCCCAGTCGACAAATGTTATTATGGGGACACCCCACCACACTCAGTTTTCATCAGTGGGGACCCAAAGTTATGACCCGTCACATTTGCATCAGAAAAACTAGATGGTTAAACATCAACCAGCACCAGGCCCCTCTAGAGCTAAAGCTCCACACCAATTCATCACATTAGTTTTTTCTCCTGTCCACAAGACACTGGCTTTTAGGCTCAGCGACCCCCTCTACGAATTAAGACTCATTGGCAGGAACGGCCAGCAGTGGCTAAATTTGTCCCTTTGTATCTAACCCCCTCCCCTTTGCTGCATGATCTAAGTTTATCTTGAGAACCAGTTATAGCTGTGCGATACCCAGCCTGGGAACGGAAGCAACTCTGGGTTTCTGTCGAGTTAGTTCCTGATGACGCTGGGGCAGGGAGCCGGTTCCCATGGGCCACGCCGCTTAAGCTGGGCACCAGGGGCCTCTCAACAGGTCGGACACGCCGGCCCCATTTCCCAGAGGTCCTATGTGCTGCGAGACTGACCGCATCTACGACCGTCATGCAAATGTTCCACGTTACACATAAACACAGGGGAGACACCTACAGCACATAGATACACTACACTCCTCTGGACCTCCACTGAACTAATAACCGAGAACCTTGATTCCCACCAGCCCATAATGCTGGCCTGTGCACACAATGAGCACCATTGTTCCACTTGTGTAAACACATGGACGGCTGCTCATTGCGGCCTTGGTCAGCGGCCGCGCCTCGGCTTCCTGTGCACGCCTGAGTAAACATGTGTGCGCGCACAAGCACACATCCTATGGAAGAGAGAGAGAGCGAGAGGGAGGGAGGGAGGGAGAGAGAGAGAGAGAGCTTCAGGGTTATATTTAGGGGCACTAGCTCTGGATTGCGTTATAAAAAGCCAGAGCTTACCTGACGCACCTCAAAACAGCTCAGACAGTGCGTCAAAGAGCACAGAGACTCAACCGGGGCACAAAGCCGGCTGCGCATTCACCAGACAGGCCTGAGGCACAGAGCCGGCTGCGCATTCAGCAGACAGAGCCGTTAACCTGACAGGTAAGGGAGTAATGTGCTGGAATTTGTTTTTAATTGTCAGACCTGAACAATAGATATAACATTAATTGGTGAGGTGATTAAAAAAAATGAAATAAACCAACGTGACTAAGAAATACAAGAATGACGTAATCCTGACAGCCTGCACTCTGTCTGTCTGCAGACAGGCTGCCGATGCCGTCTGGAGTCACCGCCCGCGCAATGAAACCCAGGAGACTGCTTCTGTCAGTGGAGCCCCTGCCCACAATCAGCGAGATGCAGGAGGACGCCCCCCCACAGGGGTCCTGCCATGCCCAGCCCGCCCAGTCCATGGAGGACTACGTGGACTCCATCAAAGAGCTGGCAAGACCCAGTTTCGGGCCGCTTAGGGTCCCACGGTCGCAGAGGCCTCGTCTCTTCACCAAGGCCCCGGCCCGGCCCGCCCCCAGAGCGTACCGGCCCCGTGGCACGTCCTCCGAGGCGGCACTCAGGACGTCCCAGCAGAGGGACTGCACCAGGGACCCACTGGACTGGCTGTTTGCGCAGACGCAGCGAGATGACAGCAGTCCTGCTGCTTTATGCCTGCTCTGAAGGACATGGGGCTGCCCAGACAGTCTGCGCAGACGCGGAACGGCATTCCACGTGCTTGACATCTGTTCTGAAGGACTGCGACAGCAGAAAAGCTGCAGAAAGACGACTTTGCCCCAATAAGTTATTACTGAGTTATCTCAGAGGGTCTTGCTGTGCAGGGCTAATGTTTACAGCTAGAAGAATATTAATGATTTTTGTAATAAAATGTGAAATACTGAAACTGGTCATCTGAGGCACTTTGTAAAATGTACAAGGTTTAAACCATCTCCTAAACACTTTGGTGTTTAAACCGTGTTTACAGACAAAGCAAATTAGCTCACAGCACTGTTGTGTTATTGGAAGGAAACACACTTCCCCTGATTTAACTCTCTCATTGCTAAACCGCTTTCCAAGTTCCTCTGCGTGGATTTTCTCCTCCCCCTACATCTTCAAGACCCAAAGCCGCTGGCTTCCCATCACTAATCTGATGCGGGTGCGTATAGGACAGCCACCTGAAACTGTCAGGCCGGGTCCATCTGGACACAAAACCCTGGGGAAAAAGCCCTTTTGGGAAAGAATCCAGTTACTATGCTAACTGATGGCCAGGCAACGCCAGCAGCTCAGCCAACAAAGACGAGGAACGAATCTGCTGGTGCCTGTCTGCTGACTTGGGAATTTCAGTTCCGATTCAGATCCCCACCAAGTGAGGTTCCCGCTCAGCGCAGTCACCTGATATTTGAGCCAATCCCTATTGGCTAGTTTCTCAAACTTGCGGCTACTAGGGTGGTTGATTAATTTACATTTCTAATGTCACAGCTATTATAGAGACACACATGCATATGGAATTTCTGCACACTGCTAGGAGAACAGTTGAAAATAATGTTAACACCCCCCGTTTTGAACAGCTCTCAGCGTTACACGTGCATCAGCCCAGAACCAACAGAGATCTTAACAGCTTCTTTCATAGATGCCCTACTTAGACACCCTCCTTAAATCAACATGGCACAGGGCCTGGAATACACAGGAAGCCCCCCCCCCAAACATAATGCAAACTGAATTTATGTACCATATCAAAGGCATTAGTCTAGAACCAGTCTGACCAGATATCTTAGCTGGATCAGTGTCAAACAACCTGCCTAAATAAAGGGAGACTAATTACAACTAATCTGATATCTGATCACTGAGCAATCTTGTAAAAATGTAAAACAAGAAATGTGTTCACTCTCGCCATGTACTTCCTAATTTTGGCCTGTCTGCACTCAGCAGACATGGCTGCTTTGGAAGCCAGATTAACGGCATGCTCTTCCCCCGAAAACGAGGAGGATGAGTGGAAACGATCCAGGAATGGTTCACAATCAAAGAGGTCAACAAAGAGGCTCGAGTGCTTCCACTTAGAGGTTCTGGAGAGTAACTACACGCACCGGTTTATGGAGCTACCATATCAGATTCCAATAAAGACGACTTATAAGGAAGCAGAAAACATTAACGGCAAGGTGGAAGGTAAGCAGTTTCAGAAAAAAAAAAAACAGCTGTAGTACATTTAGGTTTGATATGCTGTGTATATGGCATGAAGTCAAAAGTGTATTTGATATTGATGCAGATATAAGTTGATGATTGAGTTTCACCCCCCCGCCGGTTGAGCTGGATGCAGTCCAGGTAGCACACACCAACACCCCTGTGTCTTGTGAAAATTATTGAAATATACCTGTCAGTGACACCTGTCAGTGATGAAACACATGGGAATTCTTAAATTAAAAGCCAGCCATGACTCAGTAAATGTTACAATAGGCAATTTCACCCATTTCAGGGTGACACAGCACGGTTTGCACTGGCGCTGCACAGGCATCCTGGCATACTGGACATTTCCGAAGAGGCTGTGGAGTGATTTTTAATCCCAGACCAGCCTTTCCCTGAAGCACATCTTATTTTCTGTCACATCAGGGCACGTGCAACACATCACGCCTATTGGGAAGGACGCCTCACACCCCAGGAATGGCAGCCACACACAGGAATGCCTGTTTCGTTTCTCCCACGCAAACCTGCCCTCTTGGCCGAGTTCCTGATCCTTTCACAATCTGTTGATTGCCCACCTCATGACTGCTCACAGCCAGTTATGATTCCTTTGGCAAGACGCATGGAAGAACCTTTTGAATAACCATGGGAAAAACCGGTGAGAGTTTTCACTGAAGTGTGCCCTTAAAGTCTCATCACTGACTGCCATTCAGTAGGAGGACAAGATTAGAACTCAATTTGAGATATGAAGCCTAGAATTTTAAAAAAAAGCAGCCCGAGCTAGTTATTAAATTATCTCAAAGAGGCAAAGGGGCTAGATTCATATCTGTGCCTATCCTTTTTGGCAAACTGACATTTTGACACAATTGTCAAAAAATAGACTGAACTTTATTCCTTAAATGAGCATTTTTAAATGCCCCAAAATTCAAGATCAAATACCCTTAAGAGGAAGCAATTTCCAGGGAAGCTGTTTGTACCTCTCTACTCCGCAGCTGAAAACTCTTCCCTTCATGGTAACAGTTATAGGTTTTCAGCAGGGACATCATCTCAGTTCTAAAAAAAAAAAAGAAAGAGGAACAGGTCAGGCGACGCTGGAGCAGAGGACAAAGACACCCAAGGGACGTCCGGGCAAACTCACTTGGTAAGGACCTTGTCTTCGCTGATCTTTACTAAGGTTGCATGGCAGTCCTCCATCTTGTCCGCTTGCTGCAACGTATCGTGTGTGTGTGGAGAAGTGCAGCTCAGTCACTGGCTCCCATGGAGCAGTTACATTTAGTGGAAGACTATCAGGGGGTAGGAGCAGTGAATGACAGTAAGCAGGCAGTGAAAATGAAGGCAGAAAGCACGTTAAAAACATAGAAACGGGGGTGATGCATGACTCTAGGAGAGAGAGAGAGAGAGAGAGAGAGAGAGAGAAATCTAAGCACTAATGTCCCCTTAAAAAACAAGCTGTTGAAGGAAAACAAAAGTTTGGTGATGGATTCAGCTACCAAAAAAGCTTTCTAACCACCTCAAGGAAGCGAAACTGGAGTTTTGAAATCCAAAGTTACAAACAGTGAAATGAAAGTTACTTAGTTAAGGCCACAAAAAAAAGAAGACACCATCCATCTGTCTTCTAAATGCTTATCCCGGTTAGGATCAGGTCACTTAGGGCATAAGCCTGGGAATATCCACTGCAGTGCACACACATAGATTCTGGATCACACTATAGGCAATTAGCCCAACTGCATATCTCCACACTGTGGCGTGAAACCTACAGGACACAAACAATAGGCAATACACGGACACGCGCACGCGCGCGCACACACACACACAGCAAAGGCAGAAGAAATGTGAAAGTGTGACACCATGAACCACCTTGCTACCCTGCAGCAAACCGCAGGGCTACAATGAAGGATAAAAGAATCAGGGTTAATCTGGACTACAGCAGGTTGAAATCCATGCTTCATTAACAATCCATATGATGAAAGATTTGAAATGTGTCATCTGAGCCACAAATTAAATCCACTAATGGAACTAAAGCTTCGAAACCAATGAAACATTAGAAACACCAATTACGATGAAAGGCTAATACATTTTACCACTCTGCTGTCGGACAGGAAAGGCCGAAAAGCCCAGCTGTTATATTATGCGTATTGGCATTGACCCCCTCTCAAATTCGCACGGCGCTCCCTGCTATTGGTCACGAATGTCCTGTTCAAAATGTACGCCTCTAAAATCGACAGGCAAACCGGTTCCACCGGAAATACCCATTCACGAATATTTAACTTAAAATGTAGAAAGTGTTTTGCTGCAATTACACCCCGTTTCGCATTACTTAGTTCGCGTGTCATTTCCTGTTGAACTTGAACATTCTCTCAAAGTGTCGTTATGCAATACGAGTCTCAATTCGGCATGAGATTCCTGGGCTTTTCTTGTATGGATTCTCCAGCGGGGGCGTTTACGGGAAATTCGGGGGAACTCCAGCCGGAGCGCTTAAAATGCGGCTCGGAGTCGCAGTGAGCCGAGCGAGTCACCATGAACGCAGCACCTGTACTGTTCCTGTCCCTGCTCGGCGCCGTGCTCATGTCAGGTAACTAAACACGATTATATTTTACCGAAAGATCCGCATGTGAACGTGTGCACTTTCAGCTCTCATTTTCATCAATTTCCACGTGTCTTGCGTGACTCTGTACAATAACAAATAAATCTAATCTAATGACCATGCAGCCGTTCCGCACTTCTTAATAATGTTAAATATAAGTATGACTTTAAACTACATAAGAGAGTTTAAACCAGTTGGAAGAGAAACAGGTTATGCCGAAAAAGGCATCGCTGCCGTAGAATGAATGCCGGTATTCTAACGAGTTTAGCTTTTAGGGGTTTTTTGGGGGTTAGGGTTTTATGAGTGTATTGGGGGTTAGGTTTAGGTTTTTTGGGGATTAGGGTAAGGGTTACGGCTATCAATTAGCACTACGGTAACCCAACTCGACAAAGTAGCTAAACTCGTTTCAGATAAGCGACCAATCGATCATTTAGAGACAGGCATGCATTCTACGGCAGGGATACCTTTTTCGGCATAACTCCTGTGTTCTGATGAGTTGAGCTACCTATCGAGACGTACTATTGAGCCTTTTAGCGCATGTGCAGTTTCACTGTTTTGGGATTAGGGTTAGGTTTTAGGGGTTAGGGTAAGAGTTTTTGGGGGTTTAGGGTTGGGGCTATCGATTAGCACTACGGTAGGATAACTCGACAAAGTAGCTCATTTCGACACAACACCGGTATTAAGTGATAATGCAGAATACGGTAATCTCAGTTTGCATTAATTGCAGTTTGCGGCTAATGCTCTTTTCCTACAAACACAGGACAGGTGTTTGGAGGAAGCTATGTTCCATTAAGATGTACTTGTCTGACGGTGACTGAAGTCGTCAAGGAACCGTTAAGTGATATTAAGGTCATCAAAAAAGGTCCTGACTGTGAAAACACACAAATCATGTAGGTATCACATAGTATCTTGTGGGCACAGCCTCAATATCTTGCTTTCTAAGATGTTTATAGTCTACTTTCAAGTTGTACTGATGTATCTTGCCTCCCTTCTTAGAGTTACACTGAAACCTAAACCAGGAGATGGTCTGCCCAGGGAGGTGTGCTTAAATCCTTCCGGGAAGCAAGCGAAACGACTGCAAGACTGCTTGAAAAGGTATGATGAACAAACATCCTCCTCACACCTAACCAACCTTCCCACTAAACACTTGTTTAATCCAACGTCTCTCAAATTGATCCTTGAGGACCCCCAGATGGTCCATGTTTTCGCTCCTTCCCAGCTCCCTATTGGACTGTCTATGGGTTCTCAAGGACCAATTTGAGAAACTATTTCAACCAACTCTGCAGTTCACCTGATTAGTTTCAGATGCTCTTCTTCATTGTACTTAAAAATTCCACAGACAGCCAAGACGGCTGCCCACTTGTTAATGAGGACCAACTGTTAGAGAGTATGACGCAGTAATTATCGACTGAGAGCTTCTGCGAGCCTCAGTGTGCAATGCGCTGACCTGCCCTCCCCGCAGAACATTAACCTCAGACACTGCAGGAGCAGAGCAGACAAAATCAGCAGGGACACAATTTACCCAAACAGCTACATCTTCACCGGGCTGAGGGCAGGAAGGCACTTCTGCAGTGAGAACTGAGGGGCTCAGAAGGGGCTTCTACCCCCAGGCCATCAGACCGCTTAACACTAATCGACAGTGGAATTAAATACTCGCTCCCTACTCATGCACCATGCAGCTTTGGAGTCTGACTGTATACCTTGCACGTGCCACTTAGGGTCCGGCCACTGCCACGGCCGACACCAAGCTAACTGTATCCACAGCACTGATTTCCCATGTCTTCCCCTTCTCTCACGCATGGCTAAAAGAAACAAGGAAAAGAAGCGATGCCTCCGGCCGCAGAAAGGGAGACGGGGACGGAAACACAAACTGAGGCGGGCACAGAAATAGAGGCCGACATCCAAGAGGAGCAGAGCAAGGAAGCAAAAGGGCCTTGCAATCATGATGCCCGAGGTTCATGTGACTGAGCAGACTACTGTCCCCTGAGGCCGTAAACGTGGCCGGTTCTGTGGGGCCTATGTCACTGTCACAGTACCTGTGTCTACTTTCAGGACCAAAGGAAATATACATAATAAGGATGTTCTCCTTCCACCCTAGCAGCATCCAGCCCGGGATCTGCCTTTTCCTCCGAAATAAGCAGCCAGCTCAGATGTATGCTAGTGCACCTTAAAATAAAGTACCGCTGTGTGGTTTGTCGTTACCGCAGCAAATCATTTGAACCAGATGCAGGGAAGTGTCTGCATGTACTGTAATCAAACAGTGTCTGTGCTCTTACTGTATGAATGTTAACTTATTACAAAGCTTATTCATTAAAGTGATTGAAACCTTGGTAACGTACCGATTTCTTTGTGAGCATCGACAACCACAACAAACTGTGGGGATGCATGATGTATACAATGAACACTGGCTGATACAGACTTTACGTTAAAAATCATGACATCAGCATCATTGTGACGTCGATATCACCAGCCGATATTTATACGTCAGTCGATATACAAAGTCAGCAGCACCAGAGCTAAACACAGAACCACTGTAAAAATCACAGAGCTGATTGTGTTGGATGATCAGCCATTTTGAAGAATGGGGAAATTTCATCAGCTCGTTCTCCACTCCGAACCACACTCAAGGTGAGGTTACTTCGCTGACGTCTTACCCCCTGCTCCACGAGATGTGGTTGCCATGCGCAGTTATATGCTGTAGTCCATTTGTCATTTCAAATTCTATTCAGTTTTTTCACTACGCAATTACATTTTCATTACACATATAATTGTTTACGCAATTCAATACTGCACTTTCCTGTCTTGGACCATCGTGTAATATGCCTAACAACGGTTTTAGCCAAAGGTGCTTGACAAGGGTATGTGGCAATGCATTTTGGGATTGTACATGAATAATGCAAACAGAAAGAAAGAATACCAGACGATGGAGGAGCTGAAAACTTCCAAGTACGAAGAAACATCCTATTTGTCCTATTCTGTGATGCCCCCTCACTCCCCCCCCATGGCCTAAGAATTTCACTGTGTTCCTTAAAACATGAAACAAGATCTTAAAAAGTAGTCACCGATGCCAGTTTCAATACCGGTTTGTGTCGCTCAGGAGGTAGCTGGTAATCAGTAATATTAGACAAAGATATAGCACTTAATGGTAATGGCTAAAAGTATCAAAAAGGTTTTTCAACATCCTGTGAACAGAACATAATGAATGCAGCAAAGACCCTTTTCAGCACAGTCAGAGTGTGGGAAGCGTACATTTACGTTATATGAAATTAAACTTTTTACAAGGAAAAAATGAGGGTCTATGACTAAGGGTCAAATTACCCATAATCCTGCCTAAAAACACTGGTCTACAGATTTCCACTGGTCTCCTAAAGCAGAGTTTAGGAGATTATATTTCTCTGCACATACTGTCTACCTCCAAAACCAGGAGTAAAGGGCTGTAAATGAAATGTGCCCTTCTTTTAATGAATAACCTCCTTTCATTAAATCACCGCCAAGAATAAACAAACATAAAAAAAAAAAAAAGTGAAGATGTGTGGTAAATCATGTGACCCAGAGAAGACTAGATATGGGCATGCAGGAAGCAAACATGGAAAGCCAGCTGAACTAGAAGTGGCAGACCCTGGTGGAAAGGATCACAAGACGTCGAGCTGCCCTGCCAGAACATGCCAGCCGCCCTGGGACAGATTCTCCTCCTGTTCGCCGTGGCACTCCATGCAGGTGAGATAGAACCGGGACAGGACTGCGTGCTACAGTAAGTGCGCCTGGGTGCAGACTTCATAGGTGTGTGTGGCCCTGTTTCTGTAGCTCCAGGAGACTCCGTAGCCGTGCCGATACGGTTGTGCGAGTGCCCGGAGATGAGGGAATCTGTGCCGTGGAAAAGCATCACAGACTTCGAGGTGATACCAAAGAGCTCCTTCTGCAGCAAGGTGGAGATCGTGTAAGTAGGACAGCCTTCGTGGGAGGTTGTTTCAGACCCCGCCGCCCGCCACCCCGATGGATGCTGTGCTGGGTGCATGCACCAACGGCAGCCATTAAACTCACACTCCTTCCAGCGTGCAACCGCACTTGCCACTAAAATGCATCAGCACAGCCTAGAGATAGTAAACTTCGACTTCATGCCTGTTTAGAAGTACATGTACTGGGATGTCAAATGTCATCTAAGCTCAAGTAAACTGGTCAGATTTCCCACATTAGTACACCGGAACACTTGAAGCAACTACCTGTAACCTATCTGCACCTTTTACCTGCCACAATGCCACAAAAAAATAGCATAGACCAGCATGATTAGCATGCTGGTATATGCTGGCTAGGTGCTGGTGGAGCTGGTGGACTAGCAGAGCTGTGCTGGTCCACCAGCACCAAAATACAACATGTGATGGTGCAGCCAGTATGCATTATGCTGGCCACGCTGGTAACCAGCCACGCTGGACTGTGCTGGTTTTTTTCCAGCAGGGGTTAAAGCAAAATGTCAATCATGTTGGCTAAAAAAATGAGGAAAGATGTTACCGATTAGTAACTGAAATCAGGTTCACTGTCATTCTGTACTGTCTCCAGTCATGTTGGGACACGCTCAATGGATTACCCCTCCTCTGCACTCCAAAGGTGGGGAAAATTTGTGGGAACTCTCATCTAAGCATTACCGTCTGAAAAAACATTTTACCAATTCATGCTATCATCTGTCTTCCAGGAAAATCATAATACATACCATTCATTCCCATTTTGCTTCCAAATGTTCCCATTGCACATAGCATATAAAAGCAGACAGAAGTGTCAAAGTATATTAAATCTCCCAGGAAGAAAAAAAAAAAATCAAACGAGTGACATCTGATGCTAGACACCCAGTATGAAGCTCCAAGCTTTGAAACACTGTGTGTCTAGAGGACGGTTTTTTTTTTTTTTTGTGGGAAACCCTTACAGTTCCCTGAGGATCACAGCTGCCGGGAAAGCGGATCAAAGCCCCAGTTACGTCACCCTGACAGCATGTGCCGATGAATCCTGCTTTATCCATGCGACTGTCCAATGGCCAGTGATTTTCTTGCAACTTGAGCTGGTACTCCCAAACGTTAACGCGTATCTTTTCTCAGGCTCACCCGGGGAAATGCAAAAGTCTGCCTCAATCCAGAGTCAAAACAAGGACAGAAGATACAGGAATGCTGGAATAAGTAGGTCATGCTGCCACTTGGCATTATACTTTTTATTATTCATTCATATTTGTTTTTGTCACTAAAATGAACAGATTACCTGCATACTGGGCACTTTCCTGGTGGGGTGATAAGTATGTGTGCTGGCAAAATGCATTGCTTGGCTAAAGTTATCATGAAGCCCCCCCAAGACATCAGAAATGTCTTAATTTATTTCTGTTGGTAGTTTATAACTGTTCTGGTTTAACTTACGTATCCATCCAGTGTTCTACATCTAGCAGTGAATTTTGTGAATTAAGTGTCTTTTTAGCAAAAGCGTGCATAGGAAAACCCTTCCATCTAGTGGCAGATAAGTGTAATGGCAGGTAAAGGTAACTTCCATAATTTCCAAAATATGTATGCCTAAACATAAACCGTTTTTCCCCCCAGAATAAACAACAAACGGGACGGAAAGAGAAAAAGATGCAGGCGAACCAAATCTTAGACACCACATATCGCACCAGCTCTGCAGCACCAACTAACAAGCTTAACAGTTTCAGGTTGTTTGCCGCTGTCTTTTTAAAGCGCGCTTAATTATAAACGTCTATAAAAAAAAGTAAGACAATATTTTGTGTTGCTTTGTTTCCATAACTGATTCGTTTGTCATTAACACAGTATTTTATATTCTGTATAATATATTCTTCGCATTGTATATTTTACCATTCATTCTAAGGTTTGGGAGGGGTTACGGAAAATGTTATGCTTTGTTTGCGTTCAACATTTCGATCACGATAACGGTACATCAAGTTGTTATAGTAAACTTTGCCTGGTTGTATACGTAAGTTCGTAGCTTCTTTTAATGACAAATACATAAATAAAATGACCCGCAAAGAATTACACGGCACCTCATGCTCTTGGCCTACACATATACTTTTTAATAATAAAATACTTCATTGACACACCGAAGTGGTGAAATCTTTACTGCAAAATATTTTTACTACGATCGTGAATTTATCAACATCATTTGGCATCTGCCTGACGACGTACCCCGCGCCTCCGTTATGAAGCCCATAAAATGGTTTGCCCACCTGTTTAATCTAAACCTGTTGTGATATGGATCACCAAGCAAAGGCAGCTGCGTCCGGCAGCTAGGGAGTATACAGATCGAGTATCTCAAACTGTCGCTGTCAAACTGCGTGCTTTTTACCACGGAAACTAAAATTCAGAAATACAAATTATAACGGTAAATAATGGCCAAGGATCTGCACGCTACCGTCTCCCACTCAAAATTAATTACATAAACAGAATCAAGTGGATCTCCAGGAAGCAGGAGTGCAGACAATCTCAGTGCGGAAAAATAAATATATTACACAGCCGTTTAAAATGATGCAGAACTTAGCAACATTTTAAAAGGCTAACTTGTTTGTTAACGACTACAAACGCAAAACATTGATTCTAATACAGTGCATCCATTAGTTTCTGCAATGTAAAATTCAGATAATTACACTGGTTTCCATGCATATTTTATCGTGCTTCGGATGCCCCAATTTAGTAATTTAGTAACAGTAGTAATTAATTCATTCCATTCTGGGGGAAAGAAAGATACAAACAGATTTTATATCACCGGTCAAGTAAAGAAATCACGGCAGTTGCTCTCGGGAGCAATCTTGTTTGTATGATTCTCTGATTCATTTAACCCCGTCAACCTACTGCCCCCCTCAAAAAAACGGTCAGCTTTGTTCATTTGCACTATAAACTAGATTGTCTCACTTATTGTTACAGTGGTATTGCAATGGTCAGTGCAATCTGAGACTACAAACGTTTTCTTACCATTTCCTTTAGGACAAAAAGAACTGCGTGTTATTTTACTTCCAAAAGTTCCACTTCCCAATTCCAAATCAGATTCCTCGTTTTATCCACGTAGTATTGTCGTGACCGTACACGTCCTGGAAGACGCAGCCCCCAAACAACCAAAAAAAAAAAAAACACTCTCAAGGTGCGCAGAATGACAATTGCATGACGCTATCAGAATCTTTCTTGCATTGAAAATAAGCCAATCGAGGCCAAGGGGGGCGGGCAGTCTGTTCCTAGACTTGTCCAAGGTGTGGAAGGTTTCTCTGCGGACGGTGCTATGGCAACTGAGACGTTTGTATGTTTCATTTTTCTAAATCGTCATGTATAATGTGCTCGTGCCCTCTAATGAAATAAAGTGATATCTAACCTGCTAACTGGAAATAAAGCTGGCTCTATGCTGATAACAACTAATTATGAAAAGCTTTACATCATAAATGAATTGAAGTGCATTAGGTCTAAGCACATGTAGGCATAAGATAAATAACGGCAATGTAGGACAGACTAGTTAAGCTCTGGTTTGTTTTTCACATGTCCCACCTAGTCCCCGAAGACTGTGGGCATGACATCTGGGTAAACAAATGACTTCCAAAAGCTGGGCTCATGTTATCTGAGGAAACTGGGACAATACCTCGCCGGAAAGCACTGCATCAGCCTCAGAGGATGTAATTATGGCATTACTGCTGCAACGGAAAGCGAAGCGTCCTGTTGGGCACGTATGAGTCGATCCACGTGCGCAGGACGGCCCTCAGTGCAGGCTGCTGGTGGTACACTGATGCCATGCCGATACCCCAGTGCCAGGGTCCCTCCTCAGCTGCGGCTTGGGGCCAGCACACGCAAAGGGCCCTCTGGCCATGCAGCACGTGCCCCGCCTTGGAGGGTCCCCGCCTTGGAGGGCCCCCGCCTTGGAGGGTCCCCACCTTGGAGGGCCCCCGCCTTGGAGGGCCCCCGCCTTGTCCTCTCGGACCTGTCTGCTGTGCCATGCTGGTGATGCTGGTGCCCGTAACTAGGCAACCGGCCAGAGGAAACAGGTGTCTGTCACTCTCAACAGATATAGCAGTGTGACCCCCCCCCCCAGCTCCCTTCAACACAGCAGTAGCTAATCACAGAACTAGAGTCATAAACAGTCATGATAGTGGTGCAGGCAGCATCCATCCATCCATCCATCCATCCATCCAGGTGCACCCATCCACTTATGCAGTACATGGCTGCAGCAGCAAAGAACAACAATAACAACAGAGACCGTAGTGGCACTCAGACATGATGAACATGGCTGCTTAACCCCCCTTACAGGCTCTGTACCTCACACTGTGTTCCCTTTACCTCGGAGGTCGGAACTCATAACTGGGAATGACATCACAAACAAACTGCGTCGCAGTACAGCAAGGACCTGTTTCAAAAAGTACAATTTTTCGCTTAGGTTCATTTACTTCAGTTTAAATGGGCCTTTTCTTCATTCACTTATATTTAGCCCCGACTCCCTTAAATCTGACAAATTATCCGGCTAAGCAAGAAATCCTGCTTGTTCTAGCCCAGTTAATTGTTAGCTACTGTTAGCAATATCAGTTCACAACAACACATTACATGATGTAAGTACTAATAAACAGTACAGAACTACAGTTTTAACTTCTGTTGGTAAAGCCATTTTGAATTCTGAGCTTGGAGTTGTGTAAATTCCTCCCAGTTCATGAGTCGGAAATTCCGACTTCAGGGGTGTTCCACTTCAAATTCTCAACTAGGAACTCTGAATTTCTGAGTTACGAGTTGGCGTGGAACGCAGCGTTAGCTGTCTTTTCTACTGGCTGAGGAGAGGCTGTGCTGGCAGCTCATTGGCAGCCTCCTCTTTACCAGGCCCTCCCCCATGACCCCTCCCACACGGCAGCGGGCAGGTACACGCCTACATACCAGCCTGAGCCACGCTTCCCCAGTCCACCACCATGTGGCGTGATGCTGTCTCCTCCATCAAAAGGCTCTTGCACTCTTGCACATGATGTTTACATGGATTTATTACCTTCAAAGCTTAATTATTTCTTTAAACATTTGTGCTATTCATTCCTATATACAGTACAAGAGTTAATTTCTGAGTTGCTTAAGGGCAGATTGTGATCTGTCAGCCAGACCCTGAAAAGGTGACAGTTTTCTTAATGAATATCATGGTGCTCTCAGCAATCCTTAGATGGCTGACAGGTCTTACTCAGCATTTGCCCTGGAGGGGTCATTTTACAGGAACTCTCATTCCACAGAAGGCCTGTCACGTGTAGTGGCTCGGAGACGCCTTCCCCATGCAGGCTGAGCGTCTCGGCCTTACGGCAATGACTAGTAACCCTGTCACATTCTGACCATGGGGGCCCTGTCCGAAGTCTCCTGCTCCGTCTCCTCATACTCCTGCATCTCTATATCCTCCTGCGTGTCACTGGTCTTGCTCTCTCTGAAGCACTGGTGGTCAAGCACTCCGCTGGATCCCCGTCCAGATCCCCTTCCGGTGACTCCCGCCTCGGCCTGTGAGCCGTCTTTGGCCCCCCGCTCCCAATACGGCGATACCATGGGCCTTCTGCCTCCTGCCAGATGGAGTATGGAGTAGGAAGGCCCCATAGCCCTGGTGTCTGAGGCACAGGTCTCGGGGTCACCGCCTGCCTTTGCTGATGTTTTGTTTTTGCTCAGGATGAAGTAGGCCACGCCGGTACCCAGCAACATGGTCCCTGGAATGACACATGCAAAGGCTGCTGGGACATTTCACCTAGTTGGCATGTTCCCTGGACGGGCGCTGCCAATACGCCCATGGAAGCTCTGCTTTTAAAAGCGCTTTGGCTCCATGGAGTGTGAGGGTTCATACCTGGGATGACTGCATGCCACGCAAGCACTGGGTGCAAAAAACACACCACCGCCATTATGGTGTAATAGAGAAACTTCTGGAAGCCTCCGAGATTTGACAGCTTCTTCCACAAAACAAAGATAATCCACTTCGGAGGGCAGCTGGAGGGACAGCACAGTGGAAGATGAGCGTTCACCGCTCCACGTGCGAGCGATTAAAAAAATGTTGTGATTTGGCGCCCTCTGCAGGAGAAAACCTTGAACTTCGTCAAATAATAACATTCAAGATGATAACACAATAAAAACTGAAAAAATCACATAAATCAAATGTCAAGCAGCATAAATGAGGGTATTAAAATAAGCCGATGCTGCACCAGACCAGGTTCACTCCCCAGCAACCCCTGTGCTCCGTACTCACGGCAGGCATGTCACCAGGACACTGTCGATGAAGTAGGACACCTCCAGTACGGACACGCCCCCGGACGATACTCTGCGAGGACAAGGTAGGGCTGATCTGAGTGCCATACAGAAGGGGCCCTTTGTGCAATGAGCCTGCTGATGTGACCTGCTTTTGCATCTCAGTGCTAATTTGAGGTGTCACTGGATAAAGAAAAGTCTTTATTACTTAAGTGAGTTATTGATCATGTTAAATATGTAAGCAGTGCGCACCTTAATGAGGACACTTAAAGTTTATTTATTTAAATTGTGTGATAGTAGGGGCTTTGGCACTTTAACAATGTTTACAGGCAGGGGGGGCGAGGCA
>JABFEA020000067.1:12349666-12386334 GCA_019775915.2 Cyphomyrus plagiostoma | reverse complement strand
CCCCCCGCCCCCCCCCCCCCCCCCGCCCCCCCAGCACGCTAACCTGAGCAAGTTTTTCTTTTCCCCTGAGATGTGTTGATAAAAAAAGAGGATAAGCAAAGAAACTTGGAAGTTTGCAAAAGACAAAGTCTGGCTCAGGACACAAAGTTGTGTCAGTGCAACTCAAGCCAGTCCACAGGAACAGGACTCACATCTGCATCCTCTTATATGTCCAAATAATTCAGTGCCATTAGGTTATTTGCCAAATTAAACTGGAAAAATAAATGGAAAATGTTACCTGAAGGTGAATGTAATTCTTTTGAGATTCAATGCATGCTGCAGGAAGCTCTCTTGGCCGAATGGCAAACCAGTTATTGGAATATAAATGCTGTCTGCTGTTTTGCGTAAAATCACTACCACAATTCATTACAAAATTAATCATTGGAATGTTGTGTATAGTGAGATAACTAAACACCATCATGTACGAACAAGCTTTTAGTATTATGTGTGCGTAATATTCATTTCATGTGCTGCGTACTCCATGCCCGTATTTTTACGTTCGGGTAACCAATATGCAGACAATCATATATGTGTGTAACATAAAAAAATCAAAGGATAATGGATGTGTCTGTAAATGCCGCGTGCCCGCACGGCGAAACGACGTCAAGATTATTGCACCAGTGAGAGTACAGTAAAAATTGAGGAAGGGGGGCGTTAATTGAACAGCTACCTGGCGTGAAGCCAGACGTTATAACAGAGGAAACTTGCAGTTCATAAGGCGATAAATCAAGGAGAGGACACGCCCCCCGCTTGTCTCCTGCCCTACAAAGTGGGAGTTGCAGAAGGGAGTGGATTTATCACCGTGGCGAGACTGCCAAAGACAGACTTTGCTAGGAATCTAAGTAGCACAAGATCTCGGACGCCAACCCGCTATGGACCCTAGAATGCCCCTGCTGACCACCCTTCTGCTGCTGGCGGCGTGCACGCTGGTATCACACGGTGAGTTTAGAGCGGACCTCACGCAGCCTGCCCTAGGCGGCCAGTGTGCGTCACTTGCACAGCATGCATTTGTGCCTGATACCCTAACTCCGATTTACCTGTCACTATGCCTATCTAATAAGCTTCGCCCGCGCGGTGTAGCGCTGTATTGCTGAGGGTCTCTGGACTGGATATGTTCAATTATTGACGTGTAATTCTAAATGCACTTTTTAAAAAATCAATAAATACACTATTGCATATGTATAAATGCGGATTTTTAATATAGCCTAATATATTCTGCAACGCGCTTGCTTTTAGAAAGTTACTAAAGTTGTATTTTTGGCGAAATGTTAAACTATGTATTGTTCTAATTAATGCAATGATAAAGAACATTTCGAACTAGGGTGAGTGGAATAAATTATATCCACATGGTGGTAAACCTGCAGCCCAAGGGTATGGCGTTTGGACAGCATTTCGACTTGGTAAAAGTAATCTGTTGCCTTGCTGATTAATGTGTGCACTTCCTATCTCCTTTGTTTTTATTTAATTACTTCCAAATTGGGTTAGGACAAAAGTTGCAGTGAGAGCAGCAGGTACTCACTTCAATCGCTTCGGTATGGGTTTTATGGCTCTGGCTTTCACATGATAATATGTGAGTAACCATCAGCATTTGGGGGGGTTTGCGGCTGGGATGTCGATGATCCGGCGGCACCAGGCTGGTTCTCACCTTGAGTCTCTCCTGCAGGACATGCCTGCCAAAGGACCATCGTCCCTAAAACTCTTACCAGCTCTGGTCTCAATTTAACATGAATAAACGTATTTTTAAACAAAGTGTAGAGAGACAATCCAACTTCTTTTAAGGCTTGTTTAAAAGTGGCACCTACTGAAAGACAACGCGTTTAAATTACCAGCTTTTGTAAATGACCCAAAGCAAAGGGTCGTTTCATAGTAATGAGATGATTACAGAGATTAGGCTTTTTTCAGGACGATAAGCCGCGTGAATGTTATCGCATTTGTTTTGTGTGATGAACTCATTTAGGTAATTTACATTGTTTTATTTTTACTCACACCATCTCCGAAAATGCAATTTCCAGTATCCTGTTTTTATTTACCGAATCATCCAGAAACAATAAGGACAGGGTGACTAATTTTATGACACTTAAACATTTAATTAAAATAGTTAATTATCTAGATTAATCTGAACTGGCTGTTCAAAGTTAAAACAGACAGGAAAGTATATGTTCAGCTGCAAATCGTGAATTTTGAATGCATATTTTATTTGTAGTATTTTTATATTGGTCCCATTTTGACTATTTACTGTTGTGATGTCCAGAGGTTGGGCGTCTCTGGACATCTTGGTGTGTGACTTCGCATGTATGTAATGCCTGGGATGGGGGTCTCACTCCTCTCTCTGTGCAGTGTGGCCCTGCAATGTCTGTAGTGTCAGAACTGTCGGTGCTCACCCCACTCACCGGTCTCTGTCCATAGGCAAACCCATCAGCCTGTGGGAGCGCTGCTGGTGCCGCTCGTCCGTCAGCAACGTGCCCATGAGGAGCATCCGTGAGCTCAGGTTCCTGCAGACCCCGAACTGCCCCTTCCAAGTCATGTGAGTACCGCACATTCAAAGCAGCTGCTCAGCACAGTGTCATTAACATAGAAAGATGGAGCGCCCTGCATTCAATAGGCTACCCCTCCCCCACCCACATCTGAGGCTTGTGGAAGACGGTGATCCTGACATAAAGGCCAAAAGGAAGTTAATGCCAGGGGACAATCCTTCCTTGAGCTGGCCCGATGTCCTATGCACTGTGTATAACATTACCCAGTGACACTGTTCTTATAGTGACTGCTGCCCTTAACAGTGAAGATGCCCCCCTGGCCTCCGGCACTGAGCCCCTGATTCATACACGGGAGAGTCTTAGAGAGGAAAGCTCCCCCAGTAACTGCTAAGTGTCTCCCAGGTCGTGTTACAAATGACTGGATCAAAATAAAGACCGGTGTCTGAGTTTGATCTAACACAAAGATCTCTAAGGACAGGAACTTCTCAGTTCCCCTCTGTTCTTCAGCGAGGTTGATTAAAGGGTTAGCGGTTACTAACCGTTTGATGTATGTGGGGTTCTGTGCAAACTTCTTATAGGATTCGTGTGTTCAGACGTCTAGGATGAAAGATATAATCAGTAACGACCTTCAGGGAAGTAGTGCGGGTTCAAGTAATGTGTCCTAGAGCCGAAATTCTAGCTACACTTTGCCCTCGGTGAATACTATAGGTTTCATCCGGAACAGAAAGCTATAATCAGAATATTGCCGTGTTTTTGTTCGTACGAGTGTCCTTGGCCCAATTTAAATAGGGAACAGCCGAAGATCAGAGTGGATTCAAAGCCGTTTGTGTCTGGGCAGAAATAGGATTAGGGATCGTGTGGTCTCCATGTCCCTTTGAAGGCTCGTCACAGGGGCCCGCTAACGAAGCCCAGTCGGCAGCCTCTGACAACGGCCACGCGGGTCGCATCGTGTGAGCGAGCGTGGGCGGCGTCACACCATAGTGAAATCTAGGCAGGAGAACGAGAACTTCGCTGGGGAAGCGACGCTCACTGCACACAGCAGACATATGCTGGGGAGTCACCTCCACGCGTGACCTGGGGACGGTGCCCCCGTGGGCGTCTGCCGTCTGTGATGAGGACCACATGCGTGGCATCGCGACGGACTGCCATGAGTTTCTCATTGATTGTTATCAGAGAGGAGAAGGCGGCGTCTTTCAGGATGAAACGCGGGCAGCTCGAGTGACTGCGGCCTGCAGATGGGGGCCTCGCTGTACCATGTGCCTCAAAGCTAAACTGTTAGCTTTAATGTCAGCCTCAGATATATGGTGCGTGGAGAGATACAGTGAGGTCACATATCGTTCTCGCTGGTTGTAGTGCTAATGGATGTAAGTAATATAGTATAAATACTGAGACATTTGGTAATGCTTTACATTAACTGCAGCTTCATAATGCCTTTATAGTGCATTCATAGAACATTCATAAGCGGCATTTAAGAATACCTCAACATCCTAACATGCCTTAACAGCTTAAATATACATTAATAACAAACATTATACAACTATACAATTATAATGTTTGTTATTATCATATTGGGGGTGGTACGGTTGTGCAGTGGTTAGCACTGTCACCTGGGACCTGGGTCCGAGTCTCCTCCAGGGTTCCATGTGTGTGCAGTTCGCATGTTCTCCCCGTGTCGTTGTGGGGTTTTCTTTGGGTACTCCAGTTTCCCCCCCACAGTCCAAAAACAAGCTGAGGCTAATCGGAGTTAACAAAGTGTGTGTGTGTGTGTGTGTGTGTGTGTGCCCTGTGATGGGCTGGCCCCCCATCCTGGGTCGTTCCCTGACTTGCGCCCATAGCATCTGGGACAGGCTCCGTACTCCTACGCCCCTGAACAGGATAAGAGGTTTCAGAAATTTATGGATGATGTTGAGGTATATTAGGATGTTAAGGTATATTTACATGCTGCTTATGAATGTTCTGCTTATGAAAGGCATTACGAAGGTGCAATTAATGTAAAACGTTACCCATAATATGGACGTGATTTTTTTAAGGCAGAGACATTATAGCGGAGACAGAGAGCTGTAGTTCAGGCACCTGATTGGTGGGGAGTACGGACTGTGCAGGTTTGGTTTCCTAAGGGGTGGTCATGGCGTTCGATGTGAAACCCAGCCTGGCACACTGCCCCCTCAGTACTACTACTGTGCCACCTCATTTCTGCCTCCCACACAATGCTAAATTTTACGTCATGTATGCAAATCAGAACGCAGACTCAGTAGGGGGATAGTGGTTCCCCACATCAACCTAACGGCGATACGTTCTCATGGTGGCGCGTAGGCACTGCCCCACAACCCAGCTCCATAGACGGGATGACGGCTTTGCAGCTGACATTTCCCAACATTCACAGAATCACTTGACTTTAGCACATGAAACATAAACACTAAACTACTAAGGGGTGGCCGGCCACAAGGCATACTGGGAGATCAAGTTAATGTTTTAATGTTATTTGTTAATCTGGTTATTTTGAAGTTCACCAGACACCTAGGTATTGTCCCCTCGATTGAACTGCAGTATCGAGCAATGTCTACGTGTCGAGTTATATATTTACTTTCATTGAGGTTATGAAGTGCTGTTCTCTCCCTGTGTAATGCAGTTATTTTAGTTCGCCTGTGTGTGTCGCCGTTTGCCCTTATTTAGGCGAATTAAAGAATTGATTGTACCTGAACTGAATCACAGGGTCTCTGTCTTGTGGTTTCCTGCACCTGTTTGCCATAATACTGTGCCCCCTCTGTTATTTTCGTCGCCCTCTTGCCAAGTCAGTATCGCCCCCAGGCTTGGGTTAAACGCCCCGCTGACGCCTCTGTATCCCTCACCCCACCCTCTGCAGCGCCAAGCTGAAGTCCAACAAGGAGGTGTGCATCAGCACGGAGACAAAGTGGCTGCAGCAGTACCTGAAGAACGCCCTGAACAAGTAAGGCGAAACCCTTTCGACAAGTAAGAGAAGCAGCGGGTAACCGTGGGAAACGGGAGATGAAATACGAGCCTGTTTCAATGTCAGCTCTCACCTTCCCAGAATGCTCAGAGGCGTGTGTGTGTGTGTGTTACTGGGACTTGGGCATACAGCCCCTTGTGTGGCATTAAAACAGGTCGCCATGGTATTTCGCTTCTCCTGTTTCCTACCACTGTCATTGACCTCGTCACGTCCCTCGCCCCTCCCAACTCAAACTGAAACCCTAAATCCCTTCACTCCGTTTACCTGCCTCTGTTTCCTTAACACGAACTTCTCCTCCAAACTGAGAAACGTCCATAGGCCGTACACCTCGGCAATCTCACTGGGCCTCCTGAAAGGCCCAGCTCTCAGTCCGTGAGGCCGGTCCTGAGCAGCACAGGCCCTCTGAGGAAGCAGCCTCTCCGCTCATGTCTTCCTGTCCTCCCTCTTTTGTGGTCTCCTGCCCAAACTTCCAGTTATATTCTGTCAGTTTGTTTTTAAGCAGCTTCTTGGTACAGAATCCATCTTAGAGACAGAAGCTGGCTGCTTACCAGACAGTTTTCAGCTGCCAGGGCGACGGTGCTGGTTAGATGGCCCAGCTCAGCATCAGCTGTCCTTGTTAATCTCTCTCTCTCTCTCTCTCTCTCTCTCTCTCTCTCTCTCTCTCTCTCTCTCTCTCTCTCTCGTTTTGCAGAGTTAAAAATGCCAAGAAAGAGCAACAAGCCAATTAGCAGGCTGGCAGAAGTAAAGGTGGCCCCACTCTCCCCCCCTCCCCCAGCAGACCGCACAGACTCCTAACGCTTAGTCCCGGTCCTGATCCAGCACTTACCCGCCAGCACTGGGCTGCCGGTGCCAATTCCCCTGAGGCCCATCAGCGCCACACGGCGAGACACGCGTCTGACCGGGTGCATCTCCAAGGCCCTGAACATGAAGTCCTGTTCCAGAAAAGATGCCAGATGGATGCCACCCCTGCCCTGCCCTGCCCCCCCTCACTTCCTGTCCTGACGAAGGGTGAAAGGTCACTGAAGCGCTCTGCTCCGCCCATGCCCTGCCCATGCTCCGCCCATGCCCCGCCCACCTCCTGCCCATGCCCCGCCCGCCTCCCCTCCCACACCATGCTCTGAAGCCTGCGGTAGCGAGCCGTGTGCATGCCCAGGAAGGCGGGGCCATAACCATGCAGCCGCCACCCCGTTGGTATCCTGAGCAATGGAAGCCCAGCATCCCTAAGTATTTGGTGTGCAGCACATTAGGGATACTGCTTGTAAATGTGCACGCAGATGAGTATCTGCCTTATATACAACTGTCCTACAGCACACCTCTGCATATCAGCGTATCCAAGGTGTGTGCTGGGAACACATACAGACTTTATGGGCCTACATACCTTTATGTAATAGATAGGCCCAAATTTTTATTTTTGTATGTCTCATAAACCTTATAAATGAATATCTGTTTGTATTGATGTCGGCTTATCTTAACACTGAAGTACCATTCAGTGGAACTGGATTCTTGGCCAGTTGACAAACAGCACCCCACTGTGGCCACATTAGTGGCAGAGCCTGCAGTCCTCATGCCGCCCCCCTGCCCTTGCCATACCCACCCAATAACTCCCACCACATTAATTGTGAAAGTAAAGACACCACAACCAGCGAGTGGTGAACATGCCGTCCACACTGACCCCCTGAAGGAATAGCACCTTGCATTTTTGGTTTGTTGGTGAACAGACCCCCAGGACAGGCTCTAGCTATAGGCAAAGTAGGTAGCTGCCTTGGGCCCCTGACTTACCCGCATTGTGGAGGAAGAAAAATGGTCATCAGTTTTCTTGGATGGGCTGCCTGCCTAGTAAAGCTTTGCCTATAGGGCCCCTGAAAAGCTAGAGCCTTTGTTCAGAAATCAGACTGTAATCTTGGTATTGTATGTCACCTGAGCTCTTTATCGCTGGCCGGGTTTCCTCCGTAGCGCTCGCTGTGGCTCCATCAGTGAGACGCACCCTTAGTCTGTTATTTGTCCACCCGAGGAACTTGTGGTGCCTAAGAGTGCCTTATTCCTTTGTGGAGGTCACAGCATCACACCCCATTGTGACAGGCGGGACTCGTGTGGCCTGGGCCAGGAGAATGAGTCCGTTTGATAACGAAATGCGTTATACGTGACGTTAAATGCGCAGCCCGGTGCCTACGAACAGAGGACATGGTGCCAGTTTCTGAGCCAGCTGATTGTACACTTTTCCGGAAGTAAGCGGACCCTCTTAGTCCTCTCCTCAGTCCCCAGACAATGTGAAGACTCCTCATGTAAGGAAGCCGCCAGTCACATATTCGACGACTCCTTCCGCTCGTTCACTGTACCTCTCTGTCTGTATACCGCCATTCGTTGTTGTTCTTTTTTCACTTTTATATTTTTTAATAAAGACAGACAAGTAAAATGTTGTTGGCTCCTCTTCTTGCTGTCTTCGGCCATCATCGCTCCTTAAATGCACATTATATAGATGTCACAATAATCGCATTACAGCTCCGATGCTGGTGCCAGCCTAACACCGCACACAGGTGTCAGGAAGCTCTGCTTCCATCGGATCATCTAGCAAGCTGTAGCAGGGGGGGCAGGAGGTCAGGCAAAGGTCTTCCGTCGTGGCCTGGAATGGGGTAAAGCCATCATCTTCATGGGTGCTCTGTTCTGTTTAGGCCAGGATGTCACATGGCATGGCACAAGTGCCCAAGGCAGTGACCTGAGGATCAGGATGCCCCCCCACTCCCGAATGCCTAGGTCATCAAAGCTGTCAGTGCTGATTAACCAGAAAAGCCACACAATGAAAACATTAAAAGGGGTGTCACAAAACACGGGCAAATGTGTCCTTCGCATGGCGACACCAGCTGAACCTCTGTGTTGAACCCATGTAGGCCGGCGAGACGCTGGGTCATATTGGCAGTCCCACTATCCCACAGCAGCACACTCCTGCCACGGGGGGCACCAGTGAGAAGCAGCCCAGCTGTGAGCAGGAACCCTGAGACAGATCAGCACGAGGCGGATGGACAACCGTGGCTCTGAGCTGCCGGGGTCATGTGACCAGCAGCACCCTCCAGTCAGTGCAACGTTCCCAGAGTTTTATCAGCAAGCTGTGTAAAATGAAAACAGTATGCTGCATGTGCAGCCAGCGCCATAAAAGGCGGGGCCCTAAGAGAAGCCGCAGCTGGGATCCTGCCTGTCTCGCTGCAAGCCGCTCGTGGCGAGAACGCAGCATGGTGCATGTTGATGGGACCCAGGAGGATTATGGGAAGGCAGGGAGAGACACACACTCCACTTCTATCAAAGCAGCGATTAGTGTTTTAGAGACTTGGTATTCAAAATAACATCATCATGGAGTCCAAGTGCCCCGCAGCAGCTGTTGGTTCAAGTCCCCACCACAGTACTATGCACACTAAAGGTGAAAGCACCAAAAGATGCCGGCAGCACTAGGGAAAGATACAAAGTGCATCGTGTGTGTCACTCGACCCCTATGGGGGGAAAGGGGGATTGTCACTATTAGCAAAGTCTGGAATTCCCCAAAATATCAGCCAGTCAGCTTTGACTGCAACACATTGACCCTACTTTCCAAATTCACACAGTCAGACTCATCCCAGCACAGGCTCAGGCTTGCGTAACCTCTCTGGGTTTGGCAGGGATCAGCGTGTGAGAGGCTGCAGCAAACTTGAGTACGTATCATACACCCAGCACCACTGCCTGCTTTGATTTCAGAAAACAATGGCAGGCAGATGTATTTTGAATCCCTGCCCGGCAGGGGATGGACTTACTGGGGTTAATATCGGCAGCCATCTTGGGCTCTAACAATTGCTGTGGTGTGAAAGTAAGATGGAGAGCAGCTGTGGCATGGACATGATGCATGCTGGGATTGTTTCTGGATGAGCCACACTCAGCATGTGGTTACAATGAGATCTGAGTGTTTGTACCATTTTGCGGTAAAACCGTACACTGCTTAACGTGACCACAGGAGTTAACATTTGGCCTATAGGTAGCACATAGACACCGCAATCATTTTAAACTCTCGCGTCAGCCCCATGTGTGCATAGTGGCAGCCCTCACCGTGCCATGCCTGCCTCCGCACGTGCGTCATAATGCGACCAATCGCATCTGGATGCCGCTGTTAGCTGACCAGGTCAAAGGTCACGTTTTAGCCAGGAATCAGTCAGGGTGGTCCTCAGGCAAAAATTAGAGAGAAAACTGGACTATTAATGCTGATTTTATGACTCAATATTTCTGCGGGAGCCGACGTGGGCACCCCCACCTCGCCAGCAGCTCGTGGCTCTGGGTTATTGTAACGGAAAATCGAGTGTTTTCATAAAACCATGCTGAGATCCATCTATGGGGGTACATTATCTGTAGTCTGCCTATGATACATGACGCCAAGGGTAACAACCTATTAAATTTGCATACATCATGGCGGTGTTCAATATTCATGGCCTGATGAACGTTCTCCTGCTGCCCTGCGGCTCGCAATCTGAGGCCTGTGCTGGCGGAGCCTCTGCTCTCCGTCTGCGGCCTATGCTGGCGGAGCCTCTGCTCTCCGTCTGCGGCCTGTGCTGGCGGAGCCTCTGCTCTCTGTCTGCGGTGTGCCCGTGTTGCCCTGCAGCCATACGTATTCAGCCTGTCCCCGGGGGACTGTCACCGGAACACCCCCTATCTGATGACCCCAGGGCAACCCTGGGCTCGTGGTGACAGGGAGTCAGGATGGGGGCATGTTCAACACCACTGATTACATCCACTTACTTAATGGCATTTAGTCCCAAATTGTGTTAAGAAATGGGACAGAACTCAGAACATAAATCACTGCTAAGGACCAAAGGGACCAAGAGACATAATCCAGGGCTGCAGACAGTCCCAGCAGGACTGGACAGAGGGAAAGTGATACAGAGAGAGACCCAGCTGGGGTGGATGCATTGAGCATCTATGCGGAGGTGAAAATTGTGAAACCCCCCCATAGTAGCTCTCACTGTCCGGTCCAGCATCAAAGCTCAGCACTAAGATACTTTTACTGATTGATCGGTGGAAATTATGATCTATATATGATAAATCTATGAGTCTGAAAAGCAGGCTAGGAGGGTGAACTGAAAGCCAAACCAAAAATCTATCTGCTATTTTACCTTGTGTGCAGCCTAAGTGTGCTTCAATGACAAAGGGGGTAATTGCCTGTTAGTCACTGTAAGACACTGCTAATGAGTTACTTGTCTGTTATCGCTGACTACCAATAATACTGACAAATTGCACAAGCCTATTACCACACACACACACACACACACACACACACACACACACGCGCTCTCTCTCCCTATTAATGACACCCCCACCTCGCTTGTGTGCCACATGACGAGGACAGAAAGGCCGAGCTGCAGTATGACAAACTGAGCTTCCCAGTAGACCAGGGAGGCCACGTCACTGAACTCTGAGGCACCACACAGCTGGATGTGAAGTAGGAATCAGCGGGCACACAGAGCGAGTCTGAGAGGTATTAGCTATGCTTGTTAAACGAACAAGCGCCGGATGTTTAAGGGCAGAAATGGGGGCGGCTGTCAGAAACGCACCGTGAACCGGGAAATAAATAATGTGCTAAATGGAAAAGCGCTTGGCAAAGGTTGACGGAAAAACTCATGTTTGGGAAGTAAATGTTTGTAAACTCCATTGATATTTATTTGACCATATACAGTCATAGTGCCAAAAAGTGCTTGGTTGGAAAAAAAATCAGCAAAATTAAAAAAAAGGTGACCGTTATCCCCTTTTGATTCTGTTTGGACATAATTTAAAATGTACTAATTTCAGTAATTGAAAACGATCCATATACCTTTGGTCTGTGTGCCAGTGGCGAGACCTCCCTGAGTCTCCCAGCATGCATTTCTCTGTAGTGACTTTCACATGTTTGGCAGAGTAACTTGTGTTGAGTGCCTTGCGCCCTGTGCTGCATGTACTGGCTCCAGGCCCCACTGTGACCCGAACGAGAACACCCGGCTGGAAGATGGATGGCTATTCGCTATCAGGGGTGCCGTAAGGGGGGGGCGGGAGTTAAGACGATTCCAAGGGCCCCTCACTCAGGGGTCCTAAAAAAATTGGAAAATAACTGGATTGGTCTGGACTGGGGGGCCCAGTATGACATGCTTCCAAAATCACTAGCAACGTCCCTGTGCGGTATAACATATAAGTTATATTCTAGCTGATATTTTCAAATTTCCAGCTACAGAGGAACATTTGGTAACACTTCACTTAAAGCACTCATGTATAATGCATTATAGATACCTTCATATTATGATCAGTATAAGAATTAAGGATGCTTTGTACTGCATTACAAAGGCATTCATAGGGCATTATAGATGAACAGAGCATTCATAATGCATACCAAACATGGTTATAATGTGTTATGCCTTTTTATAAATAGTTATAACCATATTTATAATAAATCATGAATTCGTCACAATGCATTATGAAGGTATCTATAATCCAGGGGAGCCCAACCTTTTTCAACTCAAGATCTACTTTTCAAGTGGCCAGTGTGCCGAAATCTGCCAGTTCAAATAGGGAGCCATAGCTATTACACTATTGTTCTATTATTACTCCAGCTATCGCCTTTCTACATAGTTAACAGGCAGACAGCAAATCCAGACGAATTCAGGTAATTCTTCAAATTGAAAGTGTAAATAAATGCATTTCTCTACCTTACTGGGACCGCTGGCACTGGGAAGCTATCGTTGCAGCCTTACTTTTGGTGTTCGGCTCGGTAAAAACTGAGTGCCGTGCTGCTAACTGACTTTTCATTTCTCGCATATTTTGGCTGCAAATGGCTGTTTTAGCAGGGAACTGTTTCGTAGCTTTTGTGTGCCATTTTGAAATGTCGCTCCAAATTTCCCTTCTTCGGTAAAGCCACGAATTTGAGTAAATAAAAAAAGAATCCTTTTCCCACTCTGAATGAAAATGATACGTTTTTTATCTTTTGGCTTCTGACATGTCTGCGTGCTAAATGTTTACAGTACACGATTAGTTGTATCCTGATCACTTCGTGATCAATTGAGAATTACTTCACAATAGACTGTCTGGGCACCCCTGCTATAACACATTATACATGACAGCTTTGAATAAAGTGTTAGCAAACATTCCAACGGGGTTAGTAATTACACAAAGAAATACAGAAAAAGCTGTATCCTCTGGGAATTTTGCAGATGATGAGAGACACGCATCCTGAAATGTGGAGGGGTTGCCAGCCAGAAGGACGTCCTGCTTGTGGACAATGGGAGAGGCTTGGCCCGGCCCTCAGCTTGCTGCTGACCTTGGCATTGCCTGCCACTGTATTACCTTTAAATCTTTCACCAAATGCTGCCCAGGGCTCATCACATTCAGTGCCCAGAAATGCCAAGACATCTGACCGTTTCTGCAGCTGTGGATATCGAGCAGTTACAGGACAAGAAAGGTGACTAAGAGTACAGTGAATCTTCTCCTACTATACCAGTGTTACTTAGCCCAGACGATGCACAGTTCTGCTCCTTTACCAGGTTCTCGTGTCCTTGATTGTTTAGTTTATGTGTGCTGGGTTGAGAACCACTGTGCTGAAGACATTAAGATCACCTGATTAAGATCGACTTACAAACGGTTGAGGGTTTCAGAGAACCAAGGTGAGAACTGGTACGACGACACAGGGACAACATGGAGTCTCCTGTAGAACGCTGAGAATTTCAGGTACAGCCCCGTAGATCTCAGAAAGATATGACATCAGCAACTCTGGCTGAATCTGCATCCTGGCAGCATGGTTCAGCATGATCTGCTCCTCCGTCCATTCAGCCTGTCTCCCAGCGTGCTGGCCGAAACCCTTCCATTCCAGACACTCTCTGCCACGTCCCAGCCAAGGTCCAGATTTACCCCATTTCTTGTGGTTGTCACTCGTAAAGTTATAACAGTTTGGCATGACTGATACCGATGTTAAGCTACAGAGGACAACATGCCGACACATTCAGAGTTAGAAGCCAAGTACTGATACTGCTCAGAATGAATTATAAACATTAGTGTCTGGTTCAGCAGTCATCATTTTGGAAAACCCAGCATCTCTTGCAACCGTAACTCTGTTTCATCACATTCCAGCTCCACATTCAACATGATGATGAGAACTGGGTCTCAGGACCAAGAGGGGGGATTCTGGATATCCACCCTCCCCCTGGTCCCCCACTCAGCCACTAACTTTTACACATTCTTCCCGTCTCTGCATTCTGCCAAAAGCCGCCTTGACTTAACGCCCCCTCTGTAAATCTTCTGCTCTTGGTCCCCCGCTGAAGGCTGTAGATCAGCCTTGACATGGCAGCTCCTTGCCGCAGAGCAGACCTCCTGCTGAACTGTATCTCCTGCCTCAAAGTGTGCCCTTTATCTGGCCGCCCTTACCACTGACCTCACATCTTTCCTTAAACATCTGCGCAACAAAACATCTCTGAAGCATGAGAAGTTCCCCTGCAGAACCGTTCTGGCAAAAAAAAAATATGCATGTGTCGAGATCTTTGCAGCAGGACACAAAAACCCAGGGGGGATGGGTCACACCATCAAGGAGCACATGGGATTCCTGCGGTGGGTACGATGTGCACGATTAGCACAGGCAAAAGGTGATTGCATGGGTCCTGTAATTTTGTTCGGCATCAAGGCTCTTGTGATCCAGGCTGCGTCGTGGCCACATAACCACCTTCCGGGGGCCGTGACAAAACGACGGTCGGCTTCGCTCGTCAGAAGTAAAGTGGAGGTAGCTCTCTGACCCGTGCTTTGCATAATGACGGGTATACCGGCTAGCTATGTGGCCGGCAAGGGGATGCCAGTCCCATCTGGCATGGAGCACTTCACACTCTCTGCAAATTTATGTAATCTGAGACCATCTCATGTTGTCCAGGGACTAGAGTAATGTCCTCTTAAGGACCCCTGAGATCCAATTTAGGTGCAGTAGGACTGCCTGAGTAAAGGTTACTGTCTCCGCCATTCCTCCGGGCCAGGAAGTAATTACGCCGTTTGAGAAGGTGTGCTTTTAAAACTCATACTTCCTGAGTCACCATATCCGCGTGTGCACCGCAATATAAGGAAATGTCATGTAAAACTTGTTCATCTCTAATCAACGTTTTTGTACAAATAAAGAGACAGGCACACAGCGTATCCTAAATTTTCAGGTTTTGATCTTTCTTAGACAACATCTCAGTGACCTGTGCAGTTTTGTCTGTCTTTTCGGCTCATCTGAAGGTCGCTTTGGGTTCTTAGACTAAGGCCTGGTTCATACGTACCGTGGGGGTGGCTGTGCTACAACGCAGGCATCATAGTGCTGGACCAACCACACTCCTGGATGTTCATACTTCTTGCACTAACGCACCAGGGCAGGGGTGCCGCTGTAGAGCGAAGCTGTGCATTTATGAAGAGTGACATGGATGTTATATTAAAGATAATTCTTTTACTAAAACTAACTTCACACTGTATGTACTTATAGTACATAGACAGGTATATGGTATTGTAGTTACAAACATATTTTATTTTAGTTTGCAGCCATCTGGAAGTCTTTATAATCCCGTAGCGTGGAACCTAATACTTGCTGGTATTTCCTGACATTCTTAGCCAACCCTTCTTTGAATCCACTAGCCATATTTGTTTTCAGTCTGATCAGATAGGTTGGAGAAGGTGTTTATGTGCAATCTTTGTCCGATTTCCTTTCTGACTCTCTGCTACTTTTCACCTAGCCGATGGATGATGGAGGCGCATTAACATTACAAACGGATTGTACACGCTGTTCAAATTTCCAAGTGGTACGTACCCTTATGCATGGTCCCCCAACACGGTTCCCCAAGTGGGGTCCCTCTACCACCAGCCACCTGGTTGTATAGCACCCAGTGCAGAACCATGTCTGACACTGGTAGCCCATAAACCAAATTGCTTAGATACTATTGTCATTCAGTATCAAATTTCAATAACTAAGGAGTAAATATCATCAGCGGTTGATAAGACCTAACAATGCGGATGATTGGTAATGTTGCACGCACATGTCACAGAGACACGCAGGAAAAAACATTACAAGCCCAGAGACAGGGCTCACGCATGTGCACATTAGCAAATGTGACTGACAGGTCTGCATGTGCACACAGCCAAGAATACCCCAATATTAAACGCACATATGTAGAGCATGATGCACGTTTTGTAAACGGCAGGCCTACTTTAGTGCTAATTACTAGAAGAATAATTTGAGAAACCGCAATTAACTTACTGCCCGATATATGTGAATATCAATCACTCATAAACATTTTGTAGGTTATTTACGACCAGTTAACCCTTAATGGGTTCGTGGGCTGCTCAGCCTTTTAGGTGAAACCAAATCAGATTCTGGACTGTATGCAGTAGTTCTGCTTCTTAAAGGAACAGTAGCTGAACCTCACTATTTTTCAAATAACTTCAGGTTGAACCCACATGACATTAGCCTGCATTTCAACATAAATGAATAAATTGATGTCTGTTTTTACAAACCTACAAGCAAAAGGAGATCTTTGTTTTTAAAGTATATAACTTATGATCATATTTATGCTGCTGCTTTACCACGATTTATGCAATTTTGTACTTAAATAATTTTTCAAGTACTGTCAGGCAGTAGGTGAAATTCTGACAGGAAAAAAAGGGTAATATGTAAATACAACCAAACAAACAAATGAACAAATAAATACATATAACACTGTTGCCTCACACCTCTGGGACCAGAGTTCAAGTCTCCGCCTGGGTTCCATGTGTGTGGAATTTGCATGTTCTTCCCGTGTCGTCGTGTGGTCTCCTCTGGGTACTCCGGTTTCCCCCCACAGTCCAAAGACATGCTGAGGCTAATTGGGGTTACTAAAATTGCCCGTAGGTGTGCATGTGTAAGTGAATGGTGTGTGAGTGTGCCCTGTGATGGGCTGGCCCCCCATCCTGGGTTGTTCCCTGCCTCGTGCCCATAGCTTCCAGGATAGGCTCCAGACACCCCGCGACCCAGTAGGATAAGCGGTTTGGAAGATGGATGGATGGATGGAAATAAATATAGATTGGTGTAAGAATGTTTTTTCTCTGTAGAAATGTCTTACCTGTTTTGGAATGTGGCTTGTAGGTAAGGACTCTTCTGCCCATGATCAGAAGGTTATTGGTTCAAATTCTGTTGTTGATAGAGTGATTTTACCATTAGGTCCTTGAGCAAGATCTATCTATTCATTTTCTGTAACCTCTTGTATTATTCAGGGTCATGGAGGGGTCTGGAGCCTATGGGCACAAGGCAGGGAGCAACCCAGGATGGGGCACAACCCATCACAGGGCACAGTCACACAGCATTCACTCACACATCACACATGGGCAATTTGGTAACTCCAGTTAACCTCAGCATGTTTTTGGACCATGGCGGGATGCTGGAGTACCTGGAGGAAACCCAACGACGAAACAGGGAAAACAGGCAAACTCCCCACACATGGACATGAAGCCATGGCAGAGACTTGAAACCTGGTTGCAGAGGTCAGAGTCAACAGTGCTAACCAGTGCACCTCCCTGCCACCCAGAACAAAAGGCATCATTTATAATTACATAATCCACTCTTTGCATTTGTTACTGTGGAGGGTGAATGACCTGGAATTCATAACAGTGTCATTGCATTCATTCATTAGAATGAACTCTTCTGTGTGCTTTTTGTTTCTTCTACTGATTTTTTTTGTCTGCTAGCTACCATTTAAAATAAGAGTACCAGAAGAGCACCAGAATGCGGGAGAGTAGACGGGCAAACAAAAGGGTATCTAAACCGCCGAATTCGGAAGACTGGGAGCCCTTTGGACTCTCATATGCTTTCAAAATTTGTACATGCCCGAACTTCAATATTTTTTCTATGTTATGAAACTGCTTTGAGTGTGTAAAAGCAACAAGAAGCTGAAAAATACAACAAAAGATTTTTAATGTCACATATAATGTAATTTTCTTTTTGTTAAGATTAATTTTATAAAATTGGTATCAAAAACAGTATCATTCAGGAATCGGTATTGGAGTTACGGGACTGAAAATCTTTGAAAGATACTCAGCCCTAAACACCAGTGTTGTTCTTCCACTGAGGGACAAGAATGCCAATGCAAACTTCAAAGAGACTGATATGTCCAGCAGAAACACTAGGATTGAAAACAGCACAAAGAGAAGAGAGGTGAACATTGTGAACATTCACTGTGCCTAGGGAACTTATCTCTGACTTTACATCTGAAGCTTGTAGCATAGCATGACTTCTGTCCCTCAAATATGTGTCACGGGACAATAAACATGGCTGGTCTTTGATATTAAGTTGACAAAAATGATAATATCCACACCAAAGTGACCAATAAACTGATATGCACCCCCAGCACAAGATGATATGAAAGACTATGCCGACAGGACAAGCTACAGGAGCACATGCAGATACGGGACCTTGGAGAGTGATTCCCAGTGCCCTGCTTAGTGATGCCTGCTTAGTGGGACAAGGATCCCCAATCGGGCAAGGTTCCTAATAATAGTTAGGTCTAATTAGGGTCATTAGCTCTGTGATTTGACTGAGTACGGTCATTGAGGTTCACTTGCTCCACTTCCAGCAATGACTGGGCCCTTGATGGGAGAAACAACAGACATTCTGCAGCCTCAAAATGAGACAAAGATTTCACAATGAAATAGAGGAGGTGCAGAAACACCATCCGGCTTACAGATGCACCAACAGGCTTGAGACTGACCCATCTACCGGGCCTTGAGTCCTTTCAGGGTCCCGCAATTCAAAGACCGGCTGCATGTTCTCCTTTATAGTCACACCGAGCGGGCAGACATGCTAAACCGTTTAGCGAGTATCGCTCTCGTGCAATGGTACTAGATCACTAGTTCCAAGGAGCCGCAGGGGATACTTAGTGGGAACCAGAGCCTCAGGGTGCAAGTGAAGGGACATGATTTGAAGAGGACTCATAAATATTCCATTAAAAATAATGATGCAGGACCAAGGGGTGCTAACAGCCATGTCACACGCGGCACAGCAAGCTGAGCTGACTTCCCCACTCGGCGAGGGCCTGTCTCACCCTCCGGCACCAGCTGCAGGAAACACTGTATATTTGTCTTCCTCTAGAAGCATCTAAGGCTGTTATTAATCAATACACATCTACTTCCAAAAGCTGTGTGATTAATCTCCGCAGGGAGCAGAGAGGTCACCTGGGGCCTGGGATCCTTTATGAAGACACTGCCACCTTGGGATATGAGCGCTGTACCCTTCGAGGTCAAGAAACGAAGAGTAAACTCAGTCCATTGTAACGGAGAAAGAACCCCAGAAAGCCAACAGTAAGAACACGAGGTTAAGGACGGTCTCAAATATCTCACTTTAATCTATTACTGCAGCTGAAGTTTCAGAGCAGGAGAAGGTAGAGACTCATCAGTCCCAGATGTGCTGATGTGTTTATGCAGCACGTCTCTCTTGACTTAACCTGTGTGGAACACAGTGAAACAAGCGTGGGACTTTCCTCTAAGCCAGTGCTGCCCTGCTCAAGACAGAGCTTGTCTTCTTTGAGCTGGTAGTAATCAGACTCTGGATTTCAACCCCCTCAACAACACCTCTGGGGCATGTAGTCGGATGAGGGCCTGCTGACCCCTCCCCAGCAACACTCCCGCACCATCGTATCCACAGAATAGCCCAGCTCTGGGCATGAGGGCCCCAGACCAATCGTGTTTTTTTTATTGCCATGACACATAGATCAAAGTCGTCAATAGCCACAGTCGTGTGAGGATTAGTGCCGTTTTAATGGCTGGACAAACTGGGCCCCAGCAAACTTCTTGCGGACGGGAAAGCAAGGAATGCGAGGACCACGAGAACCCTTCCATCTTCAAGACACACCTTAAGACCCATCTGTTCCATGAATTCCTCTACTAATCTGATGTCTCTTCATGTTTTTCAAATGCTCTTATGTTACATTACCTAGCCCTTGAGTAGTCTTATTAGGTTCTTACTTTGTCAATAGTTATTGTTTTGTAGCAGCTTGTACCTGGGCATTAATTGGAAACTCAGTCTAGCTTCACTTATCCCTAGTTGACTCCATGACAGCACGAGTGTTTGCAATATGCTGTTTGTCTCACTTGTACGTCACACTGGACAAAAGCGTCTGCAAAACATGTAAATGTAACTGAAACCAGGATGATTGGGAAGGAACTAGTATGGGATCGACCTCCAGGAGCTACTGAGATTAAGACACCATATGATGCTGATTAGCATCACATGTTCAACCCAGGTAGCACAGGAAAGTGAGTCCTAGTGCAGAAGCAGAGGAGGACCGTTGGGTTCGAGAAGCTCAAGAGGCCTAACACACCTCTTGCTGTTATAGCGCACATCTGTGTGGAAGGCTGAAAAGAAGCCCCAACACCTCCTCAGCTACACTGAGGGACCACACTGCATCATCTGGAACTCAGTCTGCTTCCATTTTCCTGAAGAGGTTTGATGTGTTTCATTTGGGAACCTTTCAAGCTCCTGCCAAACCCTTCACTCTTCGGCACATTTTATTTGTCCTCACAAATAAAATGTGTTTCTGGCTGACGTTCACATCCTGTGAAGCACACTATTATTAAGCACACATAACTAAACAGAGGGATATTTAAATGATGCCAGTAAAACTCAGGCATGTTAAGACTGAAGTCACTGGAGTGGACATCAGTGCTGGTACCATAAATTTAACGAGGGAGAAATGCATTTTAACAAGTCTTAAGTCTTACGTAGAAATAAGATTTACCAGACCGTTTCAGTTTGGACAGATAAAAGTTTTCCCGGTAGGTTTTATATAGACTTAAAAGCTAAACCGCTGTATTAAAGTTTTAAAGTTCAATAGGTTTTTTTCAAGGTGTTGAAAACTCTCACTTGTTTTTTCCCACTTATTTTTGAGTTTGGGGGGTGGAGGTGGGAATGATATATTATGTTGAACTGAAATGCCCACAGTGACAACTAACGCTTGTGTTAGTGAAAAACATGCACAGCGTTACTATCATTTAATTACTCTCATCAGCCACTGAGTGCATAAAAATAATTACAGTGCATCTAAAGATCAGACAACAGTAAATAATATCAAAACCTGTTTCGGTTTCAGTAAAAACACTGAAATCAGTGGCTTGAATGCCTTCAAGTACTCCTGTTTATAGAAGCTGAGTTATTTCCTGTGCACATGATCAAATCAAAAAACAAAATACTGCACCGGCCAATGAAAACACACAGTTGTTTTACTGCCCTGACCTCACTGCCTTTGACACGACGAGTGTTGCGACACAAGAGGTTGCCCTGCTGGACACGGAATGTGAGACCACTAAAACAAAACAGTGTCTGTGGGCTTCATGATCCATGTGTGTTACTGTCTGCCTGGTAGCAAAGAAAGGCTAACAATGCTGACTGGACTAACAAGGATGCTATAGTTCAGGCAGGCTGGACCAGGCTAACAAGAGCATTATGGATAAAGTATGCTTTAGCATTGCTTATGGCACCCTGCTAACAATGCAGTGTTGTCCAGTGTTCCTGATGTTCCAAAAACATTATCACACTACTACAACTAAGTTACTTACAAAAGTAATCCATTACAAAAAGAGGTGGAAAGTTCAGGTCCAGACAGTACAAATCCAGACCAAGGTTATCTTTCAACCAACCAGTTGAGTATAAAGAGTCACAGGCACAACTGATTAACATTAACAATTAGCAATTGATCCTATTTCTAAAAAGTGTTATGAGAGCTACTCATTGGCTCCCTGTAAGCTGCCAGTAGATAGCTGGCGACATGTTGGCAGCCACTGACCCACAGACACAACGGCGCTCATGGGATTTTAAAACAATACTGGGAATACCAGTGGAAATAACCTGCTCATATCTGTCCTGTGCCCCTATAAATGCCGAAAGGACGATAACCTTCAATGAATCTGATCTCTTGCTCAACTGCTTCTGATTAGGAAGTGCCATATTATATCAGATAAACAAACAACGCGATAATGACGGCAGCCTTTTCTGTGACATGGGGACTATTTGGCAGAGGAGCATAGCAGGGCTGCCAACCCCAGGGCCAGGAAAGGACGCAGAGCCCTTCATGCCAAGGCCCTGTTCTGGGCTGACACCGGAGGTAGACAGGCCAGCAGAATCCTGTTTTCCTCACAGTGCAGACCACGCTCTACAGCACAAAAGACACTAGGTCAGGTCCCTTTGGATTTCCTCCCACGGCATGTGACACTTTGCAAGACATGGCAGTGGGGGACCTACAGAAAATGTGAGAGAACATTACCCATCAGGCCCTGCACAGGCGCCACTATGTCAAGCGCCGTCAGCAGTTCAGCTGGGATTTCAAAAGGTCGTCGCTGGGTTAAGAATGTCTTCAGAATGAAGAACCTTCTCCCAGTCTGGGTACAAGATTCTTCTGTACATCCACTCCCAAAGGACTCAAACAAAACACATAGCGGTCCCATAGAGTCTAACATTTGCCACTATAAATAATGAATGGCTTGTCTGGTTCACTGTAATCTGCATATGGATGACAAAAATCCACTGAGGGCTTTGACATCTCAGGGAAGCTCCTGTTGACCTCAATGAAGGCTGGCGAGAAGGTCAGTAAGTTTGCTTCTGGAATTCCCATAGGATCAGATACCCCTGCAATACCATGGCTGGACTCTGCAGTGTCCCATAGGGTCTATGGTGTTTTCAGAGTATAAACAGGTCTCAGCAGAAACAGCTCCTTCAAGAGCTAGACACAATAACTTAGCCGCCATGAACGAATCGGTTCGAAACCTCTAATCAGCAGCTCTATCTAAACTATTCCATTAGCTTGTGTTTCTCCGGCCTTTGAACGGTGACCCGCGGCTGGGTGTATCTCGCAGAAGTATAAAAGCACACTCGGGTTGTTATGTGGACAAATCAAAGCCATCCCTGATGGCATGTAAACAAAGAGCGAAGTGCATGAAAGCTGATCACTCTGCTTAGGGCTGAAGTACAGAGCCCAGAAACATCACACAGGAACAGAGAGTCCAGATACAGTGAGAAAGATTCCCTTGGGAGAGTCTGGAAAAGAAACAAATCCTCCAAAATGATCCCATGCAAATCCTAGAAAATGTCTAAGTGAAGCCAAAACTTGATTAGACGCTGTTTAGCCTGATACGCCTCCAGCTACTCACAGAGAACAATACAGATTGTAAAAATCAACTGGGTGGAGGCGGCGGCGGAGGAGGAGGAGGGAGAGGGGGGGTCTCTTACGGTAACAGGCATTTGGGAGTTACCTCCCAGGCCTGAAGGGGAGCAGGACTTCCAGCTAGCTTCACAGGACACGGGCAGGAAGGATGAATCCATGAGTAGATAAAGAACTCGCCGCTCGCTGGCACCAGGATCGATGCTCATGGTCAACACCGAAAACAGAAACTGAGTGAAGCCGCGCCAAGAACATATCCTCCTTTACAAGTGAAAAAATAACAAGGAAGAAAATGTTTGCTTGCATTACCAGTACAATTAATTACAACCTGTGTGTCAATAAAAAAATTCTCCACCCGCAAATTTCCCATGTTTATCTAGGGTCAGCAGAAAGTAATTCCTGAAAACACGACAGTGCATTGAACTTCAGTTTCTCTAAAATGGATTTACTTATCTGGCCTGGTTTTCACCTTCTGTTCATAATCCTGTTTAGTGTTTTGCTCAAACCCCCCAGGGAATGCATTTTAAACTCTTTGGAAATGCCATATATGCTATAAAACTAAAATACAGAAGACGAATACGAGGAATGTGTTCCCTGTGAGCACTGGCCTCCCATCCAGGGTCCCCTTGCTTTCTTGCTCCGTGTTTCCCTGGGATCCGCTACTCTTTACTCGACAAATGGCCACACCAAACAAAGAGTGGAGAGTGAGAACTTGTGGCACGTTTACAGGGGCCCCCTTGACGATCGTTGCGTTTAAGGCAGAGCTTGAGTTTCCTGGGCAAACCGCAGATCCATAGATGTGGTGTGAGCCGACTTAATGGACCTGATAAGCCAAGGAGCAGCAGTGACGCTGCCCTGGCCTGCTGGGTTCAGAGGCAGCGCCTGGGCCCAGAGAGACCCTGGCTCTGTTACCCACTCGCCCCCAAACCCATCAACCCATCGCCTTCCTCCCTTTGTTGTCCAGATCCACAAAAGCCGTCTGTTTCCTGACAGCTATGCGGAATATGTTTCTGCTTATAAAATGGTGGTGGTGGTGGGGGAGGGTTCTTTTTACAGCTTCCATTTATAGCTGCTCCCCCCAGACCCCAACCCCTACTGCCCCAATGAAAAGCTGCCCTCCAGATCCGTTCCAATTATGGCTCCATTGCGGTGTGGATTTTGGCCTGCCGGGGGCCGGTACCCTGGCCTCCTGAGACCTGGCAACAGCAGGGGCACCAAGAACCAGCAGGAAGTTGCTTGAGGTTTGACTGTCTGCTGATTTCCTTTGCCTGTATATTTTTTCAAGGGTACGATGTTGACGACCAAACTTAACCTCATGCTGTTTGTATGTAGGCATTGAAGTGCCTTCACACAAAGTGTTTAAAGAGTCTCTCTGTGTGTGTGAGGGGGGCAGCCTAAAACCAAGACATACCTAATTAGAATCCAATCCCCCCAGCAGCTACAGAGTGCATGAGGAAGCCCATTCACTCCAACTGTTTCAAATACATAGTTAAGAGCTTGTCTGTCTAGCATCTAGTATTGCATCTGTTTAGACTAAAATGTTTTCCTTCAGGAAGGAATGTGCAGAAAAAATGCCACAAACACACAGATTATACACACAGAAATTCCGGCTATATATGGTGATGCAGGCGCTGAAATGAAGTGAAATCTGTCAAACTGGACTCCGAGGAGAGCACACCTCCGGGCCACACACAGATGATTCATTTTTATTTGTCAAGCAGTTTTATTAAAGAAAAGAAATTAAAATTCCTAAACAGGCATCGAAAAGCAACTAAATATTAGCAGGAGGGTTGACAGGGGACAGGGTAACGCATTTTATCCATGGAAACATGATTGATCACTGCAGCACTTGGCGGGGCTTGATCTACGGGGAACAATACATTTAAAAAGCATAGGTACGCATTTATTTCAATGTTTACAGGAAACGGCTGACAAAATGACCATAATCAGCAACAATTTAACTTTAAGGGGTGCGAAGTCTGCAGCTCATTTTCCCACACATAGCAGAGTGCTAACATTAGTCATAATTTATCTTGATCTGTAGGCTCCAGGACAGGAAATTAAAAGTTATGCAACAGCTGCTCTCTCCTTTATAGTCAGCATGGAGACGGGGCTGCAGAACAATGGCTGACAATGAGCCACCAGCCACCAGAGCTGGAATAATAAGCAGATCCCACCAGGGAGGACAGAATCTCTCATCGCTCTTCTCAGTGGAGAGGCTCTCCAACACCTGCCTCACAACACACACACACACACACACACAAACACACACACACACACGCACACACACACACATACACGCACAAACACATGCACACACATGCAGACACGCACAGATTTCATATCTTTGTGGGGACTCTCCATTCATTTCTATGAGAAAAATTCTAATCCCGACATGACAACCTTAACCCCAGATTACATTGTGGGGAACATTTAATCCCTTTATTTGGGGAAGGTCAAGTGTCAGAAGCAGGATAGTTGATGGTGTAAATGGCCAATGAGATCCCATGTCCATCGACTCTCCCCCACTGAGCCTTGGGTAAGCACAGGGCAGGTGTCGACGAGAGCCACCTCAAAGTTTAGCTTTTCTAGTGATGCCCATGTCAAAAGCTCTGATCCTGTCGAAACTCAATCTGGCCACCTCCCACGGTGAAGCTGCCACCAGAAAAGAAGCGGCAAAGCTTCACCGGAAAGAGTGCGGCCGAGGTGACAGGGTGGCAGAAATGGACGAAAAAGGAGTTTCGCTTTGCCACCCATTTCTGGAAAAATATATCTGAGGCCCCAGAATATCTAACCTGCAAGTAAAGTTACGAGCTTCATTTCGTTTTATTATTTAACCGTAAAGAATCTGGAGATCCCAAGCACTGTTCACAACTGGTGCACAAATCCAGCATAAATCCTTCCACCATGGGAACGACCAGAGAACAATTGAGTTTTCCCACTAAGTGTCCCTCGTGCTGAAACATGCGTGCCGAACACGACACAGACGAGACAGCGGAGGATCTTCAAAGTTGTTCACGAGTTACCACAGCTGCAAATGAATGATATGCGGTAGCAAAACACTGCAGCTCTGCACATGAGCTTATAATCATGATGCACAGAGGTCAAACCAAACCTTAACTGTGAAAAAGTGCAGCCATATTTCACTGGTGGATATGTTACCAGTAATTATTAACATGTAGATAATACTAGTTTACAGTACCGGTCAAAAGTTTGGACACACCTACTGAAACTTTGCTGTTGAACGAGATATTGACCTCGAGGAGACCTCAAGTTATGTAGTAAGTATTATCCTGTGAACAAAGAAAGAGATGGAGTGTCGTGACAGATGACCTGGCCCCCCACCACCCACCAACGTAAACCCTAAAGAGCTGGCTTTAGAGGAACTGGATTGAATAGTAAGAGCAAGGTAGCCAACTTGTGCCCAGAACTTCTGGAAACTCCTGTTGGAGACTTTTGGAGAAGCATTCCAGGTGGCCACATCTGGAAGCTGACTGAGAAGAATGCCAAGAGTTTGCAACGCTGTCATCGAAGCAAAAGGGGGCTCTTTTGAAAAGTCTGAAATTTGAAAAAATTTTGAGATGCTGAAAACTTCATAGTAGTCGCAATGTTTGATATGTATTACATATTATGTACGTAAGTCTTTTAATATAAGGTGACTCATATAGCTAAAACAGAGACCAACACATTAAAAGCAGGTGTGTACAGACTTTTTACTGATACTGCATGTGTAAAGCGTTGATCAGCACCATGATAGCCAGGTACGGCCCATTAGCTTAGCGTCACACCACAATTCTCCTGCGTGTGGTCACTAAGTTAGAGCCTTATGTTAATGGAGGGGGTGGAGAGAGGAGAACACCCAGAAGGGACAATGTCCAGACCCTGTAGATCAATTATCTCTGACCTTCTCCAGATCTACAATCTAACACCATGTGTCCCAGACAGCGACCATTGCCTAGCTTTAGAGGTTCAATAAGCTAGCAGCTGATAATATTATGTCACACAATAACAGGCACAGCAGGCAGCAAAGCAACACACTTACTGATCATTAACAGATGCAAGAAGCGGGCCACAAATCAGGACTGGCACAGTGTGATAGGCATGAGGGGCATCAGGCTGGGGCGTGCAGTGTTTTCAGTATGTCTGCACCCTACGTGATCCTGCTGTGAGCATCAACACCAAGCTTGCAGCTAGAACATACACTTCTAAACAAGTTTAAGATACAGTATAGGTTGCGGATGGATGAGTCCTGAGTCGGCTTGCATCCCCCAAGGCACCCAACACCTGCTTTTTGTACTGCCCAGCCTTGCTGGGCCACAGGCAGGGACACACACCCTAATCCCTACTATACTCTGAAGGTGAAAGATGCAGCCTGCAGGATGCAGGGGAGACACGCATGAGACTTGGGTTCGGGCAGCAGAGGCATTGATTCTGTAAGCCTGCATTCTTTCTACATCATGATAGTTTCGACTGCAGCTAGGAGTTTCCTTTCAGACTCTTGAATGGGGTGTTTGCGCCCCAGAGCCCAGCAGTAAAACCGATCCAAAACTCATCTGGAGTACAGAGCATCCCTTTATAAGTTTAACCCCCACACAGGGGTCTGTGAACAAAAACAAGGCCTCTCTAAAACTGCGCTGCCTTTATCAGAAGACATGTTTCAACATCACAGTAGATTTACAGCGAAAGCCACTAACAACCGGAGACAAATTCCCTGTATATGTGAACATACTTGGCCAAATAAACCCGATTCTGATTAATTATGAATCTGAAAATATACTGTACATTATTAATCTGAATGAGTTTACGGCAGGTTATGAATTTTAAGGAGATTACACATGGTTAAGGAATCTCACAGATGGGGTATTAATATGTAGTATGCTATAGGATTCAGGTAGTGAAATGTCATCATATGAGGAAGGATTTGATTTCAGTTTTACTCCTCAAAGATGAAATAGGATGCAGATGCTGAACAGAATAATTTAAACTGCAACAGCCATGCTAGGGTGGGGGTGGGGGGGGTGTCCATAGGCTACCACATTATGGGATGGTTGCTCATTGAGAAGGATAATGTCCTGTCCAGCTCAACAAACCAGCATGGTCACAGTCAGTGCAGAGAGCTCTGAGAATAGCTGTCCATTTGAGCAGGTTTGCATTTCATCGCCTGACCTGTGGCACCAGGAAACTCAGGCCAGTGTCACGGGGTTATGGAGCAGATCTGCGCCTCTGCAGTGACTAACAGGAGCAGTAAACTCACCTAATAATTGCATGAATATAAACTTCAATTTAGCTATACGCACCTCTGACAGGAATCCTTTCTGCCCAAAGTCATTGTATTCACAAGCTGTTGGGACATGCTGAACGTCGCAGATGTTTGAAAAATGTTGAAAAACGCATATTTATCCAGGGTACGGGATTAAAATCACAAGTTTATACTGCTTACAACAGGGTCCCCATATTCCATGAGGCAGCCCCAGTCATAAGGTTGAATCCCAAGCTTACAGTGTACTTCAGTGACCATTGGATCTGGGGTGGTTTGAGATCAAGAGGTCCAAAGGCAAATTGGGTGGTTCAGAAGAATAGTGTATCCTTTTATAAAATTGCATGTACTTTATAACGAGAAATAATGACCCAACCTCAAAACAATCTCCACCAATGGCATAAAAGAGTGTTTGATATTGATGGGACACAAAATAATAATATAGAAGCAAAGGTCCATTTGTAGGGGGCATGAATGCCTGAAGGAAAATTAAATACTGAGGGTAACATTTCGCCCTTTTTTTTGTTATCACCCCGAAAAGTTAATGCTATGGTACCAAACAGGTCATGTGGAGTGAGTGAAACGGGACTCCATTAAAGTGTGCGTGCCCTCTAAATAATTATATTCTCCCACGTTTGTACATTATACTGTAAATCTGCAGATAATTTTACCGGTTCATATTCGGGGCAGTCTCTTGTATTTAACATCAACATAATTCAGTCAAATTGAAGAAACGAGCTAGTAAAAGTGGGTAAGGTGACAAAGGGGTATTATTTGAACGATTTCACAGGTGCGCAAAAGAGCGCAGTTTGGGTTAAATTAGCGGGGAGCTTCAGAAACTCTGACTGTTTAGTTTTTCCTCGCAGAAACATCTGCCGGTCGGACCTACTTCAGTTGATCCTGGTGCTTCCATATTAACCGTTTAATTCGATCTAAACCTGCAGCTTTGCCAGTTATTAAATAACGACCGAAGGGCTCCAAAGATGAAGTAAAGTCAATAAAAACATCAGAAATGTAATTTAAATAGTAAGTGAATACTACTTTATTTGGCGTAAACGCTTTAAAGACAAGCCCACCCCTAACATGCTGTAAAAATAACAATTGGCCTCTACAGTTACATTGTAGTTGCGGCACCTTCCCATCGTTACATGCCCTATCGGCCTGCGATGTGAGGGGTAATGACTTCCATTATTAAGGTTGCCCTTCTCATTTTATTTTACTGGACCTCAGACAGCCTATGACATCTTTTCGCGTTTTCCCAAGTCCCTTTGGGTGCCCTTTCCCGGGCGGGAGGTTTCCAAGCCTGACCGTCAGATAGGAGGCAAAAACAAATAAAACACGCCGTAGTCCCAAAATACAACATTATTTCCGAGAAAGAGGAAGGACCGTCGCCATCTACATGGACAGTTTGATTACTCAGATGGACGGTCCGATTAAATCATTTTTAACAAGAATTTTAGCTGCATCCATACCCTTAATGCTTTGCAGACTTGCAGAGATTTTCGAGTCCCATAAAAGCTCTACACTATATGAAATGCGTTTATTAAACTGATCATGCCCACATTTTGCATTATGTTACTTTGAGAACACGCAGCTAGAATTTGTGTACTCCCATTGTAAAGCTTTTTTCATGCCCAGACAGAAGGTGCCAAAGATTGTTCTTCTTAAACGAATGAAATATTTAAACGTTGGTTTAATCTAACATTGTCTCATGCTGCAAATGTATATGCATGTATTGCGTGTTATTCTGTTAGGCATTTTTCAGTTTATCTGTGACTTCACAGATTAAAGCTTTATACCACTGGCCAGATGGCTGCCTCGTAAAAGCAGACCAGCTAGTGGTATACTGCGTTTGACGGACGGCGTACATCCATTCATTAAACGATTAGCCAATTTTCAGACTGTGCGCGCCATCTATGGTTCACTTTACAAAATGCTAATTATTACTTCCAAATTTTACGGTTGCCGTATTAAAATTGAAAAATACAGAAGCCAAGCACAGTAACACGACATTAATAGTGAACAATATATCTTACAAAATTATTTAACTTGAAGGCATTGAAAATAAAGCGTAGTGTAGCCGTGGAACTATTAGTAATTTATAGTAGTGTATTATAGATCTGGAAGTGTGAAGAATGCAAATGAAAGATCTGAGAAGTCTGGATTATATGAGTGGCTTTTTGACCTAAGGCTTAGGTCCTAAGCAAAACGGGTACGTGAAGGCTTAGTAAAACTGCTGAATGGGACAGCAAATATAAAATATGGAAAGAATGCTGCGACCCTCCTCACCGCGTGGGGGCGCGCTCGGATTTTGGGCAACCCTCACGCAAGCTTCAATACGTCTGTCATTGTAGTTCTGTTCCGGAAACGGACTGGCGGTGTGATATGTTAATGAACATGCTTTTGTAACAGATCAAGATGTAAGTATCAAAGGGCGAGACGCATTTTGTTATGCGAATCTAACTTTGTATATGAATAGTGGCTGTATTAATTTGGTCTAGAGTTCACTAGTCAGCCAATCATGGTTAGCATGCTGCTGTGACAGAGAAAGGTGTAAGACAATAAAACTGCGGCTGTACTTGGCTGAATTCAGTCTCTTGTCATGGGCTTGAAAGTATCAAAGCAGACAAGCCGGCGAAATGTCGTTTCCTTGTTCAGAGTGCAGTGACTGGTCTGGAACAGGTAGATGTGTGTCAGCACAGGATGCGGAATCACTGTCTAATTAAAGCTTACCAAATACCGGAGTAGGTTGGTGGGACGCATTGTGTGTCAGTTATCTGACTGTATGTAATGCATGTCTTTTTATAGTTGTCACTGGCTTGAGGCTGGTTTTTCACGTTGTTTGTTTCGGACATAATATTTGTGCGCAAGTTAATGAAATACTTCCTGTAAAAAATTTTTCGTGTTCAGTTTTTGATTATTTTTCCCGTTCATTAAAAATGGCCTGAATGTCATAATTGGTTTGATTGGTCTATTTATTTGTTCATCTGAAGCGTTCTTGTCTCGAAATGTATTAAACACTTGATTTACATTAAGATGAGTGAATGTTGAATGATTACTTTTTACTGTGCAGTAACACCGAAATGCCAGCAGATGGTAGTGAGGGCCAACACCTCCCGGTGCTGGCAAGCCCTGGATGCTCTACTAACACCAGAGGGACAGAGATGGGGGATGAATGTGGACCTGGAGGACGGGTTGTTGGCCCTGACTGGCTGGCCACCTCAGAGCCGGAGCTGCAGGCACGGCCCGGAACCTTGGTCCATATTGACCGGCAGCAGATCCAGGCTGTTTCTCAAGGGGCACAGGATGCCGAGCTTCTGGGGCTGGGCGTGGATGTGTATGACCAGGACGTCCTGGAGCAGGGCGTTCTGCAGCAGGTGGACCGGGCCATCCAGCAGGCCAGCCAAGCTGCAGCACGAGCAGAGGCCCAGAAGGAGTACGAGAGCGTCCTGGACGACCTGCGGTAAAGGCGCCGACCCAGCCTACATGTGCATTGTGGTGTTTAGGGTTGTACAGAATCTTGAGATGCTTCCTTTGACTTATGTTGATTGTCAGTATGGTGTGGATGTGTTGCCATATTGCTTTAGGGCTCATTACCGAACAACTGAACTCCTCTGCTCAGGTCCTGCACCATTGCGTTGAAACACATCAATAAGATCCTCGAGCAGCTGACCCCTCATGCAGCCTCCAGCAAAGACATCAGCAGGAGGATGGAGTCTGTTAAACGGCAGAAGGAGAACAAGGTGATCTGGTGTCTCTCTGAGCCATGCTGGGCGGTGCCACAAAGGGGCGCATGTAGTGACTTCTGATTGGTCAATACGTGTAGTTTTAGTGCTTGAATGTGCATATGTTTAGTTTGGGCGTGTGGTGTTCAGTGAAGGTTTCTGTCTGAACTCCTCAAATACACATGGCAGGAGAATCAGCTGAAGAAGATAAGAGCCAAGCAGAAACGACTACAAGCCATCCTGGGAGGAGATGATGTTCAGAGGATGGAGGCAGAGCTGCTGGTTGAAGGAGATGAAGGTGAGGCTGGTAATGGTGTCCGCAAATACACCTGCTCATCAGTAAGCCCGGGGTTTCTCTGAAACGTGGGCTCAACGGTCAGCTTAAGTCTGGTGTACTTTTTACATCATTCCCTGCCTCCTGCATGCTCTACCCAAACACCACCCCTCATCAGCCCATGCAGACTGTTTCTAGCAGGTATGAACATGTCTGACATGGACAGTCCCCGGTTGTCTGCCACATGTATGAATGGGCAACTCCTGAAAATGTTTGGACCTGATTCTCTGGATGATAGCCGGAGTTCATGTGTGGAATTGGTTTATGTTTGGGATCCTGGGCAGTTTTCATGTAATTAAATGCATGTTTTTGTCACCAAGCCTGCATTTCTCCCTCTCTCCCATTGTCAGAACCGGGCCCGTCCTCACTGGGCAGCATGCTGATGCCTGTGCAGGAGACGGAGTGGGAGGAGCTGATCCGCACGGGTCAGATGACACCCTTCGGTACCCGTGTTCCCCAGCGGCCCGAGAAGAAGGAGCCCAGGAAGGTGATGCTCAGCGAGGGATTGGGGTTCGACCGCTACCTGGCTGACCAGGCCGTGATGGCCATCAGCAGGAAGAAGCCGGCGGTTAAGAAGAGAGAATCCCGTCACCCCGGTAACGACACTGCGGGGGATGGCCGCACGGCAGTGAGGGACCGGAAGCTGCAGAAGCGCATGCGGAAGCTGCAGAGGAATGCACTGCGGGCGCATTCTAAAGCCAGGCCCAGCAAGGAATGGGAAAACGTCCCCACGAAAAAAAAGGGACCACAGGACTCCGATAGCGAAGGTTCAGAGTACGTGCCCAGTGACGAGCTCATGGACCCCGATGAGCCGGACCGTGACGACGACTTCAGGGTTGATGAGGATGAGGAGTACGAACTGAAGCCCTATGTGAGGAAGGCTGGGAAGAAGGCCAGGAGGCCCAGGAAGGCCCCTGTGAATGAGGAAGACTACCCCAGCAGCTCAGAGGAAGAGGAGGTAGCAAAGAAGGGTGGCGTGAAGAAGTGTAAGGATGATGGCGATATAGACGTGTACAAGCAGAGGATAAGGTAAGTTTGAGAGGCCATGGTCTTATGCTCAGCTGGGCTCAGCAGCGCCCCCTCCTGCCAGCCGGCCATAATCCCGTGATAGACAGCTGTGCTTTAACTTAGTGGATTGTGGGGCGCCTGAATTTTCATTACAGCTTCTTGTTCGTTAATGCCTGAGTGAAAACCAAAATTACTGCTTGCCCCAAAATTCAATATTCATATTTATAGAAACTAAATGACATTGGCACGTTTCCTTGTGCGGCTCTAGGAAGCAATGTAGAATTAAACAACGTGTTTCTGCTTCTTATTGGTATGACGAAGCGGGGGGTAGAGGCAACAAAAAAAAATGTAATTAACTGAACTGAAGCTTAGTCCTGACTTAATTACAAATATAGTCTGGGCACCGAAATAAAGGGAATGGTTTCATTGTCGAGTGACAGGCCCCGGACTCAATGAAGATGGATTTTTTCCCTCTCCCTCTCACACCTTTCATGGGGAGCTCAAATGCTTAATTGTCTGTATCAATCTTAATTTGCTTCCTGACGACACTCTGCCACTAACCGGCATATCGCTGCAGTCGGGGCAGATCAATTAGCCACCGCCTTGTAGGCTGGCTAACGCAGCGCAAGGGCGCAGGGTTGGGCGCCCCTGGCAATCTGTAGGGATACGGGGGGGGGCCAAATCGTCCCCGTGACGACTGACCGGTCTGTGCCGGTTTATACTTTTGATAAGCATGGATTGGGGCTGCTGTAGGCGTCTGGGTGGTGAGGAGCTCCGCTTAACTGCAGCATGCATCTCTCCTGCAGAAGGTGGAAGCGTGAGCGGCTCAAGGAGAAGGAGCAGAAGCGGCAGCACGGGGCGGACGAGTCCGAAGACTCAGACGCTGAGTTTGACGAGGGCTTTAAGGTGCCCGGGTTCCTCTGGAAGAAGCTGTTCAAGTGAGGCCCCACTTTGCGGTTCCCTGTTAGGAAACGCTGTCTTATTGAACAGGAAGGAATTAGAGAGCAGGCTGATTGATGGTGCAGAGGCAGAGTTCAGACTTCTGGGTCCTGCTGGGTGTGATTAGCCAGAGCCTGGGGTGCTGTCTGCTGTCGCTGGCTTGAATCGACCCGCTGGGTGCGGCTGTATCCCCAGGTACCAGCAGACCGGGGTCCGCTGGCTCTGGGAACTGCACTGCCAGCAGGCGGGAGGCATTCTGGGAGACGAGATGGGGCTTGGGAAGACCATTCAGATCATCGCCTTCCTGGCAGGCCTGAGCTACAGCAAGATCAGGACCCGCGGCTCGAATTACAGGCAAGCCCCCGCCCTCCCCCCAGACTGACAGTCTCGAGCACCATTAATATTTCAGCAGCTGGATTGCCGATGGAGAGAGTGGGCGGCATAAATTATTAATGACATTTCAATTATGATATTCCTTTAATTCTTTTAGCGGAGACATCAGAGGAAAACAAGAGCGTGATGGGCGGAGGCTGCAAGGTTGGGGAAATTAAACCTGAAACGCGTAATTAAAGATGTTGGAGGCAGCGCCTGCGTTCTGCCGACGTGCTGGGCCGAGTTTGCAGGGGTCAATACTGCATGTAGCATCGACTCTCCACAAATTGATTGTTTGCAAACTCGATTAGGGCTCGATGGCAGTCTGGAATTTTAGATGGCCCGTAATGCGCTCGCGGTCGTATCCTGTCCATTCATCTCGTGCAGGAAAGTGCATCCCGCCGCTAATGTGTCAGCCTCTGCGTGCCTCTCCCTTCCTTTGATTTACTCCCTTGTTGTCACCCATGAGCATTTCTATTGGTCGGAGCTTGACGTATATTTGCATATCACCCTCCCCCCTATGTACAGGTACGCCGGCCTGGGGCCCACCATCATCGTGTGTCCAGCCACTGTCATGCACCAGTGGGTGAAGGAGTTCCACAGCTGGTGGCCGCCGTTCCGGGTGGCGGTTCTTCATGAAACTGGCTCCTTCACCAATAAGAAGGTGGAGACCTGTCTTCCTGCGCCGCGCTCGTTAGCTCTTGTTTGAAGCCTTCGCTAAAACCTGACTGGTCCACCTCAAGCGCCCTGCTTTACCGCTTCACACCTCTAAATTAAATTTATTCCGCTATTAATGACCCTGTCACTAGTACCGATCGATACCAGATGCCATGTGGCGTGTAGCTCTTCTCGTGCTCTGGCCTTATGGGTAGGGTGTTTTGCTGATCATCTGGATGTTTACTTAATTAAACGGAATGAATTCAATTACAGGCTAAAAGTAACGAATCTCTTTCAGAACCGTTTATGGAGACGTATGTTTTCCTCACATCCAAATAAACTGAGCTGTCCTTTTTCCTGCAAGGCCATTAATCACGCGGGGCTGAAGTACGGTTCACCTCCCGTAGGGCGTTGGATCGTTCGCAGTGATGCGCTTTTAATTAATTAGGAGGAAGACACTCGCGCAGAAAAACCGGCTCTATCTCTAAGGAAATGTTGCCGTGCTGAGGTTTGACCCTGTGTGGCACGTGCTCACTTCTCAGCCTAGATTGGTGATGTCAGAGCATGACAGCGACAAAGCCAGTAGCATGTCCTGCAATGGTGTTGGGGCCATCTGGCGGGGAATTCCAGGATGGTTTTAGCAGCTGGCTAGCAAGCAGACTATTATTCAGTCACACGTGTGTTACGGCAGTGAGGCCGGGTGGCTAGCCTGCTAGCCGTCGCTAACGCCGACCGCGTCCTCCCCCCTCCATCAGGAGAGGCTCATCCCGGAGGTCGCAGCCAGCAACGGTGTCCTCATTACCTCCTACTCCTACGTGCGCATCATGCAGGACTACATCCAGAAGTACGACTGGCACTACATCATTCTGGACGAGGGTCACAAGATCCGCAACCCTCACGCTGGGGTCACGGTCGCCTGCAAGCAGGTGTGTGTCGTCTCTGCGCGTGGCGTGATAACTAACCAGCCCTGACGTGCTGGTGGCTAACGCCGTTAGCGTGTAGATATCTTCGCGTGTAGATATCTTCGCGTGTAGATATCTTTGCGTGTAGGTATCTTTGCGTGTAGGTATCTTTGCGTGTAGGTATCTTTGCGTGTAGGTATCTTTGCGTGTAGATATCTTTGCGTGTAGATATCTTCCTTCACTGAAAGGGTATCGATCGGATCGGACCTGATCTTTTTATCATGTGCTAATTGTCTTACTGGGCCGGTGCATAAATCAGCCTGGGTGTAGGAAGGCCCCCGTGCGTAGAGATCGAAGGGGCTCTCTGAGCAGGCAGTAAGTGATGCTCTGTCCGGTAAAGCGTGTGTCGCACTCTCCTGACGGGGGCCATCCGTCCACCCCCCCCCCCCCACAGTTCCGAACGCCTCACCGCATCATCCTATCCGGCTCACCCATGCAGAACAACCTGAGGGAGCTCTGGTCTCTCTTCGACTTCACCTTCCCGGGAAAGCTGGGAACCCTGCCCACGTTCATGGAGCAGTTCTCTGTGCCCATCACCATGGGAGGCTACTCCAACGCCTCTCCCGTGCAGGTAGGACGCCATCTACTGCTGCCGGCACGTGACCCTGAGCAGGTCCCCGACGGATAGTGACAGACGGGAGTCTCTTTCAGGAAGGAGTTGACTGTGCCTCAGGGCTTCGTCCCGCCCGGGGAGAGGAAGACGCGTAATCAGCGTTTGGGAGAGGGACATGTTGGGTGGGGCGGCGGGGGGGGGGGATGGGGGGGTAGCTGTATCTG
>JABFEA020000067.1:12318262-12349566 GCA_019775915.2 Cyphomyrus plagiostoma | reverse complement strand
GCGCGTGGGGGTGGGCTCCCTGCGGGGGGGGGGGGGGGGGGGGGCGCCGGGGGGCGGTAGCTTTATCTGCATCCCCTCGTTAATAATACACCGACCGTATGGATTTATGCGCTTAACTTCCTTTAAAGGTCTATTGATGTTTCCTCCGCCAATAATAAAAACCTTTACAAATTATTAATGTTATTAAATGGTTGCCGATGACAGCATCGGGGTCCCTTCTGAGAGCCGCTGCTCCTCACAAGCCCCCGCCGTGTCGGTGTAAATACACCAGGTATGCAGGGATGCAGGGGCAATAGCGCCCTGCCTCAGCAGGCCCCTGGAGTCTGACCCTGAGGTAGACTCTGCTCCCATTAGGTGTCTGATTAATTTAGTCGAACCCCAGTCATGGGGCCCTGGTGACGAGGCAGCGGTTGACGTACATATATGACCCATTACTGTAGCATATGTTATCTGGGCCTGGCTGTGTCCCACCTTCCCCTGCTGCCTGGGAGGGGGGGGGCCGCTGCCCCTCTGCCTTTTGTTGTCTCAAGTGGGCTGTAATCCCCACTTATTGTATCCCCTTCAAGGTTCCCTTTGATCTCTAACCCCCACCCCTGGCCCCCACCCACCTCGAATCATTGGCAAATGGTGCAGGGTCTGCTGGTGGATTTGGGTGGTGTTTTCGGTAAGAGGGGGGCTCCCTCAGGACGGGCGGCATGAATCTTTAATGGGCCAATCTGCCGAAAAAGCAGGGGAAAGGTATCGCCCCACCAAGGCCTTGGGCGCTTCAGAGCAGGTGGCCGCGGTTACGTGATCCAAGATGGCGCTCCTGCTCGGAGTAAATCGCTCCCCCGCGGTCCCCCGACAGGTGCAGACGGCCTACAAGTGTGCGTGCGTGCTGCGCGACACCATCAACCCGTACCTGCTTCGGAGGATGAAGGCCGACGTGAAGACCAACCTATCTCTGCCGGACAAAAATGAGCAGGTACAGGTGGCTGGGAGGCGGAGACTCGTACGTAAGCGAGGAGGCGTGCTGGGTTCGCCTTTGCTCTGTGCTTTGTGACGTGTGGAAGACCTACTGTTGTGCCCAAAAGAACATTCTGCTGAAGAGCTGCTCCCATTGGCTGCTACATTGCAGTACATTGTGAGTCGTGCATTAACCTGAATGGGATTTTTTTTGTTTTGTTTTGTTATTGTAGGTTCTCTTTTGCCGATTATCTGGAGAGCAGCGTCAAGTCTATCAGAATTTTTTAGATTCCCGAGAGGTGTATCAGATCCTGAACGGAGAGATGCAGGTGAACACAGTTTGCATGAGTTTGTGGGGGACAATAAAGGGCTCCATTTTATAATAAAGGTCAAATTGGCCTGGATTGTTCTCTGGCTGCCCAAGGAATTACAGTAAAGCTGGGGCGGGGGGGGGGTCAATTTATTCGCCTGGTGACCCGTCTCTGGCCACAGTAGCCAGGCTTTCCATGAGAGACTCAGCTGCTGCACTGGGGGGCCAGCAAAAGAGCGATTCATCACCCTGTCCCAGGATGCTTTTGGTGCGGGGGTCACAGAGGATGGCTGTGTGTTTACAAACCTCTAATGGGCCTGTACAGTCCATTAAGCTGCATTTTTAATGGGATGTCCACTGGCAGGTCAGGGCCAGGAAAACGGCAACAGCAGACGCAAACATCACTCTCTTCTATTGAAGGCGGTTTTAATCAGCCTTATTAATGCAATGGAATTTTTGTTAAGGAGGGTTTTTCTGAGCCGTGACTTGGTTGTGTTTCTGTGTGAATGTTTGCACATGCGTGTGTGTGTGTGTGTGGCTGTCTGGGCCTCTCTCAGGTCTTCTCAGGCCTGATCGCCCTCAGGAAGATCTGCAACCACCCAGACCTGTTCTCAGGCGGCCCCAAGATGCTGCGCGGGATCCCAGAGGATCAGCTCACCGAGGAGGAGCGTTTCGGCTACTGGAGGAGGTCCGGGAAGCTGATCGTGGTGGAGTCTTTACTGCGGCTGTGGTTCAGGCAGGGCCACCGGGTGCTGCTCTTTACACAGTCCAGACAGGTAGGGGCGCGTGTAAGCGTGTGCGTGCGTGTAAGCGTGTGAGAGAGGCGGAGAGAGAGCTGCCATACAAAGGCACACGGTACTTGCACTGACACACAGGCCATTTCAGTTTTTTCACTGTCCATCTCTGTTTATAGTAGGGGGGGTACAAGATAGCATTTTCTTCACAACTGAGTGTTGGTGAGCGGACAGAACCTGACAGACCCGATTTCAGCCATGAATTTTGATGAAATCGGCAGTCGGAAGGAGATCCAAGCATAGAGCAACGTGCCGGGTGCGATGGTCGTATCGGTGGGAATGAGATGCAACAGATATGAGGACGAATGTGCCTTGATGAGCTTTTCCTTGGTGTGCAGCGTGTGTGGAATTAGCCTGGGTGAGGGCATTTGGCACTGGTCAGGAACCCACACGGCCACCTAAGAAACGAACACATCCCCTGCACTTACTGCATTTTTAGGCAGCCGTCTATCTCCAGCTGTCCCCATTCAGGGTAAATAGGTTCATAGCCCACAGGATTAGCACTTCTGTATATGTACTATTAATCCCCTTTAATCCTGTTAGCCTAAGTCTCTTCTCAGGGTGTCCCAACTCTTCCTTTCAACAGATGCTGGAGATCCTGGAGGTGTTCGTGAGAGAAAAAGGATACACTTACCTCAAAATGGATGGCACCACCAGCATAGCCTCGAGGCAGCCTCTGATCGCTCAGTACAACCAGGTCCGCCCTGCTGTGTTCTCCGGTCATCCTGCCCCTCTATCTTCATGTATCTCATCCAGGTTCCTCTTCTGCAGGACGCCTCCATTTTCCTCTTCCTGCTGACCACCAGAGTTGGCGGCCTGGGTGTGAACTTGACCGGCGCCAACAGGGTCATCATCTACGACCCGGACTGGAACCCCAGCACGGACACTCAGGTGAGCCTGTGTGGCTTGAGGAACCTCTCACCCGGGCTGCTTTATGAAGAATCATCTGCCTGTGTGTTCATCTTAATGGACCCTTTTAGGCTCGGGAACGTGCCTGGAGAATCGGTCAGAAGCTGCAGGTGACTGTGTACAGGCTGCTAACCGCCGGCACCATCGAGGAGAAGATTTACCACAGGTTAGTGCTGCTGCTGTTCGAGGCCTTCAGGCAAGAAGCTCTCACTTGGGCTGGCGGTGTGTGTTTTGCCGTGTGCTGAAAGCCACAGTGGGCCGGGTGTTGCTCTCTCTGAGTCATGTGACCTTCTGCAATTCCCCTTTTATGTTCTGCACACACCTCTTGGCAGCGTCGTTTCTTAATTGGCTTGCTAAGTCGGTCATATTGCCTCAACGCTTGCAGGCATGAATGCTTATTGCGCGTCAGGCACTGAGGGGAATATAGGTCATTGTAAGGCGGCTGTAACCAGTCGCGTTATTCAATCCTAACAGCGTCAGTAATTCCCAAACATGGCGCTGCGATGGGTTGTTTACAGGCTGAATGAGTAATTCATTTCTTACTTATAACCTGGAATAAGTTTTCCCGCTGTGAAAACGTTCTGTGGGGTAACATTTCATGGTGGATCATGGGCGGGCCGGGCAGTATTTCTGGCTATTATGATGTGGGGCGTGGGCCGGGCCGGTGAGGCAGCCCCCTCATCGTAACTCTGGCCGTCCCCTCAGACAGATCTTCAAGCAGTTCCTCACAAATCGAGTGCTTAAAGACCCCAAGCAGCGACGCTTCTTCAAGTCCAACGACATTTACGAGCTGTTCACGCTGAGCGACCCCGACGGCTCCCAGGGAACAGAAACAAGCGCCATATTTTCAGGTAATTTACAAACCGAGCCAATTACACTTCTGAATGGGAAATTAAACGCGCTCCGTACCAAACCTGTCAGGCCCTCTTTTATCCTTGTTCTGGTAATCGCGCGTTTAGATTTACTTGGGTCCGCTAAAGCAGATGTTCTGCTCCTGATAGCATCGTCACCCTCATTCTGTAAAATTCTGCCAGGTACCGGTTCCGACGTCCAAGTGCCTAAGAAGCGCAGTAGGAGGAGGACGCCTCCGCATTCCAGCCCCAGGTGTCAGAATGGGACCGTAGACCCGAAGGACCTCGCGCCAGATGTGTCGAGAAGCAGCGTGGCCTCCCTGTCTCCAAGCGACGGCGTGAGCACCGTCCGAGGCGCGGGTGGATCGACGGTGACCGACAGCTGCGGTGCCAGCCCCGAGGGCGAGGGGAGCGTGGGCGTCGCCGGCCGCCCCCAGGATCTCCCTCAGAAACAGAGGGAGAAACGGAAGCACTGTGATTCCAAGGGGGGTGTCGCCAGACACAGGGACGCCCGCTTCGAAGGACAGCGCATCCCACACCTAGTGAAGAAGCGGCGATTCAAGAAAGCCGGCACTGATGAGGACGAGGAGGCCGGGCGGAGTAAAGGTGACCAGAGGAAGAGTGACGACTACGTCTTGGCCAAATTGTTCAAGAAATCAGGTAAAAGTAAAAAATAAAAATGATAATAAATGAGATGCCTCCTGACATCATAGCCAGTGAAAGAGACTTAAGGCATGAAGTCATTTGCCAGTTTGTGTGAACCTTTTATTTGAAATCCAGTCAGGACTGTGGATTGGGTCCATTTCTTCACAGAAGCAGCTTTGTTCATTGTGCACCTTTTCCCCGACCTTTCCCAGGCATCCACAGTGTGATGAAGCACGACACTATCATGGAGGCCTCTAACCCCGACTACGTCCTCGTGGAGGCAGAGGCTGAGCGCGTGGCAAAGGATGCCCTCAGGGCCCTGAAGGTGTCTCGCCAGCACTGCAGGCTGCCCTTCGCACGTGGCCCTACACGCGATGGCGGCAGCGCTCTGGCGGGGGCGCCCCCCCCTACCTGGTGCGGCCCGGAACCTGTCTATGGGGATTTTTTATTAAACCTGTGTTTTGTACTGGATAGAAAATCAAGAACAGGCCTACGATTGTCACAAGTGATTGAAGGAGCCCCTGAGCCATTGTGCGTGTGCTTTATAAAAGCATTTTAAACTACTTAACGCCATGCAGGCAACGTGGAAATCCCAGCAACAGTTGCCAAGTCTGCTTCAGATTAAATGTTGAATATTTCCTAGTAAGCCTTGGGATGCATCTGCAGTAACAGAACAAACTTAAGTTATGTTTGTAGTCTGCTAACCCTAATCCTACAAACCATTAAATCAGCCAGCTGTTCACAGCTGCGAATTCTGAGGGTCATCTGAGGTTGTCCTGCCTGTTTTCACGCTCTGCCTTGGACCATCAGGAAGTGTCCACTCTGCTTAGGCTGGATTGGACCCGGCGACGACGATAAAGGCAGTATAGCAGACCCCTCACAGCTGCGTGTTTCAAATTTGCGGTTTTGGTTATTCACGGATTGGCCATTAACAGCTACACAAGTCTATTTTCGGAGCTTCTTGAAGAAAATACTACTTGAAATCCACAGTAGAGATTCAGACAGCGTGTAAGCCAAAAACTACTGAAAAAGATCTGGATAACATGACATCACATGTAATATACACGTGATGTAGGTTTGTTAGTGTAATTGCATAACATAACTTTAATATTAGAAGTCTTGCCTTGGGTATAACGCGCATCTTCGTGTCAGTAACCAGCCTCCCTCCCATGTTAGCTGTCGTTGTCCCCGTGGAATCTTGTGTTTCTCACGGTAGCTTTTAATCTTTTCGGTGCCGCTAATTTTTAGTCCAAAATGTAGTGCTCCCAGTGCATACAGTACTAACGTTGTATGTACAGGGGCATAATATAGATCAGGGTTCTTCAACTCTGGACCTCGATTCCAAATCCAGGCCGTGTTTTCGGTTCTCCCAGGTAGTTGTTTAATAATCACTGATTCTGATTGGTCAGGGGCTTCACACCTGACTGACAGGTAAAGGAAGGCTGGAAAACCAGCAGGGCTTGGACCTCGAGGACCGTGAATTGAATAACCCTGATATAGATGGTTTGTATATTATATAAATAGGTCTAGATAGGAAATGACATTGACATGCAAAGTGTGCAGTTCAGTACTGTTTTTGTAGAAATTGGTAATAGACTTGTCTGTGTTATCTTTCAGGCTACCAGACTATTATGGGTTGAGATTAGGGGTACCTATTATTTGAGAATATTCCCATTCTTCTGCCCCTACCCCTCACAAAAGTACTTCAGATTATGCTCCTTTGCCCATTCTACGTGCTGAAAGAAGCTTTTCTTTGCTTTGACATCTTCCCCTTTCTTTCAGCAGGAGGTTTGGCCAAAGGAAGAATCCCATGTTGGCAGAGCGCCATGCTCTTGTGGAGCGCTCCTCTGACAAATGCAAGGTACCCCCTCAGTTGTTCTCTGTCATGCATGAGGTCGACAGCAAAGCGGGTGCATTATGGCATGTGCCCTTATTGCTCTGCTGTGCAGTACTGCCCCTTGTGGTGGTTGTGGGAGCTGCCTAATGGACCTCTTACCTCCTGCTCTGCTCTTTGAATGACTCCCTTTTGTTAGGATGCCGCCGTCATAAAGAAGTTCGGTGCTAAGAAGGGCTGCCCCCCCAGCCACTTCAGTGGACAGGAACTGGAGGAAGATGCCACTTCCACAGTCCTCTCATCATCCTCCCTGCTGGCCAAGATGAGGGCCAGAAACCATCTGAGCCTCTCACAGAGCTTGGAGGAGGAAGAGGAGGATGAGCAGCAAAGCGAAGGCGGCGTGGCGGCTCCGCAGGTCCCCACAGAGCACGACGAACTGCTGGTGGAGCTGAGGAACTTCATAGCCTTCCAAGCCCAGGTTGACGGGCAGGCCAGCACTCAGGAGATCTTGGCCCATTTCAGCCCCAGGCTGTCGGCCTCCCAGACGGCAGTATTCAGGGAGTTACTCCGGAACCTCTGTCATTTCCACCGCAGTCCTGGCCAAGAGGGCATGTGGAAGCTTAAAGCTGACTTTCACTAAGGTGCTGGCCATGTTGGCACAGTGCTTGTGTACACTTTGGTGCTGCTCTAAAGACAGTTTGTTTGGACTCTGCTTGAGCGTTCCCTTGATGCTAGTAATCGAGGGCTGTCGAGTAGACGCCATAATGAAAACTGCACAAATCCATGTGCCATTTGCTCAGGTTAGACTGCACATGAACATGAAACTCCATTATGGAATATCAGCCATGGTGTGAACTTAACTAGAACTATTCCACAGACTGTTTTAAATACTTGAATGTTGATTGTAAATTAATTTTCTTGTTCATGAACACTTAATGTAGTTGGCTTCCTGATGTTTTTCTTAAATTTTATGGACATGTTGTATATACATCTGAGTGACAGCCCTGTCATGACACTGATCAGTCTACCTCTTACCTCTCCACCCTCTGTTACATATAATGCAGCTGAGAGTCTCATAGGTGCTTATTTAAGATTTAAAAATAAATAATAAGGGCACTATGGAACAACCAAGTGACCTGACTTATGTTTTTCTGCATTGAGTTCCTTTCTATGGATCTGCTGGTAATTAACGCCTGAAGTGTGATTTTATTTGAGACGGATCCCTCCGGAAAAAAAATAAAATAAAATGTCTGGGGGTAATTTAAAGGAGCATCGAGATAACCGAGGTCATCCTTCATGATCAAGGTTTGGAAGCTAAATGTGCTGCTCCTGGATTAGCTGTGCAAACAATTATCCCGCAAATATTGGTGTATGACGCCAACGTTTAAAACATAATGGTCGACTTTTAGGATATTTTCATAGTGTCTTTGGGTACGGAGACGTCACATGATGTCGGCGCCTTGTGCCCAATGGCATCATGCATTTGAACAGTCTTGTGCTGCGGGCATTTTCCATTAGGCATGTTTTGCGTCTTCTTGCTCTTGTTACAATAATTTGGGCAAAGTTATTACTTAAATCATCAGCTAAATAAACGTGTACAGTCGTTAAAACATATCTCTCGTGGCGCGGTCTCACTTACGTATTGCCGTCCTCTGCGTCCTCTACTTGACGTAAACCGAGTCTTGACATATACATATGTTTCTGTATCAGATATAGGTTACAAAATATAAAACAACACCTCGTTTGCTCATTTGCTTTTTAGTTAACTACAAACGTGCACTCTATCGTTATTTTTCTGAGTTCTGCGAGTATGGTTCCGGAAAATAGTCCGGCGTTAATTCGATTTGATAAAACTAATCCTCAGAAGCATCTGGGTATGATCATGTGGTGGTGATTGTTGGTATATTTAAATACGGAATGTTTTCTGTTTACCATAAACGGTTGGGAAATATTTGCGTGCTTTGCAATCGTCAATGACTTATTTGAATATTCAAATCCATTAATACTACTGGCAGTAACTTCGCTGCCAGTTCGTTTACGTGCACATGTGTAAATCTACAGACAAAAAAATGCTATGTGTCGAAGGCCGGTTTTTTTTTTAAAAGTTGGACCGCATTAAATTTTATTTCTCGATTGTTTCTTAAAGGTTTGTGTTCTTGAAAATTTCTGATATTAACTGGAAAGACTCAAGAAAAGATTTCTGAAGAATGACATATGTAGGCTAAATTTGCTAAAAATCATTACAAAAGACAAATATCTGTTTATTACCTGCTTTTAAACGTGGATTTATTAATTGCATTGTCTTTCGTTTTCATTCATCATTATGGTCATTTACTGTAAATCTGTTACAATGTTTTTTTAAGTTGAACGGATAGGTCTAGTAATAATTCGTTTTTGTTCAAATAAGAGACATTGAAAATGTCGTTTATGAATGAATAGTTTTTTCTGATCGACAGTAGCCTATATTTCTGGGGTTTATCTCGATAAGATTGGCATCCGCTAACAATACACTATAAATGTAGTATTTAAAAGTAATTTTAATGTTGACTTGTCCATATGCCCTTTTCCCTTTAAAAGATAGGTCTGTAAATCCATGTTAGAAATGATTCAATAGGAAAATACATTTAGATAGGTTAAGAAAGAGCTAAACATTTTAACTCGTTAATTGAATTTCCGGAAATAAAATGAAAAAATCGCTCTGGCCATTTTAAAGAATAATTTCTGGAATAAAAACTCTTAATCCAGTAAACTACACCTCATATTTATACCTGAAACGGTGTTTTAACTAAGTTGTTGCGTATTTTCCGCGCGTGTGTGCGGAGCGCCTGTTTTCCCGCATGACTTCACCGATCCCGCAGGTATAGAGTGAAGATGTGCAGACGCTGAATGAACCGTGAAGCGCCGATGTTTCCCCTTCGGATGGCGCTCGACCTCTGGTCATTGTTAGCACGACGATATTGTTAGTATCATGAAGATCACCGCTGAAAACGCGCAAGCACTAATGTGTGCTTATTCAAAAATTCGGGTGCCCAACAAGAGCATTCTTTTTAAACCTAAGCCAAAGAACTACCTATATTTAGCCTGGCAGCCAGAACATGACAATTAATTGCTTTCTTATTAGAAATAGACGGGTATTTGGATATTTTCGGGCAGTTTAAAAATGCATAGGCCTAATTGCAGCTCAATTTCCATAAGAGGAAGTTGACTTAATTATTATACATCCTCATGCATCTTAAGAGGTCAAATTGTTTTTGTAAAATTGCCGTATCACCATAGTTCAAATTAAATACATAATTTCTAAAGAAACGCACTGCCAAGGGCTTAACTAGAAAATAATACTTGAAATATCACTACAGAAGAATTTATACACTTGAAACTTTGTAGACGACATTTAATATACACAAAACCTGTACGGGTATGGTAGTTGTACAACGTTATATAATTTGCTTAAAGTTGTAAGTGTTTTTTCCGTGTAAAGTACCAGGTAAATGAAGGATAATATTGTGGGCTGTGTTTAATATATTTTCTTAAAGCGTCACTATCTCCGGAATAGTGATTATCTGCGGAAACGGGAAAGGACATGGTTCGCACGTAGTGCTGACCAAGGTGCTGATATTTAACATTTTACTCCAGTTGGTCTTTTTTCGTTGATATTTTTTAGTGTTTTCTGAGCTGTAATGTTGACATTATTCTGCGTTTTTAAATTACTCGCAGATCTTTCTGATGAGGCTTCATTAATAACTTTTTCATATCTGAATTGTAATGACACAACACTTAATTCAGTTAGTATTATGTCCGGATGCCCTTGGAGAAAGGTGTACTCCTCAGTACAACTACAGACAAAAAATGTTGTGTGTCGAAATGGAGGATATTGTACGAGGTGTAAATACTTGAAGCAGTATTAATTTTCTTTTACTGAGTTCAAAATAAAACGAACTGATGCACTGACGACGCAATTAGCTTGATCGTTTTAATTTACTTTTTAGTGGTTGGGACGAGTTTGGGTTCACAGCCGGACGATGCGTCAAATAGACAGGCAGTAACGCGAATACCGGACCATAATCTCCCTCTTGAGAATCAGTCGACACCAACTGGATCAATGATATATGGTCTTATTAACAGAAGCTGAACACTCCAGTCACACGATTCACTAAAAACAAAGACCAATAAACAAACAAAATTTCAATTAAAATAAGTCTCTACAAAATAGAGGAAACTTATCAACAGTTGTTTGATTTCAATTTTCCATCGCATCTCGCCGAGGTCATAATACCAACTTTATTTTCAGCGGTGCATAAATTAATTACACGCATTTAATAACCAAAATATCATTATATTCCCCCCTTAATATCATAAACGTTTTACGCCAGGGAAGCACTTAATAGTGCAGGGGGCCGTAACAGGCTATTATCCTTGTGTAATGCTATTAGAGAACCAATTATGAGCCATTATACTTGCTTTTTTGCAGTTTATGTGATTTCATCCAATCCCGCCCTCGTCTTCAAAATTTCAGCTGGTACTTAGAGCCTAATTTTCAGAAGGCGATGTCTGTGTACCGCGTCCCAGATGAGTTTTAAAAGTAATTGAAAGGGTCCCGTTGCATATCATTTACTGGGAAAGAGGAAATAAATCCAAGGACCCCTTGCTGTGAACAAAATCAAAATTTGGATGTATGAGCACTCAGCAAGCGAAGCCGTGTATAAAGTGGACCCCTAACCCATCTAATGTGCAATTACTGGTCTGACAGTCAATTTAAAATCCAGAACCAGTCATCTAGATTTTTAATATCAAAAAGCGAAGGAATAAAAAGTGCATGGCTGTCGATAAAGGGCGCGTGTGTTTGGGGATGATTTTGGGAATAACAACGCATACCGCAAGGCAATTGGCGAGGAAAGGTACATATTTTAAGTGGTAGGTGCGATGGAGATTTGACGGTTTTCACCACGTGGGATGCCCTGAAACACCCAGCGGACCTATCCAAGTCACTCAGAGCAGACAATACTGGAAATAATAAGATTATGACCAATTATGCCGGAGATTATAAAGGCAAGTGCTTAGAGGTTGGTCGTGCTGTAGACACTTATAAAGACATCTGGTCATTCCCAGGGCTGGGCTGATTTCCCCGACAGTGTGCGTGTAATAGTGAGAGAGAGAGAGAGAGAGAAAGAGAGAGAGAGAGAGAGAGAGAGAGAGAAAGAGAGAGAGAGAGAGGAGAGAGAAAGAAAGAGACAGACTGAGTGTACGCAGATGACTGAGGGAGTGTTACTGCCGGTAACTCGGGCACGCAGGAACCGCACCATCAATCTCAGAAGGGGGCTCGCACGTCGGTTCACAACAACAACAACATCAGGTACGCTTCTTCCCGTTTGAATAATGTTTTTGACTTCTACCTGAAACGGAAAGGACAACCACGAACCACTCGTCACAGACATTTCGTAACTGATGTTCAATTATGTTTGTGCATGAATAATTCTCTCTCAAGCATACAGTTGATTTTGCGGGTGTTTTGGCTTTCAGTTGTGAAACGGAGTTATCAATTAAATGCTGAATAATCCAATGAGACAGCTGTGTACAGTGCAATCTCCCAGTGAACAGAAAATCTGTAATGCATACTTAAATAAAATACACCCCTATTTGGCAAAGAAAGGTCTAAACTCTTTGCATCCTTGCGTCTTTTTTTTCCCAGATCGACTGCGAACTTCACTCGTATCCAGATAAACTTTAGAAAATGTTTTACTTTCATTGTCCGCCTCAGCTGGATGGGGAATGCTGTAGGACAAATACCAGTAAGTATTTATTTTGACTCGATGTTGTTGCGGAAAAGCGGGTTGTCAGATGCATGATATTCATGTTAACTTAATCAAATTGGTTTATTAAACGTCGTTTCTTTTGTGTGTTTTTCATATTTAAAGTTAATTTTAAAATTAGCGAGGCGAATGCAAATGCGTTATTCTTGTATTTTTGCCACTTGGTCGCTGTTTAAAGTTAAAAATAGCAAATGCTACTATTGTGTGTTGATTTAAAATGAGTGTAAGTGTCTTACTCAACAAAAATATAATGATTTTAGTTTGAAAACACCAGCGAATACATATACAAACAGATATAGGGTTTAGTTTACCTTTTAACATTATCGTCGCACGTTGTATATTTCTTGTTATGATATTTCCACTACAATTCTACTGGAAGCGTTTTATTGTTTTTACGACCATCGTTCTTCCACCTGGCACCATCCTTTAGGCCGAGCACTAGTGTTTGCCCTAGGGCCACGCCGGGCTGTTTTGTTGCCTGCCTGGGCACAGATGTTTGATGGCTAATCGACATCTCAATGTGGTCACGGTCGTCTCCTTCAGACCGTCTGCATTAATGTTTAACGTTGCTCATCTAAATATTTACAAAGCATGGAGCTCTACCTACCAAATTTAAAGTAATTTTAATATACCACACTTTAAAGTCGTCTTATGCATCACTAATATGCCTGAGTAAGTTTTCCTAACCGAAAAAGGCGCATCAGTCTCGAAATGTATGTTACGATAGCTAAATGATGGTTCGAATTTTTTAAAAGGGATTTCACAATAAGCAGGTTAATACCCGCTTTGAGTGTGTGTCTTGTGTGTGCGTGTGTGTCTTGTGCCACTCAAATGTCAAAATATTACTTAAAATTATCTTATCTTTACTGACCGTGTTCCTCAGTAAACAGCGGCTCCTTTGGAAGCCACGCAGCCGGTGACTTCGATGATGGATTTCTCAGAAGGAAACAACGCAGAAACAGGACTACGTTCACTTTACAACAGGTATAGGCCACTGAGCCAAGTTGCTTAGCGTATATGTCATGCGACATTGATAAATATTAATCGAAAGTACAATTTTTGTAAATTATAAGTGCTATTGAGTTTACTGTTTGTGAAAAATTGTGAAAATACATGTGTATTTTTGTAGTCTATTAGTTTTTTTTCCTGTAAAGCAAATTTTAATTGTTTTAAACCTATTTTTAATTGTGACAATTATTTATGTATTTGTTTGTTAATTTATTTGCCACGCAGTGTTTGGATAAGTGTCAAAAGAAACGAGCCTGTTAGTTCGTTTTTGTTTTTTTGTTGTTGTTTTTTCTAATGTCCATACGAGTAATAACAATGTACACAGTGTAACTTAAAATGGTTATCGTCACCGGCTGGACACCGGTGAATTTGCTGCGTTGTTTATTTCAGCTAGAAGCCCTCGAAGCGGTTTTCGCCCAAACGCATTACCCCGACGTCTTCACGAGAGAAGAGCTGGCAATGAAAATCAACCTCACCGAAGCCCGTGTCCAGGTGAGCCGACTCATAAACATACACCCCATAAAGTGTTCAAAGCACGTTTGGCCAAAGAAAGTAAATTAAGCCACTCTGTCATTTTCTTGATGCACTTTAATAACATCAACATAATGTGGAATATTAGATTAGGTTGATTAATCGGTCATTCATAATTAACTAGCGATAATGTTCTACACTAATTTGTCCGCGTCTCTAAGGTACAAAATTACTTTAATACAAATCCATTTCCGGGCTTCAGAAATAGAGGTAAAAAGCTTTCATTCTTAAAGCCTTCTCGTCGTTGCAAGGTAGTGGAAAAATATTTTTAGCGGTAAATTTGTTCATCTCTTTGGCTCATCAAAGCAAGAGCAATCAGGAGCGCGCGCGCACACCCGCCGGACGATATTAGCATTCTGCGTGGCGAACGTTTAGTTCCTTTACTTCTGACAATTTACCATTCGTAGATTGGTCGGCAAAATATTCGCCGTTATACAAACATAGGCGCATGTAATGAAATTCAGTGTGTCCTATATGTAATTTCCTGCTTCCACGATTTGCTTTTGGGTTTTGTTGTGAGCGCAGATCTAATTGTACGAAATATAATAGTTTGCCTTTTTTCCCCAGGGTCATCTTACTATCGCTTAAAACCAATGACTGCACATAGATAATGGAATTCGCTGCTGTAAATTAGGGATTGTAAACAAATTATTTCCCTCTAATCGGATTACCAGATTCGTATTATTAAATCTGAACATGAATCAGTCGCAGCATGCAGGGATATTAAACTTACATTATTATTAGAAAATAAATTTTCTTTTTGTTGTAGTGTGTAGACCTTCCTTTTAAGTGTCAATTGGCCTTGGCTGCATTAAGAACAAACTGCAAATTGAGATTAATGGGGCAATTACAGACTATTCAGACGGAGGAGATCATGACTTCTAGCTGGAAGGTGCAAGGGTGAGATAGCGCCGTGACAATTACAATCCGAATATTGTTGCCCTTCCTGTAAACTGTTGTCTTATTATTCGGAGTGAATACTATATGTTTGTGTTTGTCCGCTGACATTATTGTACCTATGGACAATACTGCCGGGTCTGCGGAGATAGGACCGCATTGTGCCCTTCGTCCATTCAAACGTGATTAATGCGTTAGAGAGCACAGTCTTAATCGAATCTGATGTTGTCAAACAATCACTAAATAGGGAAATAAACGACTTCATCACGGTTCTCTCTCAGAAGCAGGGGCACTGTCAGTAGGAAGTCATTAAAATATGATAATGAAAAATTGCTCAATTAAATGTTGTTATAGGCAATGACCTTCATTCAATTAAGATACAAGAACTTCCCTGAATATGCAGAGCATTAGTGTTAGCTGAAGTTTTAAATAAGTCGCCATTTTTACGGTGAGGTGGCCCGATACTGGGGAGAATTAACAATGGAAAACAAATTAAACTTTAGCCATATTCAAGATGTTGTTTTGCAAGGCTGAGATTAAAACGGAAAAGAAAATGTCGTAAGACTAAAATGAAGACATTTTTAGCATACATTTGCATGTCTGTGCACTGTCTTCACCAACCGACAGGTATGGTTTCAAAACCGAAGGGCCAAATGGAGGAAGACGGAGAGAGGAACGTCCGAGCAGGAAGGGGGCAAGGAACAGACGCGGGAAGGGACTTCTCCCGTGAGGAACCTCAATTCTCCGTCTCCCGCTGACCAGAGCCGTAACAAGAAGGATCAACTAGAAATTCAGCAAAGGTACATCATGCTTGTAGCCGTCATTTGCTACTTGGTAAAATACTATTGGAAATGTACCTGACACACGTTTCCCGTTCATATTCAAGTCTGAACAGAACGGTTGGACCAGGTGGGCCATTTTTCCCGTCCTGCCTGCCCGGGACCCTCCTCAACACGGCCACTTACGCCCAGGCCTTATCCACAGTCGCGTCTCTAAAAGGTGACTTCGCTTCATTTTGTATAGCTGCTGCTGTTGTCGTGTATTTTTCCAAGATCATTTAATAATAATAATAATAATAATAATAATAATAATAATAATAATAATAATAATAATAATACGCGTATGCTATTTTAATATTTTCGCCTGGTATTTTGGATATGTCGCTTTGCTCCGCGACGGTTTTTCCCCCTTTATCTCCAGTAGGTGATGCTCTTGTTATGAAATCTCGTTGAACTTGCTTTTTGGCTTCGACTTGGGTTGGTGATTATGTTTTACCGGATTAGTATGGCATCCGTGATGTACCTTAACGTGCTTTATTTAAATGAGAGTAATTATCTGTATAATTTAAGTTTGAGTTGGACTGATAAAATTGTACGGTAGGTTTGGGGGAGTGGACACCCTCACCCTGTGGCTGTGCTTTTCCCCCTGTCCCCAGGAGGTCCCCTCTGCTCCTGCTGTGTTCCCGATCCTATGGGCCTGTCATTTTTGCCCCCTTATGGTTGTCAGAGCAACCGGACGGCTAGTGTGGCAGCGTTGCGCATGAAGGCGAGGGAACACTCCGAGGCTGTGCTGCAGTCGGCTAACCTGCTAGGGGCGGGCCAAAGCGCAGGTGTTGGTCCGGCAGCAGGTGTGGCCGTGGGCGGAAGCAGGAGCAGCCCTGGGCCCATCACCAGCAAAGCCCCAAGTCAGGAGAGCTCCCAAGATAAGCCGGTGCCCGGAGCCAAGGACCCACTTGAGAAGAAGTGCAGCTTGTGAGTGCCCCCTAGAGGGCGGCCGCTGTCAGAACACTGATGCAAATAGGCTCTCTGTACAAAAGACATAAACGTTGCCCCTTGTGAGAGCTTTATCTCGTCCAAATACCATAATCTATTTGTTTCTAGTATTTACTGATTTATAGAGTATTTGATTGTGTTTTTAGGGAGGGGGTGACTCAAGTACAATTTTTTGTTACTTATTAAATAAACAGTGTTACTGATAAGTAAAAATATACACCGTGTATAAGTGAAGACAAAAGAATTGCACTGGATGCCTGTATTCAGTCTTGGGCAGCATGCTCAGAGAATTTAGAGAAGTCATGATCACCTCAAAACTACCCTGGTATGCCGATAATTCAGAATCAAGTTGTAAAATACCGATGCTTATAAAGTCAAAGATTACAAAATATTCATATAATTAATTACAACGCGCACGTGGAAATATCATCTGCGGGAGGCTTCGTCCTTGTATCCGTGCTTCGTAAGTATACTTTAAAGTTGAATGCATACAACGAGCTAGCTGTGTATAACATGTTGTATCATCATACGGTTACGTTTTTGTCTTGTTTTGACATGTATTTAAAACAATTAAAGAAGTAGACATTCACGTATGTCTCTTGTAGCTCATTGCTTGAGCCATCTGGCTCAAATTAATAATTAATTCCCTTTCCTGTTCACCAGAGGTAAAACTGCCAGAATGGGTCTGATTATTTATTTACTTTCATGAGCAACCTTGGTTCCTTCGTTGGTCGCATTGCCCGCATTTTCCCAGCAAAACTTTTTATCTTTACTAGGAAATAATTAGTCGTCATTTTTACATTTTCATATTTACAGCTGTTGGTTTCTTACGGCACCCCCACGGTGGTCTTGAAATGTAGAATGTATTTAATTTAATTTTATTCTTTCACAGTATGTTTCCCAGAAAGAGAGATAAATAAGGGAATAGTTGTGCAAATTAAAAATATTTAAAAGGATTGTACGTGAAAAGTAGTTAGGCTGATTAAATTTCTGTCCTTGAGGATTTTCAGGAAATTACTTTTGATCGTCAATAACACAATTAAGTAAACTACACACACATTAGCATGAATAATTGATAAGAAATTATGTATTACCACGAAGTACTGATTTAATATTTTATAATGCAACGTCCGGGTGACTCGACAATACGAGATAATGTCAGGCGTCCTGCGTGATTTTTCTGGTGCTCTGCGCTGCATATACAGATTTCTTCGTCCGTTTGATAAGAAAGGTACAGAGACTAAAGTCTTAAATGCAGTTTGTTTGAGGAGGACTGTGGTATATCTGAATCAATGCCAGTGAATGCGCCATATAAAAAATTTATGAAATGGTCTTTACTTTAAGAATGGTGTCAGTTTGTAGCGGCCTTTCGGTTTGTAGTTGCTGAAAGTTACTCCGTTTGAGAAACAGCCTTACCCACCGGTTTTTTGCTTACGCAGCTCCGGGAGTTAGACCTGCGGCCTGAATCCCCGTCAGAAACCAATCAATCGAGTTAGTTTATTCACAGACTCACCTTCTCCTTGAGATTCGAGACGGTTCGCTGTTGAAACTGCATCAAAAGGCATTTTGGATAATAACCGCTCACTTATTAAAACTTTCGACATACTGCGACAGCTTCATTTGAGTTCTGCTAATGTGTTTGTTTGTTCTAATGCATACTAATGTTTTAATTAAGAGTTTAGCCACTACCAAATTTAAATGAGATAATGGTTAAATCACATTGGACCAGTAATTTGTGATTTCATAAAGATGTTGTTACGATGCTGCAACTGTACATTTGGAGTTATTGATAATGCGATGTTCTTATTAAGTATTTTAATCATTTTAGAGGGGCATTATTTATATTAAATTAACTGGAGGGCTGCCAAAAATTGAACGACTCTTTTAAGAGAAACAATAAGACATAAATACAAGTGGGATTTCCATTCTTTGCCGCATATGGGACTTTCCTCATTTGGTTGTAATTATGAAATATTGTCTGCCACAGCAGTTATGCATAAGCCCTTGAAAAGAGTCGTATGTGCAGATGCCCCACGTAAGTTCTCATGAAGTCATCTCTGGTCGTCACTGTTTTGTAATTCCTGCATTTAAAGTAATCAATACACCAATCAATCATGCTCATCTCTGTCGGAAATTATACCAACGTAGCAGTCTTTAATGCAGTGGATAATGATGTTTACAAGCAACCCAATAACCACACGGTACTTACTCAGCACGGGGCCAGCCAGTGCCGTATCATTTTAGATTCCCCTACGAAATTGGGCCGGACCACTGTCAATACTCTCTGTCTGGACCAAGTTATGAATCTCTCACGTGTGAAGGTCATCTGAAAGGGCATAAACTAGGCTACTTGAATAAATGCTTTAATCAACTTTAACTTAAAATGTCGAAGTATTTTAACTTAACAATCCTCGAAGTTCCCTGCACTTGTGCAGCGCTGTTGAAATGATGAACCTGCTTGAAAACAATACAGAAACCAGGCTGATCTGTTAGTCACGTCTCCCGGAGAATATGCAAAGGAAAAATAGGGAAAGATTGCCAAGGATGAAACAGAAACATATGTTGGTCTTTACCACTAGAGGGACCCAAAGTGCAGTTCTAGGCGAAACACACCATCAGATTAAAACAGGGGTAGCCAATCTTATCCGCAAAGGGCCGGTGTGTATGCGGGTTTTCGCTGCAACTCCATAATTAGAGGACTGATTGGCTGAAAGAGTCCTCACACCTGCGTTTGAACAGCTGACCTATACAGGTTATCCCAAAAACCTGCATACACACTGACCCTTTGCGGATAAGATTGGCTACCCCTGGATTAAAATCTCAGCCGCTCTACAATGGGTCAACAAATTCTGCCATATCAGATGGAATCGACCTGCCTACCTGATTTATATGGAATGTGACTTTAATTTAATCAACTCAAGGATGTAACTTTGGTTTGAACTTTGGGAGGGTTGAGATTTCCACCCATTTGTGTTTATTCGAGGGGGAAGGGGGGGTTGTATTGGCTGGTTTTGATTATTGGGGGGGGGTTACAATCCCCACCCCCCATTTGGTAGCATAGCACCATTTCTGGCGATGGCATAGTACCAAATGACACAATGTTCGTCTTTTGTCCATTTTTAACGAACATAATGCACTAATAATGATGGTGTGGCCTTATTACCTTCCTGGAAGATGAGCCTGGCATACTGAGGTTAATTTCAGAGGCTGACTGCTAGGTATGGCTGTAACAGAGGAAAATGTTTTAGTTCATGTGACCTTTTAACGTGATATTTTCCTTCAGTCACCGTGAAAGACTTTTTTTTTCTTTTTTTGAATTTTGTAAATTGTGCTTACTGTAACTTCATTACAAGTTAACATTCAAGTGAATAAGCAGATACATCGCAGCTATTTTAAGAACATTGAAATGAAGTAACCAGTGAGTAAAGCAACACATAACCATTAGACATTAAGTTTAATTGGCATCAGTTTCGTCTTCATTTAGCATTTACATTTAATTTATTTGGCAGATGTGCAGATACTTTTGTCCAGAGCAACGTACAAGTAAGACAAGTAGCACATTGCAAACATTTGTGCTGCTGAGGAGTCGACTAGGCATAAGTGCATCTAGCCTGAGCTTCCAATGAATGTCCAGGTGCCAGTGTTAGCAGTACTGGAGCAGGAGCTGCACAGCAACTTCTAACAAAGCAGGAAGCAAGTAAGATAGTACAATGATGAGAAGTGCAACATTGTGAATATTTATCTTCATTATGTTTCCACCATCTCTGACTATGCTATGCCTCCAGAAACAATCTACCAATCAGTATTAACGAAATGTCTCCCTTTCTGTATAATTATCAAGGTCTTCTCCCCAGTTGATAAAACTGTGCCCTTTAGGCACGCATGAGCAAACAGACAGACATACAGATCAGACACGGTTTCAGGCTTTTCGACTGGCCATGCATGTGAGATAGAAACATATGGGATTTGGCTTCATGTACAGATACGTAGTATCTAAGCAGTCCACATTGTCTGCGCTACAGCGAAATTACAAGGCACCGGGCTCAGTTTCTGCATATTTGGTACACAGGCCGTTTGCTCTGTATGGATGTGAAGAGTTTTCAAGAGTTTTAGTTTTCAAGCAGTATTGAGGTCGGTTGGTAGCAACCTTAGATTTTCAGCCACAAGCTTAATGTGAAAGAATCATTGAGGTCGAATATTTCTAATAAATATCGAGGGTTTGAGAACCCAAGTGCAGACAGATAATTTAAATGAGATACTTCTGTTATACATTATGGTTGAGAGCGAACATATTTTCATACTGCATGGGCCGCTAGGTACATTTCTTCTGAGAGAGGAAATCAAACGTAAGCTTCACTGAGACAGAGTGGCAAAGTGGGTAAGGTACCAAATGCGGTAAAAAGTCTCCGTTATAGGTGCAGCCACCTCCGTGGATAATTGTGACATTATGTGCCCTTCATGCAGTCTGACTGAATCATATGAATGGAAACATGCTTGGGGGTGATGTTATGCAGAAGCCGAAAGGCAGAGTTTCTGCGTTGGAGTAACGTAAATAAACTCCCTGAAACTCTAGAGAAGCTCCCGGCGGGGGGGAGCCATGCTCTCCAGTTGCTCTGGATTAAGAGACTGGCGTTGGGCATGAATGAAGAGGGTTTTGATATAGAGGGAGTGTGTATATTTTTGACCGCTAGGTGGAGACGCGAGCCCCGGCAGCGTGCGAGCCCAGAACTGTAACTGGCTCCTTCTCTGGAATAATTCGGTTTCACCCAGGGGATGGCGACTCAGAACCAGGTACAGAAGGCTCACGTGTAATTCATTTTTACTATAATTTTCAGCAACCACCAGCATTACTAACATCTTAAGTAGAATGTGTTCATTAGAAATGTCATAGAAAAAAAAACTCCGTGACACACTAGGTGAAATACCAAGCTTTTACCGAAACATCAGTAGTGTGAATCAGTCCACAAAATAAACATATTCCACTCACACACAGGTCATAGAGAGTACCTGTACCTGCTTCTTAACACGGAGTTGGAAGTTTAATTATGTCCATATATATTTAATACATGTAGGGGGAAAATGATTAAATAAAAATTTAGTGCTTTTTTTCAGGGTGGCACAGAAATGAATGTGCCAAGTGCTTAGTCTGAAAGTCTATAGCTCAAATCTGACAGAGAAATGACTATATTCAGTGTGTTTTTTTAATTCTCTGGCTTTTAATTCATTATAAAATGTATATGGAAAAAAAACTATAAGCTGCTGCTGTGGCAGATTGGCAGGGTATCTAGGGTACCAAGTGCTTAATATATTAATATAGCTCACAAATGCTTTTTTAAATCCCCTAATTCCCAGAGTAGCACAGTTGGGAGACCTACAGTCTTACCTGTTTAATGTACGAGTTTAGGATTTGAGGAAAATTCTCAAATATTCTCTTTAAATCCCGTCCCTTTATTCCCATGGAAAATATATCTTGAAACGGTTATGTTTTAATTTGTATTGTGGAACAATTAGTCAGGTGAAGGCATTTAACCTGAATGTGCTGGGTTTAATTATACCAAAGGAAATTCCCTATTCAATGTGCTTTTAAATGCTAAATCCCTTAATCCCTCATGAAAAAGGCGGTCAAACACCGGCTGACCATGCCAGAGTGGCACAGTTCACAGGCAACTAAAGGTGTTGCATCCTTATAGTTTGTTTGCTTTGGTCTGAATCAGTTGATGGGTTTGTAAACTTGTGGTCTTTTCCCCCCAGTTCAGTTTGCTTTCATATAGAGAAAAATCCAAACAAACCAAAATACACCACTATACTGTCAGAAAAAAAGGTATCATTTTATACCTTTGAGGGTACAATTACTTGTCACTAGGGCTGTACTCACAAGGGTCTGTCAGTTATGCTCCAGCTGTAGGTAAATGTACATTACCGATCAAAAGCTTTTGTTGCACACTAAGGTTTTCACTTTTGCATGCTACTCACTTAATATTTACTAAAAATACACTCGATATTCTTTGCCAACAAATATTGCATATTTATATGCAGTTTAACATGGAGCAAAAACAGAAATGGCGTTTATTCATAGCTATAGTAATTATCTCTGCAATATACCAGGCTGTACTGCAGCAGCAGAATGCCGAATTCACTTGGAAGGCATGTTTGAAAACGCTGTACTGGCTCAGACTTTACAAAGAAGACGTGCTGCCTTCAGGCGACTGAACAGAACAGGGGAGCTCATATCAAACCGTTTAGCTCAAACTTGCAGAGCAAGTTAGAATGACATTCCCACCACAAACAAACTGCTCCAGAGTTAATTTGGGACCGGACGGAGACCATCTCCTCTTAAGTGTGCGAAGATCCTTCACACCTGCCCGAACACGTTGCAGCAAGGGGGGAATCGAACCAGAGTCCTATTTAACCAATCTAAAAAGTACAGGTGTGAAAACACCTAAAGTGTTTAATCAGGAGGTGTAGGATCAAAATCCAGCAAATGCCTACAGAGGAAGGTATATCAGGCAGATTCTACAACCTGCTTCCCCAGCTGGCAGTGCTGTGCAGAGGTGAAGTGGTTAGATGGCTGGAGCTGTACCACGGGACACTAGCTGACTCACACATACCTAAATTCATAGTGATGATGTGCTGGGAAAAATACACCTGTATGAAAGGAAAGAAGTTTTCATAAGAAAAAAGTATGAAAGAATAGGACTGTTGTGCTTCTAGACAGTAAAGTGAAAAGTTTTTTCTCCACACCACACACCTCACATGACTGGCAGCCCTTGAGAGACCCAACCCCAGCTGCCATTTACCAACTCAAATCTAAGAAAGACCATCTAGTACCACAAGTCGCAGTTGAGTACCTCACATACAATTTCACCATCACCCCCAAAGACACTGGTAGAACTTTCCAAGAAACATAAATACATGAAGTCTTCATACAGTCATATGGTGTCACCCATCATCCCATGTTCCTGTTAGAATCCAAATCAAATGCTTTTTATATACAATCTGACTGCCCCAGATGTTTGCAGATTGCATAAAGACACCAGGGGGCCCCCTGCTGTGACGGGCTCAGGGATGGTTGCCCCTCCTCCCCCTGCCTCTTCCGCTAGGGGTTCACTGGATTTAGCAGCACTTAACCAGTCTTGGTCAGGAGACGTTTCTATTACAGACTCCTGTCTTGGGCACCAACCAAATCGCCACTGCAATATGTTGTACAGCCGTGCCTGAAACGAATGTGTTTACTTCGATGGTGCAGCAGATAGACTTGTTCTCTGGTGCTTTTACTGATTTCTTCCTACTGAAAGTGACACCAGAAAAGTTCACATGGGGTTCAGGTCAAGCACACTTTCTACATAGACCCTAAGCATGAGCCCTGTGTGACTCTGTGGGCTAAATCTCTGTGCCTGTGATCAGAATGTTGTTTGTTCTAGCCCAAGCATGTCAGTGACCCATTGAACAAAGCCCTTAATCCCCAGTTCCCCCAGGTAGCTGTCCTTCACAGCTGCCTTGCTTTTACCTACAGAGAGAAAGAGGGGTGAGACAAAAGGAGAACTTCCTCACAGGGATCGATAGAGTATCAACTCTAACCTCCCATGCTTTGTGAGAACCCTTGTAAGTTCACTTGTTACTTGCACTTAGAAGCAGAGCATACAATTTGTTGCCAATATTATCTCCCATTGTCTGTCACTGTCATTTCAGCTAGCGCACACTTTATATGGGATATATCAAAAATATGAAACATGAGAGGAAGAAACCTCACAGCTTCAAGCCATTAATGAAAAAGTGAACAGACTAGCAGTCTTGCACTATTGCAGTGGTAGCGGTTCATATAGGCCTAGTGATCAGCTGTGTGCATATTAATTGTGCTCTGGCTGTTAAAGAGCTTATTGTTTGTGCTTTTTGTAATTGTTTCGGTCTAAATATAATTAATCCTGTACTAGTAATTACCACTTGTCAAAATATGCATTCCTTAGTGTCTTCCTTGTAGGTGTCAACCTGGAGATGTATTTAAACATTTCTATGCTAGCATCCATGAGCTGAACATTTCAGACTGTGCTCAGTGAAACCTGAATTCATTATCCATTGCAAACGTGGAACATCCAACACTTAGAATTCTGCTGGAATTTGTTCATCTAGTTCAAATTTACCTTACCTGAACATTACAGCATTCAGTCAAAACCCAACCTCCATACTCTCTATGTCTTTGCATCTGTAAAAGGCTACATTTGCTTAAATCTGTTTAATTAAGTGGCAAGATGATGATACAGTAAAACGAATGAGAGCTTACAAAGTACTGTGTGGCAAATTAAACAATAAACAATAGACATCTATGCTTATGAGTACCTGAGGTGAATTTGATACAGAAGTAAGAATACACACAGTGAGAGAAAAGTCACATCAATCGAGGCTGTGGGGCAAAACTGTCATCTCAGCAAGATGCGAGTAGATCTCTCATCAGGATCCAGGTGACACCAATACACACCAATATTCACAGAGAAATAAACTCAAAGTAAAACCACCAGTGGTCTTTCCAGCCTGCATTTCAATCCCCACTAAAAACCTACGACTTCAACTGAAGGGCAAAGGCAGTGGCAGTTATCAAGGTGGTGGAATTTCAAGTGCTGACTGCATTAGACACATGGTCCTGTCCATTTGCATATTTAATGGAGACAATCCATTTTTTAAATAGATTTAATTCAGGTTATGTAGGTCACCAAGGGTACAAGAACAAAGCCTTCCTTTGGCTTGAAGCACCAACTTCTTACCTGAATTGTTTTTAACAGCTATATAAAGTACACAATTATGTGCATTCTGAATGTAAATGTCAGTAACATTCCTCACCGAAATCTGCAGACAGCACTGTGGCTTGTACCTGTCACAAGCAGACCTCCACAGTTTGAAACGCTCAAGGAATCGCAATTTCAAACATAACCCGTGTGACAAAAATGATCAGTCTGACTCATTCTTAACTAAGGCTCAAAACTATGCTTGTGCTTGAATTCTATCATATTATCATCCTAATATGCTATCCATCAGAACAGCTTCATGCAGTTTTATTGCAATGCTTATGCTCTGGAGTTTAACCATTTTTCGGTGGGCTTCTAACACCTAGTCCCTAGGGAATGGGTTTAGATCACAATATACCCAAATATACCCACAATTTATCGCTTCTTGACTGAGGATATCTGAAATGGAATGGTATCTTTAAGCAGAGCTAAATAAATTGCACTGCTTTGTCAAATAACTCATTTAAACTTCAGCTACAATAAACAATAAAAATAAATCTACATTACATACTATTTTAGGACATTTCTTTCCAAGTGCATGTAAATGCATGCATATTTTATTGCCAGTCATTTTAAGAAATAATTCCATCTTTGTGTGTCAATAAGTCTGATATACATTCATATTGCTTCAGATATGTGTATATACATATATACTGTAACATTAATTTCTTTTAGTTTTCAGTCCCAAGACATCATGTGCTTTCCACAGCAAAATCCTCCAGTTCGCTCATGGAGATAATATTGAGTTTTCTCTGGCTGCTCTTGCTCTCAGTGTCTGTTGGCTCCTGAGGCTGCTCATGTTGCATGTACACGGGTTCAATGTACGTCTGTGAGTCCTGGCCAAACTCAGGGCAGTAGCCCTTCTGGACCCAGGGGTCGTTCGGCTCCGGCATCTCCTGGTCCTCTGCCAGGGCGGCGGGCGCAGACATCTGGGAAGAGGACCTCAGAGGGGGCACAGACGCGACGGGCAAAGTTAGGAAGCCGGGGTACAGAAGATACGGGGGACTCAACAACTCCACCGACGATGCTGGCGACAAGGTGCCTTCTGGCGATTGCCGGACTGACAGCTGAATGTACTTGCCTGTCTCGGGATCAAAAAAGGTTTTTGTCTTGACCGGCACTGGCACCTCAACCATAAAGTACTGACCGGAGTTTGGGTCCTGGAGGAGTTTCCGCTCGGTTAGCGGGAAGGGCTGAGCCACCAGCTTTGGGGCTGAGGGGACGTAGCCAGGATCCATGCGATACCGTGGAGTGGTGTTTGGGCTGGGTGCGAGATGCTGCGACAGCAGCTGCCCCGTAGGAGACGGTGGCTCACTGGACACCATGCGAAGGGAGGTCTGATCTAGGGGCCAAGTTCCTTCAGGTCTCACTTTGGCCTCGGCCTTCTTTATTCTTCGCGTCGTTAGCTTCTGGGCACGACGGAGGGCCTTCTCTGTCTTGGGGGGAACTACTGGTGGTTTGCCGAATGTCTTCCCTTCATTGCCACTGTAGCTTGGTTCTGGCCTCTCACTGATACCTCTCACGAATTCAGGCCCCTCTGTTACCCCAAGGATTCCAGCCCTGTCTTTTGTCCCAACTGCTGAACCTGCAGCACCGCTCTCTTCTGACAAAGCACTCCCTATTGAGCAGCATTCATCCTCTTCTAGGGCAGGATTCTTCCTGAAATAACCGTATGTTTCCTTTGTGGCAGTCAAATCTGAGGGAAACAGGGCACTGCGAGGTGAATGCTCCTTTGGTTGCTGGAATCGGTTTGATAGACCAACAGCGTGTTGGACGACTTTGGTTTCTTCTGAATTGGCATCATGCCAGTCCTCTCCCTTCTCAGAACCGATAGGGGAAGAGAGTTGGAGATCTTCTGGAAATGTCTTGTGGAAATATGGCTTTACTGTTTTGGTTACAGGTGATGTTTTGAAGGTGTTGTCCTTCACTTTGAACAATATGGGCTTCCCCAGAGATGGTGAGGAAGTATCAGGTCGTGGGGAAAGCATGGGGGCTTGAATGGGGTACGTGGTGTTGTGAGTCCACCTGTCATCATCGACCACCCTCCCAGAGTTATCCATTTCCCTCGTCCTCAGTGCCATCTCAGTTTTTTGGGATGAGTTGAACAATGCACCTTTAGCTTGCACTTCAGTATCATGGTTAGTAATGGCATAGTATTGCAGTCCCTCCATTTCCTCTTTGTTTTCCCGCTGTTGTATGACTTCTGTGTTCCCCGGACTATTCCGTATTTTTAATTTCTGTTCCAGAGATTGCTGGGCTTCTTGAACAGACAAATATGATTCATTTAAGGGCTTTTTTGGAATTCCAACATAAACTGGTTGCTTGTCAGACACTGAATTTCCTTGTCTTCCAGTGAAATCTTCTTTGGCTTCTAATTCCTTCACTGAAATGACCTGGTCTCTCTCTATCCATGCATGCACATCTCTCAGTTTATTTAGATCTTCTTTGTCAGTAAGCTCACTCATTTTTGTCTTAGTATATTCTTTAGATGGGAAAGTATGCTTTGATATTTGACCTTTTTCTTCAGGCACGAAGGCTGGATCTTTTTTCATTTCTAGGTGGGAATTACCCAGATGTGAAAAATTCTTTTGCTTGGCCTCAGCGCTATCTTTGGTTGCATGAACCTCAGATTTAGCAGGTTCCATAGTACAGTTATTTATTACAACTCTATCTGATGTAAAATCTTTTAGTTTTACAAGCATTTCTAGGTTTCCGGATTCTTTACACAATGGATCTAGTTCATGGCGTTCATTTTGTACATGAACATTTGGTTTATGGCGTTCTTTTCTCAAAGGTGCCTTAGGATGTTCATTTGTTAAAGCTTCTTCTTTCAATAAAGGCACAACTGGTTTATTGTATTCTAATGCTGGTGTGGTGTGTTCTGCTTTAATAGGAATGCCATGTTTAGTATGTTCTTTTGGTACTGGTGCACCTGGTTTAAGGTCTGTTGTCGCAGGTTCATGTGGTTTACTGTATTCTTGTTTTACACATACCCCTGGTTTAGGATGTTCTGTGATTACTGGTACACCTGCTTTACTGTCTTCTCGCGTTACATGTATACCTGGTTTGGGATATTCTGTTGTTACAGGTACCCCTGATTTAAAATGTTCTGTAGTAACTGGTATACTTGGTTTACTGCCTTCTGATTTTATACGTAGATGATCTGTGGTTACTGTTGCCCCTGGTTTAAGATGGTCTTTTGTTACTGGTTCGTCTGGTTTAGGATGCTCTGTTGTTACACATAAAGGTTTAAAATGTTCTGTTGTAATTGGTACACTTGATTTACTGGCTTCTGATTTTGCACGTGACATTGGATTAGGATGTTCCATTGGTGCTGGTTCATCTGGTTTAAGATGCTCTGTTGTTACTGGCAGTCCTGATTTCGGATGGTCTTTTGTTACTGGTACCACTGATTTACGTTCTGATTTTACATGCAAACCTGGTTTAACATTTTCTATTGTTACTGGTACATTTGGTTTGGGATGCTCTTTTGTTAGTGGTAAATCTGGTTTAGGATGTTCTGTTGTTTTCGGTACAGCCAGTTTAGGATGCGTTGCTGTTACTGGTAAACCTTGTTTACTGACTTCAGGTGTTACATGCATATCTGGTTTTAAATGTTCTGTTGTTATTGGTGGACATGGATTAGTTTGTTCTGCTGTTATATATGTAACTGGTTTAGGGTGTTCTGTTGTAACTGCTACACCTGTTTTACTATGTTCTGATTTTACTCGTAAACCTGGTGTAGGATGTTCTATTGTTACTGGTGCGTCTAGCTTAGAATGTTGTGTTGTTACAGAAACACCTGGCTTAGAATGTTCTGCTGTTAAGCATACATCTGGTTTCGGGTGTTCTGCTGTTAAATGCACACCTAGCTTAGGATGTTCTGCTGTTAAATGTACACCTGGTGTGGGGTGTTCTGTTGTAACGGATAAACCTGGTTTACAATGTTCTGATTTTACACATAAACTAGGTTTAGTATGCTCTGTTGTTACTGGTATATCTAGTTTAGGGTGTTCTGTTCTTATTGGAACACCTGGGTTAGGATATTCTGTTGTTACTGGTCTACCTGGTTTAGTGTGTTCTTTTGTTACTTGTTTAGGATGCTGCGTTCTTTTTGGGACACTTGGTTTAGGATGTTCTCCTGAAACTGATATATCTGGTTTACTATCTCCTGGCTTTACATATATACTTGGTTCTGTTGTTACTGGTAAACCTGGTTTGCTGTCTTCTGATTGTACATGTATATCTAGTTTTTGATGCTCTACTGTTATTGGTACACCTGGTTTAGGATATTCTGTTATAACTTGTATACCTGTTTTACTGAGTTCTGATTTTACACGTAAAACTGGTTTAGGACGGTCTGTTGTTACCAGTACATGTGGTTTAGGACGGTCTGTTGTTACCAGTACATGTGGTTTACTGTGTTCTGATTTTAAACATACACCTGGTTTAGGATGCTCATTTGGTACTGGTATACCTGGTTTAATGTTTTCTGGTTTTACATGTTTAAAATGTTCTCTCATTGGATGTGCAGCTGAGGTAATATGTTCTGTGAAGACTGCTGTATCTTTTTTTGTATGTACCTCTGGTTTAGGATGTTCTGATGTTGCTAGTTCACTTGGCTTACTGTCTTCTGGTTTTACACATACACCTGCTCGAGTGATCTCTGTTTCTACATGTACACTTGATCTGTTATGTTCTTGTACATTTGTGGGTGCAGGTTGTTTACTATCATATGTTGTTATGTGTCTTTGGCTCCCTGATTCAGCAAGTTCATTCATTTCAAATACATCTGATTTAGGGCTTTTTCTTCCACTCTTTCTTCCACACTCTTCAGCTGAAAAGGTGTGAGCCTGATTGTGACCATCTGATTTATGATCTTCAGCTGCAGGCATTAGCACTTTCGTGTGGTCCTTCGTTGCAAATGTCTGTAATTCAGTACTGTCATTGTGTGTATAACATAAATTCCTCTCAGGATCTTCCTTTTTTGCAAGTACTTCAGGGCTCATATAAATTTTAATTCTATCTGTGTCAAATTTAGGCTTTTCTGTTTCTGGAAGTTTAAAAGGTTTACTGGACTTTATAGTTCTAATTATCTCTGGTTCTGCAGGCTGTTCTTCAAATGCCATTTGTTTATCATGTCTTGATTTAGCATACATTCCGTCTTCAATGCCTTCCATTGTATTTGCTACTTTGGGGAACTTTTGTAGTTGTAAATCCTTTCTTGCAGGTGAATCTTCTTTCCTTAGTGTCTCCAGCTGAGTATGATCTGCAGATGTTGGTGATACTGTGCTCAGCATAGCAGGAACTTGGCATTGGATTGCTGATTTGCTGTGTTCTCTTGCTGTGAGAACTTCTTCATTGTGCTTTTTGGATGCAGGTTCACACTCATTAGTAATTCCTTTTCTATCCTGTGTAACTGGAAATGTGTGTTCATGCTTCACTAAGGGAACTAACTTAGACTGTTCTTCTGCTTTGTGAACCACTGCTTTAGTGGTTTCTTTTGTTGCATTTCCATCTTGTATATCATGTTCCATTGATCTTTTTATATATGGCTTGGAAAATTCTTCTACAGTTATAGCTTCTGATTTTGGGCAGTTTTGTTCAGTGGGTAATTCCTGTTTAACATGGCCCTTTCCTTCTCCAGCAGTTTTGACTGTTTGATTGTTAATTCTCGAAGCATTCTCAGAGCTCACTGTATAGGTGGTGGCTACCTTTTTGAATGGACCCCTGTCTTTGATTTCACACATTGTGTTGTCGTCGTTACACTTTGAAGGGTCTTCCCATTCAGTATCAACTTTTCTTGTAATTGCAAAAACATTAATTTTAACAAACTCATTCTCTATTGTCCCAAGAACTTCCTTACGACTTTGGACATTCCTCATTGGTGTCCCCGTACTCTTGTCGTCTGTTTCGTCTTGTACATTCCTCATTGGTGTCCCTGTACTCTTCTCATCTGTTTTATCTTGTACATTCCTCATTGGTGTCCCTGTACTCTTGTCGTCTTTTTTATGTTGGACATTCCTCATTGGTGTCCCCGTACTCTTGTCGTCTGTTTTATCTTGTACATTCCTCATTGGTGTCCCTGTACTCTTGTCGTCTTTTTTATGTTGGACATTCCTCATTGGTGTCCCCGTACTCTTGTCGTCTGTTTTATCTTGTACATTCCTCATTGGTGTCCCTGTACTCTTGTCGTCTTTTTTATGTTGGACATTCCTCATTGG
>JABFEA020000067.1:12287620-12297934 GCA_019775915.2 Cyphomyrus plagiostoma | reverse complement strand
GATCCTCTTTGAGGAACAGCATCTTTAGACGGCCCCATGGGTGGGCAGCTCAGGCCCCTTGTGGTGCGGCCCTCAGTACGCAGATGCGTAATGTACTGAAATCATGAAAATAACATCTACGCATGTCCGTTTCCTCCTTTTAACACGCAGTGCTCGCACGAACGCAATTAAGATGCGCTTTTTTTTCTGGATTTTTCTTACTAGCGGACATTACAGGACTTCCTGTGCGCAGACTTGAATATCTCTAGGTTACGCACCGTCTGCGAGCCACAGGGAAAGCCACAGATAGGCAGATCATATATGAGGGAGTCGGAAGCCCAGTAACCTCACCCTAATGATGGAGCGTGACAGTGTGAGACGGCCGCCTCTCACTGGCTCTGTGAAGGTCACGCTGCAGTTAAACAGGCATGAGAGCGGAGATGGCAGCAGCCCGGTCATTAGTGTCAAAGCCATAGCAGAGAGTCTCTGGGTGAATCCCACAGACCGTAGCTGAGGGATGGCATCCAGCAACCCCCAGCCCTGCCCAGCTGCTGAGGACTGCGATGAACCCGCTAATGGTTACATTTATTAAAAATTACCCTAATTGTAATCATGCTTAATAATTAGCTTTACAGTGCATTATAATTGGGTTAGACTACAAGATGGTTCTGCCTAGGTGCTATAATTTATTTGATTTAATTATTTGAAGGAGCCAAACAGTCTGACATTTAATATCATAAAATCACTGGTGTATTAAAATTGAGATGGCCATTGTCTTTTAGAAGGTCATTTGCTTCTTCGTGGGACAGATATATGGTGATTATTTTCCGGTCTATTAAGCTCCTCCACTTAGCACAATTAGCGCGATGTGCAGAGGTTAAAGAGAGAGCCGGTCTCCAGGCTGTGGTCACAGCAAATATTCACGGCCAGCTGCACCTGCCCTTCCCCTCTCTGAAAGGTATACAGTGTGGGGGAGGGTCTCTCTCTGACTGCCCCCTCCCCACCCGAAGGACAGGTCCTCCAGAAATAAACAGCAAGAGCAGCTCCAAGTCTCGCTTCTGCTCTCCCTGCAGTCCAGGCTCCTAGCATGATTCACACCACAGGCTTGGTTGTGATATCATACTTGCACAATTTACAGCTTAGTTCATCCTAAAACATCTGTCTTGTCTTTGGCTGGGGCCAAGTTAGAAAGCTAGAAAGAGAGGTACACAAGATCACCTTCCTCGTTTCCAAGCACCCATCTGTACTGTGAGCATGAACTCAGGTGCCAGCTCCCAAGCAGTCAGCTAAAGCTATGCCTCTATTTTACCATAAGTATCTTCAAATTTACTTATTCAGCTCAGAGCCTGGGAGAGGAATCACTAATAGTCAATAACACAATGCACAATTCTTGATATAGGTCATAGGATGTTGTGTGTGTCCAATGAGTAGGACTAATAAATAGTCTATGACATACTGTCTATTTGCATAGCTGAGTTTCCATTCATGCCATGGACCTGGCCAGTTGCGTATGTTGAGAGACAATTTCCATGCCACTAGCCTATCCATTAACCATGCTGCTAGCAGCACTCTTAGCTGTGTCATTAATTGCACTGCTAGCTGTGCTGTTAGCTGTGCCGATAGCTATGTGCTAGCATGCGTTAGCCATTAGCCGTACCCATCCTGCACTCAGTTTCACGTTGCCGTCTCCGTCTCTCCACCCGCCCTCCTCTTCTCACATGGTTCTTACACTTGATGACAGCAATTAGCGGATGCAGCTCCGAAGGGTGAAAGTAGGGCCACGATTAGTGGGGTATTTATGCTGGGGGGGGGGGAGTCACATCACTGACTCTCTCCCACCAGTTTGAGAAATAACCCTTTCAAGTATGTACAGATCCTCCTAGGAGAAACAGACTGTGGTTATGGAGGGAGAGCCAGCAAACGCCCTCGGAAGCAAACCCACAGCTTTATTTATGCAGACAGAAATCAGCTGTTTTCTTTGGTTCATTCCCGCCGTGCTCACAGTCGTTTGGATGTCCCACAGTCTTCTCATTCAAAGTTAACCTCCCATTAGCAGGGGAAAAATAATAAATGCTTCTCATTGACAGAAACCTACACCGAATTTCAGGTAAAAACCACCTGATTTCTTTCACAATTTTAGATTGTACATTTGTTTATATGACTGGATCTAGAAGGATTGGGTGCAAAAAGAATATCAAGATAAAAACTAAGTAATATTTGACTTTTAATGTCTTGTAGAAGCTGATCCCATAGAATTTTCGCACTGCTACAGGACGGCCCTCCTACCATGATTTCAGTTTAATGAAAGACAGAACTTACACCTAACGAGTGACATCTGTGCATAATCAAGCTTCATCTTGGTATAAAAAAGTTTAAAAGCCATCTACATTTGAAACCGTTTACATGCTATTTAATTACTTCTGACTTGAGGAAATGAATACTCGGAGCAAAATGAACATTCTGTCTAGAGCTTTTCTTGTGGTACAATAAATGCACGCAACTAATTACGACACAGTTCTGGTAGTTTCTATGAAGGATCAAAGGCATTTATCCTTTAAACTAGTGAATATAAGCACTGAATTTAAATCACCCATCAAAGCAGATAACAGCATGAGGCCACACCAAAACCAGGTGAGTCTGCTGAGATCCTTAAGCTGCTCCAGCCAGATTGCACTACTGGGACCTCGGCATGTTTACTTACTGTTTGGAGGTGATGACGGCACCACACAAAACAGAGCCGGGCTTAACTCCTCCCACAACACCCCAGAACCTCAGCAGAACATTCCATTTCATCATCCACCTTGTACTTTTGTTCCTGTAATGACGGAAATCTTACTCTGCGCTTATTCCTGTCCACCTCCTGTTTTTTTTTGTTTCCAAAAGAGATAATGCTGTGATTTAAATTATGCACTACAGTGTGGTTTGATAACAAAGAGGAAACTGCCTGGTGCACCTTCAGGTTCTCTGCCCATTAGTACTGTAGTGGGAAAAAGTTGTGGAGGCAGCCTGAGAGATATTGCATGATAGAGGCAGACTGAGAGAAGCAGCCTGATAGAGGTAGACTGAGAGAAGCAATCTGATAGAGGCAGCCTGAGACATATGGCCTGATAGAGGCAGCTTGAGAGATATGGCCTGATAGTGGCAGCCTGAGAGATACGACCTGATAGAGGCAGCCAGAGAGGTATGGCCTGATAGAAGCAGCCTGATAGAGGCAGCCAGAGAGGTATGGCCTGATAGAAGCAGCCTGATAGAGGCAGCCAGAGAGGTATGGCCTGATAGAAGCAGCCTGATAGAGGCAGCCTGAGAGATATGGCCTGATAGAAGCAGCCTGATAGAGGCAGCCTGAGAAATACGGCCTGATAGAAGCAGCCTGAGAAATATGGCCTGATAGAGGCAGTTTAAGAGGCAGCCTAGGAGACACCAAACATGAAGCAGGCAGAGATATACAGAATATCAGAAAGTCAGAAAGGTGGCATGAACCCAGCTTCTCCAATTATGAAGCTCAGTTCTGAGCCCATGTTTACAAAGGTTATTTTGGATATAAAGACTCAATATGAAGTACAAGAAGAAGCTACATTTGTGTTTCATAAAGAAACAGTATTAACTTTATTATTTACATATATGAGCCAACACTGGTGAATGTCTCCGGTAAAACACTGTACTTCAAGATTCAAGGTTCATCAGGCAAAAAGTCAGACACACACTAAAACTGCCCACAACGTAGTTAAGACTTTGCTTTGTTATCGGCGCCATCTTGAAACACCTGTTCCTGTTCACCGACTGAAACTCAAGCAGTAAACATCAGCCATGTGGTATCTTCTAGGGATGAATAGATCGTCAGCTCAGTTGCATTCAATGACGGTCAGTTTCTGGGTTAATAAAGGGCATAGTACAGCAGGCCAGTGGTGGAGCTTTGGGCATCTCTGCTGCTGGCCTGCTTCCCTAAATCAGCTGGGAGAGAGAGAGCACATCTTCCCCTGAACATGGTACGGCTAGTGGGCTCCTCAGAAAGTGCACCAGCTGTCTGGTGGGCGTGGTGGGAACAGGGCTACCCGCGTTTAAGTCTCATAAGACCAGCTGAAGATCCGGCCCCAGACATCTCCCACCAGCAAAGAGTTGTAAGTCCTGAAAAAAAGAGCGAACGAATCAAAATCGAGGGACACATCTGAAAGTTCAACATAGTGTTTTCATACAAAAAATATAAATATACAAGGATCATCCTCAGAAGCATTAGAATATTTTTTAAAAATTGTTACAATTAAATACAGTGCTTCTGTTTTTGTGGAAAACAATTGACACCTTAACCTTGTAGGTATATTAAAATTATGTCATTTGTTGCTCTGATGTAATGAGTTTTTACCATTTCCCTAAAATAGGTTTTCAGATGAAATAATACAAAACTTGATAAAAATGTTTTCAAATTTTTTAACTTTATTGCATGCACAGTAAAGAATAATTTTGTATGATAAGATGTAATGCTCAATTTTTTGATAGTTTTATATTTTTTCTCTCATCTCAATAACTCTTGCCCTGGATTTTATGAAATACTTTTGTTTATTACACAAATAAATGGTAATATAATAAAACTGATTAACTACCCCACAGGCAAAATCGACAGTTTAGACAATGAAGTTGTATAATTTGAGTCGGTCTTCAAACAAATTTAAAAAATGGGAGAAAATGAATATGTTACAGTAATGAAGCAGATGACGCCTTCGTGGCAGTAGTCACTGTGCATTGGACATCTTTTATGTAAGGTGCAGAAATATGATGAAGTCTGCACAAACTGCAGACAATTTTTACATTATACATCAACTTGTATATACAGATGACAGCAGAAAAATCCTGAGGTCTAAGGGCTGTATAAACAGGAAGAAACTAATGTCATCTCAAAAGAACACAGCAGAAAAAATTTAATATACAGAAGAGACTGTTTTTCTGCTTTGTTGAGCAGACTGTAATATCATGCCTGGCAGGGGAAATGCTCACCTGTGGTATGACAGTCAGGAACTATTTATCTTTAAATTATCTTATACGGAATGTGTTTTAACTAACCAAAGCATTCCTTTGTTTAGAAATGCTTCCATCGTTTTTTGAGGGACCAGTCTACAAGTCATTGTAGGTAACAGACAATGATCAGGAGCTCCTTAAGATCTTAATATTTCTCAGCAGAGAATGTTCCCTCAAAATGAACATGGTCCTTTACTGAAATGTTACATACAGTACCTGGAAATTTGTGCAAAAATGAATTACACTGTAATCTTTTGCTAATGTAATCTATTCAGTTTTCTTAAACCTAGAGCTGACATCAAAGTTTTCCATTTCCACTTCTGGATTTACTTTTCTCCCTTTTGGGATAATGATACGTATGTTACAATAATTAAACTTAATTCTGTTGTTTGGGAACCTGGAATAGTTCTGTACTGGAATAAACATTGTATTCACAGAAACCAATGATGGTGACTGGATTGTTCAGTGTGAGAAGAAAATACCTTATTGAGACAGACCCATGGCAGTGATTGGCCTGTTCTGAGATCAGTGACTGTTCTAAATACTGTACTGAGACAGAAACAGGGCTGTGAGTAGCCTGTTTTGAGATCACTGATTATAGTAAATTCTGTACTGAGAGATGGCCAGGGAAGAGACTGGTTTGTTCTGAGATCAGTGACTACTGAATACTGCATTGATAGAGGGCCTGGTAAGAGAGTGACTTGTTCTGAGGTCAGTGAGTTGAGTAAATATTGTACTGAGAGAGGGCCAGGGAAAAGAGTGGCCTGTTCTGAGATCAGTGTATAAATACTGTACCGTGAGACTGCTAGGGCCGTAACAGCCGGGTTGTTTCTGTAGCGCTGGCGTGAGACTGTCTGACTCCGATTTAGCTGCTGAAAAAGGACCAGGCGTCTCTCCCAGGTCTTACCTGGAGAACAGCAAAAATTAGAAGCTGTTTTTATTTATGGTCAGCATGTTGATAAATTGAGAAAAATATATCTAATATAAGCCTTCACCATTATAAGAGGGGTTGTCCCAATTTAATTTCTACATTGTGATAGTTATATGCGCTGACGCTGGGCTGTAACCAATGTGTGCTAAATTGGATTTGGGTATTATTGCTTTCTAAATTGCATGCCTAGTTCAGCAGAATTGCTCATCAGTGTTTACTGGCTGTATGTTTAATAACTTTCCCCATAATTCCTTGCTGCAAACCCTAATGCCCTGTGCAACTGACACGTACATTATGAACTTCTGTCCAGGCCTCGTGCAGTCAGACTTCTTTGACTTCACAGGCTGCTAAACTTTGGTGTAGGTGTAACTTGATTTATAAGGAGTATTGCTGAAGACGGCATTTTCTGTGGTGTTTCTCATATTGCATGCATAACTTAAAAATATTTAGCAGCTTATATCAAATCACAAACCTAAACACCACGATGAACAGAGAAAAGCTTTGTGAAGATTCTCTTCACAGAGCCAATTAAACAGGTTCTCTCGCTACTGCCTAAATGAGCCTGTAAGCCAAGAGGACATACTTTTACAGTTTCATTTTCTTTCTTTAGCAGATGCTTTCATCCAAAGTGACGTACTTTTCAAAAGGCAGAGTCAGATATTCCCTGGGGCAATTGGGGATTAAGGACCTTGCTAAAGGGGGCATAACCACTCTGCTGACCCTAGGATGTGAACTGGCAACCTTCTGATCACAGGCACAGCATTCTGTAGATCAGGATGGAGTAACAATGTCTGAGGGATGATGGTGTTACCAGCTTCCTGCACAGCTGTAGGCTCGTGGGGTGACCCCGCCCCCTGGTTTGCTAGTACCCGCCTCCTGGAATATTCAGTCTTCCAAACCTGAGATATGGCAGAGGTGAGGAAAACAAACACAAATATAATAATTGACATGTTATTGATCCCTGTGGGGAAATTGTCTTTATACCTCCCACAACTTGCTCTTTGTAGAGCAAGCTGTCAGTGAAGGGCAGCCACCTGTTGGGACACTCAGGGAGCTGGGAGTTAGGGGCCTTGCTCAAGGAGCTACAGATGTGCTGAGGCTGGGTTTGAACCAGTGAACTTCTGATTACAAGCACACAGGTTTAACCCACTAAGCCACACATTGCCCCAAACAGGCATGACAAACAGGCATCGCACACTTAGGAACAGGGAGAGCCAGCCAGACATGCTGCGGATGCCTCATTTTGAAGCTGATATGGTTTAATAAGTTCACCTGTGTCTAAAGCTAAAATGAACATCTGCTGTTATTTATGCACTAGTGAAACTGAACAGTGATAAAAAGAGCGGCTACTTTAAGGGGCCTGCCACGTGTAACATATCCAGAGAAAGCGAATCCTCTTCCTCTCACCCGGACGATGCCGTCGCTGCAGCCTGCCACCAGTACATTGCGACGGTCCCACTCCTGCTTCTGCATGAAGCAGCAGCACAGGATGGCCCTCTCCGCGCCAAAGCCTATGTCGAACCAGGATAGCAGCTGCCCTTTCATGGTCCACAGGTAGAGGAAGGGCCCAGTGCTGGACGCGATCTCCCCCTGGCAAAGCACCATATCTGTTGCGAAATGACCACCCCAAGAGCTGCACCCAACTCCCATCAAGCTCCCCGAGGGAGCGACTCAAATACAAACCTTTTAATAGAAAACATATAGCGGTTGTGATTTAAAACACGCATTTTCTCAAAAAATTAAACTTTCAAAAGTTTTCAATACACTCTAAATGTCATAAGTATAAATGTATTAATTCAGGGCCGGCCCAGTCCATAGGCAACATGTGCGATCGCCTAGGGTGCCAATTAATTAGGGGGCGCAAAAGAGTGACTGGAAAAAATCAGAAGAAATACCTCTGGTTGCATCCTGTAACATTACAGTTATTTACACTAGTTTTAATATTTAAGTGCTTGTGAAACAGACACAAGTTAGCTAGTTAGCAGCCAGACATCCTGTGCTACTGGAATGTTTTTAATATAAATGAATTGACAGAATTTGTTTTCTGCTGCTCTGGGGGGGGGGGCTAGTCAGCAGAATCTCACCCCAGGCGCCAGAACATCCAGGGCTGGCCCTGCATCAATTACAAAAACACATGCAGCTGAAATTGATCATTACGTTTTCGCTCCCTGCTGTCTTTGAAAGCTGTGCCCAAACATAAAACACTGGGTAATGGCTGGGTGGGGGCACGTCTTTGACCTTCTTCTCCCTGAGGGCCAGATGAACGGCGCAGGGAATGCGACGTGCGGCGCCACCCTGGCTCACCGCGAATTCATTGATGGCTACGGCGGTCAGGCTGCCCCCGTGCCTGGGCAGTTGGGTGATGTAGCTCAGCTCCTCCAAGTCCCACAGGATGCAGCTGCGGTCCCGCGAGCCGCTGACGATGACGCTGTAAGCCTCGGAGGTGGCCAGGCAGGTGACAGCATCCGTGTGTCCATACAGCACCTGAAAGGAGATCCCCTCAGACACTTCACGTCCAGCTCCGCTCTCCCCGAACAGCCTGACTGCCCTGCCTGCGCTCGGCGCTCAGGTGGCTCCCACCTGCTTGAGGCCCATGTGCTGGAGCTTGTCCTTGCTGAAGGAGACGTCCCATATGCACAGCACGGCGCTGGTCCCCGCCGTGATCAGGGTGCCTGGGCCCGGACAAACTGCGCACAGGCACTCACCCCACTCGGTCAGGCTCTCGCAGACAGTGGTGTGCTGTGGCCGGAAACACGGGGGTCATAACGTCCTCAAGCGTCTCGATTCGGCTGCCCCACTGATCTCTGGGAAAGCGCAGTACCTTCTCTGACCCGTAGGTGCCGAAAGCGCAGGTGTTGTCTGGGAAACCCCAGGCGAAGAAGACGCTCCACAGTGGAGGCATAAGAAGCCGGTTCTTCTCCACGGCGAGTAACTCCTTCTCGCCACAGATGATGCAGCCCACAGGTCCCCGGGTCAGTTCTGGGTTCATGGACAAGAAGCGCAGTCACAAACACGGCAGCAAGAGAGGTTGTACTGTGTTCAAAAGACTACCGTGTCCATTATATATTCCCTTCCAGGGACTCTCTGCCTGAACCCAACACTGCTGATTTATACTGCGAGAACGATGGAGCATCACTGGAATCATAACTGAGCTTATGTGTAGAACTACAGAGAAGTTCACTGTAGCAATCCTGCAGACACCATGTGGGGGAATTCTCCTGTGCTGACCCCAATACTCACCTAACAATTTATCTCTATTTATTTATTGATCAAATGACAAACCGGGACACAATATGCAGGAGCCCGCATGGCTGAGAGGAAGTCATCTAATTTCGCGGAGAGGGCCATTTGGGACTTTCCGGTGATTAAATAAGGCTCACTCGCGGAATCATCACGCCTGGCCCCACTAATGGAGCAGACTGCTTCCTCCCTGCCCGTGAAAGCGGCCTCACAAAAACACTACCCAGCATCTTCTCCTTCCGGCCTAGTGCTCCCCACAGAGCCAGGCGGCCTTATGCACAGCAGCTGAACACCAGGATAAAATAATAAGGTGACAAAGGATGATTAAACACCGGCCCCCGTGGGCCGGCCCACACACCACTGAAAGGAGCTTCCGGAGAGTTCCGGAGAGCGGCTGCGAGCCAGCTCCCGGCAGGGTACCTTTCAAAGGCTGGATGGACGGCTTCAGTTTGTCCAGCCGGTAGAAAAATGGCACAGTAATGGTGATCTCCTTGGCCACTGAGCTCTTGTGTCCGCTCCTGGGAGGATGGGGCTTGGAGAAGAGCTGGGACCAGAGCTCACACTTACTATGGTTTTCAGAAAGAGGCCCAGCAGTACAAATGTAGGATTTTCAGAATGTGTCGATAGCTGTATCATACCTGCTTTGGAATCTGCCCAAAATTACTAACAAAGCCCAGGACGGTGCTCTTCTTCAATGGGTCATTCATATTGCCCAAGTCCAACTTGTCGGCATAAAAGTATGGGTGGAAGGTATTGACGGCGTCCACCGCGGCCGAGCCCTGCTGCTTGTAGCCGAAGATCAGGTCTATCCACAGGTGGAGGTGTGCACTCACATAGTCACTCTCTAGAGCCTGTAGGGGGCATCAGTGAGTCAGTACCGAATGCAAGTCTGCAGAAGTAACACTGCTCCAAGTGACCCAACCAAATACATTCATATTTTACTGCTGATCTGCGCTGCTTTTATGTTTTAATTTTGCATTTTAACTTTTCCTTCCACCAAAGAGTATGGGACAAAGTATGGGACACACTATCTGGCTGTACTTGTATAGCGACAATAAGGATATCTATCTATCTATCTGGGCGGCATGGTGGTGCAGTGGTTAGCACTGTTGCCTCACACCTCTGGGACCCGGGTTCCGGTCTCCGCCTGGGTC
>JABFEA020000067.1:12264290-12278253 GCA_019775915.2 Cyphomyrus plagiostoma | reverse complement strand
GGGGTGCCTCTCCCGGGACTGCCCGCGGGGGTGTATTTCCGGGGACTGCCCGAGGGGGTGTATATACCGGGACAGCACGAGGGGGTGTATCTACGGGGACAGCACGAGGGGGTGTATGTACGGGGACAGCACGAGGGGGTGTATATACTGGGACAGCACGAGGGGGTGTATATACCGGGACGTCACGAGGGGGTATATGTACGGGGACAGCACAAGGGGGTGTATATACCGGGACAGCACGAGGGGGTGTATATACCGGGACGGCACGAGGGGGTGTATGTACAGGGACAGCACGAGCGGGTGTATATACCGGGACGGCACGAGGGGGTGTATATACCGGGACAGCACGAGGGGGTATATGTACTGTACGGGAACAGCATGAGGGGGTGTATGTATGGGGACACCATGGAAGACATAGGTGTACGTTTCCCCACTTACTTCTTAAATGCCTGGACGTGGTCCTTGTTCTGGAACACTAGGAAGGCAGACTGACCATTGCGCATGAAGACTTCCAGGGCGTTATCCTACGAAAAGGTGCAAGATTGAGTAACACACCCAGACAGCAGCAGTTCCCATGGCCCTCAGTGAGCGGCTGTTTTTCAGCTTTGCAGATGAAATGGCTCCACAAACAAAGGGAGAAAAACACATTTCACAACAATTAAATCACACATTACATTTGGGCACCACGGTCGTTGTCTTGTTATGAAGACAGAAACTTGGTAAACGCACAAATGGAGGAAATATTAACATGTGTTCAGTCATTTTGAACCAAGCACTCGTGCCTCAGGGCAGGATCCCAATCGCTCCGGTCGACTCCCCCTTTATTAAGTCCTACCTGCAACAGGAAGCGCATGAAATGCGCCTCCTTAATGTCCTCATAAGGGTGGCGCCTGCACGAGGGGCCGCTGTCGGATTTGTCCTTGTTAAGCATGCCGCAAATGAAGGAATCCCTGAAGCTGGAAGTGAAGGCAGGAGAAAAGCAGGATTTATCACCACGCACTCCGCTGGCAAGTGTTTATGTGTGCACAGGGTGAGAGGCTGGAAATAATTAGCTACAATAAAAAATATCTACTTTAATTGCACTGTGGCATCATCAGATTATGTACAGATATGGAGACCAAGATCTTTTATGGAACTCAACCAAATAATATAGAAAGGAGAAAGTAAGAACAAGGACAATCGCTGGAACAATCAGAAATGTGTTTAGTGTTTGTCTGTGGCAGTGCACATTAATGTTTACATCTGTTTAGCAGATTTTGTCCAAACGGAGAGCAGAATCAGCCGCCATTCATGCTGCAGGTGCTATGTAGGGCCTTACTCTATTGGTTATGGGATGTGAACCCATGACCTTTCGGACGAGGGCCCTAACCCGCTGAACTTCACCCTGCCCCGATGATGAATTATTTAAGGGGTTTCATTGATTGCAGCCTTCCAATTGTGATATAATGAGAGGTTATTTCTCTCCGCCTGCTAAGGATGGTGTTGATAAGAGAGATGGCAGGTTGCCCTGTCCGGTGAGGTGATGGGAAGTCTCTACCTGCTGGGGTGGTGGCATGTGCAGCAGACTACTCCAGTGGAGGACAGTGTGAAGCCCTCGCAGATATAGAAGTGGGCCAGGCCAAACATCAGCACCCCCTCTGTGAGAATGTGGCCATTGACAATCACCACGCCCAGCTTGCTCTTCACCTGGCAGACCAGACGGACATCACATCAACAGACAGACATCTAGCAGAATTCATCGGCAGGTGAGCGGAATACGGCCAAGCTCTGCAGAGGAGCCATAGCGCTGTGGAGGGGTGCCAGAGCTGTCATTTTATTCAATAAAACATTAACAGATACAAAAATTAAATGAAAGCGAGAAATGGCCAGTCTTCAGTTTCCTCGATCTGGGAGAAGGGCTCGTCCGTGGCATGATATGCGGCAGTCATCACAGAGTGCTCCTTTAGAGGGGAGATTTCTCCTTTTTCAGAGTGGAGGTATCAGGAGATCCCTGGGCACACCATGACTGATTATTCTGAGTGCTCCATTACTGCTGACACATGGTGCACACGCACACACACGCACACACAGGCACACACAGGCACACACACACACAGTCCATGTATTCCTGTCTTTATGGGGACTCTCCATTAATTTCTCCAGGAAAAACCCTAATCCAACAATGACGGCCTTAACCCCAACCCTACCCTAACCTTAACCATAAGTAACCAAACGAAATACAAGACTTTTGGTTATTTCAGTTTTTTGTTTGCATTAACAGATTTTTGTAAAATTGAGGTAATTCCTGTTGGGACTAAAAAATGTCCCCATAAGGTGAAAAGTTACAGGTCCCCACAATGTAATAATTACAAACTCACACACACACACACACACATGGACTGAGCAGTACGAAATGCAGCCCCGCAATAAGAATGGGCGTTGGTGACACTTTCATTTGCATGACTAATTTTATTGTTCCAGTTCATTTCACAGAGCCTTTCTGCACCTGGCCCCCTCCCTGTTATAGCCTTGGCCCGACCCCCCTGGGACCCCTCTCCCAAACCATATGGGGCACCAGTTAAACACCATTAATACTGATCAATTCGGGTCCCCCGTCGCTGGTCCCAGTGACGGGATCCGGGTGGTTATTGCATGTATTAATCAATGACACGCCAGAGGAACACTGCAAGCTCCAAGCGTGTCTCCCACACTAGGGCCCACCTGGTGCTCCAACCCTTCAGTGCCCAAACGCCGGGCACATGCCAGCGGGCGTGCTGTTAAACCCGCACTTTTAATGCTTTTATACTCTTCACTCTCTTTTTAATTATCTTACTGGGGACAATATCTCTGGCGCCCTGGTGCAGGCCTAACCCAGCGCAGAGCGAGGTGATGGAGCGTATTCATACTGGCACAGCGTCAGCACTCAGTAAGACACTCATCTGCAGATATTATGGGTAGCATTTAAAAAAAAAAAAAAAAAACCTTTCTGCTCATTTGTACGAAACAGTGCTTCTAGTTGCCAAATCGGGGCGTTTCTGAGATTTGACCCTTCGAGGGGGATTCAGTACCAAAGAAATATGGGACAAAATCGCTAAATAGTTTTGAAATAATAATGTAGTGAGACAAAAAAACAGGGCGGTCACTGGGCATGCTAACAAAAACAAAATCACCCTGGTCAGCCAGCAGCTCGCAAGACACCTCCATGTCCTGAACTATAAAAGGTGAATGAAGGGTCACAAACTGAATAGCCACCGTACCCTGGAGACCCGCCTCAGTAAATAGCCGGCGGCGTTAGAGCCAACGTCACGCCGGGACGATCGCGGTGGCCTCTTCCGCCAACATCCAGCCCCCCCCCCCCGGCCCCCCAGCACTCATTCATCAGCGCCATGAAAAGGACACTTGAGTAAGTTGTCATTCTGCGGCCCTCTAATTATTTGCCGGTGTGGGGCGACGCACGCAAGGCAGCGTGAACTGTGCCTGTAGATTAATGAGCATGAAAGGAACGATTCATCTGACAGGCGTCGCAGCAGGACTAAAAACCTCTAAATGAATACAAGACAGTTGATGTCACCCCCTGCCGTTTTTATTAATACTTCTGTCAGGCACACGCAGCCTGACGCTGAGGCGGCAAAGGCCCCTCCGTCCCGGGAAGAGACGGGGGCCTCCCGTTAGCGTGAAGCTGGACAGCTGCTGGCTGTGCGGCCCGATATAAAGGGGGCATTCTGCCCCCTAGTCAGGTGAGAACGATTAGGAAAACGGGGGTTTCCCAGGATTTCCCAGCCTACCTGACATACACATCTGTCCTGCTGTTTCGGGACCCTCATGGGGATATATGTGGATCCTTTCTGGACTGTTCCTTAAGCTTGGCCATCTCTGGAGCCCTCCCATAGCCTAGCTCGAGAGCCTTCGTGTACTGGGTGACAGGTCCTGCATGACTGGCTGAGCACCACAACACCGCTGCAGAGCACTGACCTGCTCAGCCTCTGCCAGCTCCTGCAGCACTAGCTGCGTGGATGCGCAGAGCTCGGAGGGCTCCTCGGAGGGCTCCTCGACGGGCGACAGCGGCTCCTTCAGGGAGGGGAAGAAGGTGAGCCGCTCGCAGTCCCGGCTGGTCTCTTCCTCCTCCTGGCCGGCCTCATATACTGCAAAGAGTTCTGTGTCTCACACACACACACACACACACACACACACACACACACACACACACACACACACACAGGGCAGCCTTAGTTTACCTAGAGCACCACATGGGACTCCTAGACTGAATAAATGTAAATATGATTTTCCTCAATAAACAAAACAGCGGGGGTCCACAAACTGTTGTATCCCAAGTGGACTCACTTGCATGTAAAAGCAATTCCTGGGTGTATGAAGCTTTGTAAATGCAAAATAATTTGTAAATGCAATCACTCTACAAGAAAGCAAACCGTGTGTGCATGCGTGTGTGTGTGCTTGTGTGTGTTTGTGCAATGCCAACCCCAATATGATGGCAAAACCTGAAAAAGCAGGCCTTGTGGAGATGCCCTGACAGGGAAACTCCTGTTTTTACAACATCTGCCTGTTAATGTGTGTTTTCCTGTTTCATCTGCCAGTGAAAGGGATAACCCACGAGTATGGCCATGCATCAGGTGTGTATTTCACTGCAGGAACTGTTCCTAATGCTGTAACACATTTGTTTTAACCAGAGCTTGAATTGTTGCAGGTTCATATGGTTACGAATAAAATCGTAATAACTGCGAGTCCACGCACGTGTATGTGTGTGTCTGTGTCAGTGTCTGTCTATGAGTCTGTATGTCAGTGTCTGTCTGTAAGTCTGCATGTCAGTGTCTGTTTGTGAGTCTGCATGTCAGTGTCTGTCTGTGAGTCTGTATGTCAGTGTCTGTGTGTGAATCTGTACGTCAGTGTCTGTGTGTGAGTCTGCATGTCAGTGTCTGTCTGTGAGTCTGTATGTCAGTGTCTGTCTGTGAGTCTGCATGTCAGTGTCTGTCTGTGAGTCTGCATGTCAGTGTCTGTCTGTGAGTCTGTAAGTCAGTGTCTGTGTGTGAGTCTGCATGTCAGTGTCTGTCTGTGAGTCTGTATGTCAGTGTCTGTCTGTGAGTCTTTATGTCAGTGTCTGTCTGTGCCCGCCACACCTGGCTCTGCCTCTGTGCTCTCGGGTGCTTTGCCTTCTTCCACAGGGTCCCATTTAGCTTGCAGACTCAGGCGAGATGCCGGGAACTGGAGAATGACATGGCAGAGCAGAGGCTCATGAAGGGCCGCCATCGCCAGCCACCCTGCCGCCCACTTCACCATGGCGATGCGATACCTTCTTAGAGCGCCGCAGGGCCTTCCTGCGGATCCTAGGCCTGGTGCGGCCAGGTCCCTCGGAGCCATCCAGCACCCAGCCGCGTGACACCAGCACCCCAGGCCCGGGTCCAAACAGGCCTCTCTCCCGGAGCAGATCTTCCTCCCAACTGGCCCAGCGCCGACTGACACGGGCCTCCTCACACCGCATTGCCTGCAGGGCAGGAGATGCAAAGCACCGATGTGAGTGCCAACCCACTGAGCCCGGCTCCAGAGTGGCCAGCAGGGGGCAGCGGTGAGGGGGTAGGCACCTGGGTATGGTTCTTCCGAAGGTTCTCAAATATCTCCTGAGCAGACCTCTGCTGACTCTCCATGTAGAACAGGTACTCCTAGGAAGACCAAAGAGAGCGAGAAGGTGAGGTGCATGCGGGCGCGGGACCCAGGTATGCTGGAAGGTGACATTTCATGTAACCCTGGCTGCTCACAACACTGCCTTGACTTTTGCTGCAATGCAGCTCTGCACCCAGTAACTGTATGAATTTCCGTAGGTCTGTTTGTGCTGTAGGTTTTATCGATGCTAAATTACGTCGCGCAGCAAAATAACCTACTGGCTACAGAGCGCACAATAAAACCTGCCTCCAAATCCAATTGTTTTCAGTGTGTGATAATTAAGTTAAGCTATAATATGAGCACAGCATGATGGGGCTCCTGGCTGCCCCCCTGTGTCGATGTCCTGCTGATATATTGCACTGACTGGCATTAGCCTGCAGGGGGCCCAGGCACGCGCTAACAGCACACTCACATGATGCTCTCCTACAAGGTCATTAAGCCGCTAATCACAGCGGCAGGCCTGGCCAGCTAGTGTGCCGCTCCGCGGGACGCCGCCATAAAGAGCAGCCTGGAAAGCCCATTCCCTCAATCTCAGAGGGCCCCGTTTAACACAACGCTGCCCCACGCTGGGTGTCTGGCTAAATTAAACAGCGAGGAGGGTGTGGTATTGTAACAGGCCGAGTGAGTGTGCCCACGACTCCGGCTACAGTTGTGTCTGCCTGGATCTGTGCATCATGTACGCTACCTTATCAAGCACTGAGTGTTCTGGATAGATACAGAGAGTCCCTGCAGAACCAATAGACACACTCAGCCGGCCTCAATAAAAGCAATGCATTAACTGAAAGCCGTGAGAAGATACACATTTCGCACATTAAAGGTTATGAAAATTCTCTCAGAGGCACTGCCTAGGGAAGGGGATTCTGGGAAAGGTCATTTTAATGATGGGAATTCTGGGAAAGGTCATTCTGTCCTCTACATGAAAAATGACAGGTCAACACATAGTGTTGTTAGGGAACCAGTGCTTAATTGTAACAGCCTGCTTATAATCCAAATTGTTTATTAAAAAAAACATAAGTAATATATAGCATTAATTACAATTCTTATTTAATAATACCTCCTTTGCTTCCATAGCCACTCTACATTAAATATATAACTCTTAACAGCCCCTCAGCAATTAACATCATGCTAATTTACATTTTAATTACTTCCCAAGAAAACACTATCTTTGTTGATAGCACAACATAATGTCAACTTCACTGTGCATAGTTTGTGGATGTGTAATGAACTTAACTCGATCATTAGTGATGTTAATCATCTTTATAATATGCTGATAAAGATGATTATGCAAATGGAAGGCTGTTTTCTGAAATAAATCCCTTTAACGTTTGGGCCAAAATGCTTCGGAGGACATCTGCGATCGACATTTACCATACAAAAGCAACATGTAACAGATGAGACAGATTTCCCAATTTCCTTTTAAATGGAAAACCGATGAACTGTCAAAGGCACCGCTGAATTTCCGACAACTGGGAGCAGATCAGCACGCACTCAAAAACACACACTGGTGCAACACAGCCCTCTGGTTTTAGGGCCAGAGATAGAAAGTTCAGCTCCAGAAAGTACAAATCCGGACCAAGATTTTGTTTCAACCAAGCAGTTTGACTCTTTATACTCCATTAATTAGTCAGGAATCACATGGAAGTAGAAACCTTGACCTAAACGGAGGGGTAACCTTCAGAAGAAATACCACGGTTCAGCTACACAGTATGATTAACCCCTCAAAACAGAAATACACTGCAGTTTGGCAAAAATACACCTGAGCTTCCAAGATCTATCAAATAACACAAACTGTCAATGCACAACAGCGAAAACCGTAACATTTAACCGTACCATAGTAACTCAGTTACTGCTCAAGTACAAATCATGAAGAAATATTGTAACTGTATGGCATACATGAACTATTAATGCATATGGGCATGCACAGTATGTTAATTAATATATTAAATAACAGTGTAGTACTAAATTATTTGTGCTCTTCCAAGTAAAATGCTACCGCAAAAACTCCACAAAAATTGTGTAAGGCATGCAATGTCATTACGTATAGTGCTCACATGTAACGTTCTGTTAACCTGTTACAATCACGGCCAACACCATTGGCCATGAATCCGGGGGGGGAATACCTACAAACAATTTAATGCAAACTGATGAGACTTCATTAATAATAGCCTCAATTGTTCTGTAGTCATACATCAGTACTACATACCTGTTTCAGTGAATAATATCCCCACTCCTGACTTGAAATGACGCCTCCCCCCCTTGCACAGATGTGTTCTCAGGTGCATGGTCGACACAACTCAGAGCTCCCAGCATCATTTCTGGGAATTTTGGCAGAGGACCTGCGCCGCCCTTTAGCCATAAGCCATGGGGCTTTCATAAGTATCAGTGGACAGTCGCAATGCGTGATGGCAACTTCCACAAAGCCCAGTAAAAAATAAGCAATAATAATCATCGCTCCCTTTTCTCTCAACTCCGAGTGGGACAATTTATCAAAACAACTGATAGGCTGTCGGGGGGTGATATGATAAAGAATAACACAAAATGAATAATGCTTTCATCAGATTGGGAGTTCCTATAATTACAGTGCCGTTTGTCAGCGAGCGGAGACAGCAGTTGTGGAAACACCAATTTCATGCCCTGACGGCTGAATGAGAGAGGCGCACCTCCTTTTCCAGATGGCCACATCTTCACTGGAGGAGCTAATGATGCGCTTGTGTTTCCAGGGAAAACACAACAAGGCGGCCGTCTTTAACCTTCAGCGGCTAACTGTATGTTCTACAGAATGTTCCCAGGGAAAAATTAACAAATATCAATTACACTGCTCAGTGAGGTGTAATCGGCTGTAATAATCTAAATGAATTTAAGGGAATAATTAAACAGACCCCAGGGCATGCTGCCCCCCCCTCCCTCCTCCCCCCGTGGGACGACACAAGGGGCCATGTGCTCACCTGTGGGGGGCAAAACGTCACACCACCAACCAACCGCCACAGCGTGATTGGTGCCAAAGACACGGCTGCACACACACACATACACAGCCAAGTGCACGCGTGTGCGTTAGCGCGCTCCTGAGTCTGTGTTCACACGGCTCCTCCAGTCAAACACTGACAGGCTTTTCTCTGCTTGACTGAAATTACCTTATTAATGATGTATGAGTATATATCCTAGTGCCAGAAAATAGTCTTGGAATTGAGTGCCGTATGTGGGTGCATGTCTCGCTGCACGGTATTACACTGACACAATCTCCTCTCAGCCAAAACAGAACATGACCCTGTCTGAATGACTGGGACATTGTATGAATTAAATATGAATGCTCTTTTAAGTGCCGAAAAGGCCAGCCTACCCCTACCTCGGCACTCAGCAGCACCCCCTACCTTGGGCATGCAGAATGATTCCCTGGCCAGCCTCTTCTGGGCCGAGCGCACCGCTGCCTTTAGGGGGCTGTGCTTGCCCTGCTGGGCCCGGTTCAGCTTCTTTTTCTGGGAATCTAGGGGAGTTCAGGCAAGAGGAGCAGTATGTCAAGATCACACGGCTACACGTGTGTCAGCCTGCATGCTGCGCAGCGACCCGTGTGCCCGCCGTACCGATGAAGAGCTGCCACGCCTTCACGCCGGTCTCCTCCCACAGGGGGCTGATATCTGCCATGCTCAGCGCCCCGTCCTTCCCACCAGGCTTTGCAGAGATATCGATCTTGTAGGCTTCCTCCAGCATGGCTCGCCGCTCCGACATCAGCCGCCCCCACATCGCTTCCGCCAGCGCCTGCAGCTGGGACTCCACTGCTGCGGGAACAACAGACAGTGAGCCGACTATGGGCAGAAAGGGATGCATATCACAGGAAGACAGGAAGGGAACTGAAAAGCAGAGCTTGGTCTTGGCACTAGTAGGGGTGCGGACTGGAGTCACTGACTCACAACTCGATTTGGACTCAAGTGTTTTGACTTGAGACTTGACTTACACTCTCCAAGGAAGTGACTTCTTCCCATCTCTAGGTATTAGTGTTACACTGTGTGTCCCCTTGTTTGTCCCAGTGAGGTCAAGGTCACTTTGTGTCCAGATGTGACCCGGGTGATCCAGTGAGCATGTCTTGACCCTGGTAACTGTGTTCTGATGCCACACCACTAATCTTGCATCTCGGTGCCATCCTGGGAGCTGCAAGCCCTGTTGAGGCTCTGCTGGCCCTTACAGGAAGTCCCGCCCCTTACGCTAATCACAGGCAGGACCAGATCTTTCCCAGTATCTCTCACCCTCGGCGGAATCTGGGGCCTCACACACCACGCCTGAGGAAGTGTTCTTATGCGGGAAAAGATGGCGCCAGATTTTCTTCATGTGCTTCTTGTGCGTCCCGCAGCCAAAGCCATCCGTGTAACTGGAAGCGAAGGACAGAGCTGCGTCAGAATAACCCGGGCGGTGCAGTCCGGCAGAAAGGGAGCTGAGGCAGCAGGCGGCCTCACCTGCCCGATTTGATGAGGAAGAGACAGTGCTGGAGGCAGGTGAGAAAGGCAAGGCTTCCATTGTAAGTAGCCAGGACCACATCCCATTGCTGCTGCAGCACCTCCATAGCCTGCAGGACCAGCCGCTGCTCGTCTGGCGTCTGTCTTGGTCGCGACAGGAAGTACAGCAGGGCTCTGTTGATGCTGCTGTAAAGGGCACTCACTGCTTCTTCCCTCTGACCTCGGGCCTTCTCAATGGCCTGACAACAGCAGGAGGGTTAACTAACTATAGGTTAGGCCTTCTTAGCTAGGTAAGGCTTCAGGGGAGAAATGCAAGCCATTTATGAGCAACACTAAACACAAGTACGGATCAGGCCACTGAAACAGGCCTCGACTGGCCCATCACAGTCCTTAAGGTCGGCGTGTCCCCAACCTTCTACACACTTACCACTACAATCTGTTCAGAAATAAACACCAGGAGCTTCTCTGGCTCCACCACAAACATCCCGGCATATAGTTTTTCCACAAGTTTCTTGCTGAAGAAGGAGACATTTTCAATCAGTGTAGTGACCTGTCCGTCTGGTCCAGTGTCTGTGGAAAAATCGTCGTCAGGTCAATGTCTGTCCTGGCATCAGCAAGCAGTGAGGCAGCAAAGTGCTGACCATACAAAGTGTTTATCGACTCGATTTCAAATGACTACTTAGACTGCATAAACCGAACGCGCATATTAGACACATAAAAATCACGTGAGCTCATCATCATCGTGGGATCATGGGATTATCCTGGAAACATCATAAACAAGTGTGGGATGGTACCATCTCTGAACATATGTCCCTTAATGGCTGGAAAGTACCATTCTCAGCCAAGTGTGCTGAGCATGTGTTACAAAAGGACCATACCATTTCTGGCAACATGGGTGCACTGGCCTTCCTCCTGGCAGGTCATGTGAACGATGTCCATGAGGAACTCCAGCATCTCTGTCTGGAAGCTCTGCTTCTGCTCATGTGAGGCCACCTCAGGGGAGGACTGTGAACCGCGTCCAAGGTGACACGCAGCTGTTAGCAGTGCATGGCTAATACACAGTGCCTTTCCTTAAAATTGGGCAAACAGTGGCCCCTCATGGAGAAAATAAATGGCGACGCTCCACAGAACCGCAGATTCGCAGTTATTCTGCTTTGACCTATATAACATCCCCAGAAGTTCTGACAGTACTGTCATCATCATTTACACTCTAATGCAATTGAATCCAATTACATCATTCGAGGGTACAAGAGTTTTTCCCTCTGGGATGTGAACATCTTCTTGTTGTGTGACAGACACAGGCCCAAACCCCCCCCACACACACACCTCTCACCTCTAGGAGCAACACCAAGGGGTGCAGCTGGTCTTTGGCAGAGACGTTGATCAGGCTGTCCATCAGGAGGATACGGATGAAGTCACACACCTGCTTGCGAGCTGGGTGGGCTGTCTGCAGCATGCTTTCCGAAGTCAGGGTGTCCTGTGGAACCAGGGGAGACTCAATTTCTGCAGCCACGCCTGAACTTCCGGTGGAAACACCCGAGACTGACCTCACAGGGCTCGGGTGGAAACACAGTCCCTGCCAGTGAGTGCAGGAAGGCAGGAGATGCCCAGAGCGGATCCTTGGGGTACATGCTGTGGACCAGACAGAAGAACTGCATGACACTGCCAGGGTACAGCGTCTTCCAGGAGGCCTCTTCTTCTATCAAGGGCTTCATGAAGTGCGGAAGATGAAACATCAAAACAGAAAGATTACATTCTGAGAGAGGCTGAGGCATGTGACGCTGCCAGGTGGGGGCAGCACTTATCTCACAGTATATTGACAGCGCTTAATGAATTAAAAGGTTTCTTCTCTAATTTTCCATGGATGCTAACCTCACTAATGATGGCTCTGACCAGCTCCAGGAGAACAATAGCCACATCAGCACACAACAGCAGCCCAGCGGTCCCATTAACACAGTCGATCACCCCCTGTAGGACCTCATCAATGTCCAGCTAGAGGTCAAGAAGAAGAACAGTGGTGTCATAAATGCTTTCTTTTTTGAAAATTTGTACATTTTACATTCAATGACACAGACCACCAGCATAGATCAAGGGTCCCCAGTCACATTTTATCAGAGTTTGTTCTACAAAGGTTACCTGTTCAAACAGCAATGGAAATCCCAAAGATTAATGAATTCTGAGATGTCCATCTCTATGTACCATCCAGCCACATCTGTAAGCAACCATTTCTGGGCTATAAGGCCCATTACCTTGCCGTTGAGGCTCTCGAAGTCTGTCTTTCTCAGTAAGAGCACCGCCAATATGCCGTAGACCTGAGGAATGCCGACATGATGCAGCAGAAGCTTCTGCAGGACCTGAAAGCCGCCACATGTGCTGCTCAGAACCTCACAAGGCCAGGCCTGAGCTTTCAGGCTATCTGCAAGATGATTAGCAAAGAAAACAATGAAATGTTGACATGAAAATGGGATTCTTCAAGCTATTAGCTATGATCCCCCCACCTCATTCCTCAAAAAATGCCATGTGTAGGTACAGTGCACCTACACTGGTCACTCAATATACTTATGATATACAAATGCTACATGTGTCACCCCATATAACAAACAGATCTGCTTTGAGTACAAAAAGTGACCCAAAGAAACCAATGAAAGACCAACGGTTCTGCGGTACCCAAGAAGATCGGTGACTCCCCCTGCAACCTCTGCAAGAGTGATCTGGAGGTTAAACCCTCCCGGAATTTGGTCAGGAGCACCGGTGTGGACAGAAAGCAAGCGAGCAGTGTGAGCCCACGTAGGACCGTGCTAGAATGAAGGTGTTCCTGCAAGAAGAGGAGGAACCAATCCGGCCCAAGGGCAAAAAACATGTCCTCCTGGTTCCTGTCAGAACACAAAGCACCCAGAGATGTCAGAGTGGGTGAGGAACACCATCACACCCAAAAACACAGAAGAACAACATCTGACATGACAACTTCAGTCTGAGTTTCCCAGGGTCACTAAGGCTTTACGCTTGGGGCTGAAAGCCAGTTAGATTCTGAATATGTGTCTTTAGTGAACCTGGCTATATAAATTGTTTTGAGCAAAAGAAGAAATTCTGATAAAGACAATAATATTTCACTCACTTCACAGCGAGCGCTCTGTCGGAGTTGGTTAAGGACAACAGCATTTCAAGCAATTGGTTCCGTATCCAGACTGATCTTGCAGGTGTTTGGCTCAAAGCTACAAAAATTAAGTTGAAGAAATGAGTTTATATGACAGCAGGGAGGCTGATGGCTATCATCTTCAATGAATTTATCACGCAAAGCTCTATTATATGCAGAATTGACAGCGGTTTTAAAAAAAATAATGCTTCCATTTCTGAAATACACCCACATTGGAATACGAGTCCCACAGTGGGTAGTAGTACCTGGTGAGGACATGTCAGCATCGGAAAATATGACGTTTTCATTCAAGGACGGGGGCAGCAGCGTGTAAATCATAAACAGGCCGAGTCTGGCAAGATAAAGGAAAATGTTTGGAGGGACCTTTCCAGCCAGGCTTTGAAAATGGTGACATGAAGTCAACTCCCCCACCAGAGAAACACACATCAGTGACTGGGATGCTCAGCTCATTCCAGAGGACAAGAGGACAAAGAGCTCCTTACTAAGGCTCGTCCCCCGCATCCCTCATGCGAATGAATGACAGGGCGGGGGCAGAAACGAGTCCCCCACCTGCACAAGTCCGTGGTGCTAAAATGGCCGATGAGCAGGAGCTTGACAATCGTGGTGATGATGGAGACCTGCTGGCAGTTCACACCAGGCTCACTGAGAAGGAACAGCATCCTGTTCATCACGCCAAGGGAGTGCATGACCTGAGCATTTTGCTGGCCGCAGC
>JABFEA020000067.1:12226482-12264190 GCA_019775915.2 Cyphomyrus plagiostoma | reverse complement strand
TAGGGGGCAACACAACAGCAGAGTAATGGTAAGGCCTGTCCGGCTGGCCGCAGCTAAGGGGCAACACAACAGCAGAGTAATGGTAAGGCCTGTCCGGCTGGCCACAGCTAGGGGGCAACACAACAGCAGAGTAATGGTAAGGCCTGTCCGGCTGGCCGCAGCTAAGGGGCAACACAACAGCAGAGGAATGGTAAGGCCTGTCTGGCTGGCCGATTCAGCGCTTATGTTGAGCCTGCTGTGTTCTGCTGGGAGTAAGAGTAGGGAAAGTCCACACAGCGTGTAATGGGGGGTGTGGCTCAGCGGGTTAAGCCTCGCTGCCTATGATCAAAAGGTTGCTGCCCGGCTTTTGGCAGAAAAGTCACTTCTCTGTTAGACACATGGACATGGCCTGCGATCTACAAATTGATAAATTACCTGACCCTGCACTCAAACCCCAAGCTTCACACTCCATGCACAACCATGTGCGTGTGTGTGTGTGTGTGTGTGTGTGTGTGTGTGTTTGTGTCTGTATGTATATATTTCATGACAGGGACCAAATGTCACCACAGTATGTTAAAAACCAGTTATTTTTATGTTATGTCCATATTATACGTCCCCAGAAGGGAAAGATCCACAGTATAATAATTTGCAACTGCACTCAAAAAACTAAAAATGCCAATAGTCATGTATTTTGTTTGGTTACTTATGGTTAAGGATAGGGCTGGGAAGGGGTTAAGCTTCGCATTGCTGGGATTAGGGTTTTGCCCATAGAAATGAATGGAGAGTCCCCACACAGATATGAATACAAACGTGTGTTTATGTGTGTATTTCTCAAAGGAGAGCATGCTGGGACATGGGGAAAGGAACATTCAAATGTACTTGTGCAAATGGAAAATAAAAGCATCATTTAATTAATGGGGAGGACAGTGCTTGAAGTGGGCCAATACTCACCAGTATACAGTATGAGGACCTCTTTGTGTTTGAATTTCACCCAGCACTGAATAACAAGGGATAGTACCAGCACCCGGTTTCCCCACTTCAAGCACTGCGGGAGGAATGTCTGTCTGGTCACCTAACACTGACCTGGTGATTGTCTCCTGATCAGGACATGTGCACTGGTAGCATTTCATTACAGGGATGTGGAAATACCCCACAGGAAGCACGGAAAGTTTGCTCAAGTTCACTTGAATGATTTTATGTAAAACTCGGTGAATGTGAGAGAGCAACAGATTAGGAGCTTCATACTGCTTCATAAGAATTACCTGGGAGACTTCAGAATATCGGCGAAGTGATTCAGCACCAAAAAGTCAAGGCTTTCCGGAGCATTCCTCCACACCTGAGGAGAAAAGAAAGTAACGGTAATTGCTTTAGCAGAAATTTCTATTCTAATTGTGTAATTCTGTTATATGTTGCCATAGTCTCTGACTGCCTTGAAACATCTGCTAGTGTCACGCCCACTTTTTAACTGAAATCTCTAGCACCGTTACATGTAAGTCGACGACCCGACATTAGAATTATCCATTTATTACACTTATTATGCAGACACTTTTGTCCAAAGTTATGCACAATAGTGAAAGCGGTGTTAGCCAGTCCTTGCAGCAACTGGGTTTAAGGGTCTTGCTCAAAGGTCCAGTGGTGACATCACTCTATTGACAACTGGATTTGAACCAATAAGCTCCAGATCATGGGCACAAGTGGACTTACCCACAAAGCCACATACTGGCCCAGGTACTGGTTTGCTTAAACTGGGTATCCAGCAGAATAAAGTCATCCAGCAAGTACCATAAGGAAGACAGCATCCTGTGAGCAGGCTTCCAGACTAGGTGCTACCTCAAAGTCACAGAGCAGGTCCTGGAAGGCGCTGAGGTTCAGCACACTAGCTGAACAGCCCAGTTCCATGGAGCCTGTGATGGACAGGAGCAGCTGGAAGGTCCGGCTGCTGATCAGGCGGCTCTTCTTCCTTAGCAGGAAGGCCAGCATCTGGAAACAGAATGTAGACTGAGCCATACGGGGGCTTGTTGAGCTAAAAGGACACATAGCCACACAGCTGACCTTCACTGAGGTGTGAAGGAGACACTCAGACTGGGGCAGGTCCCGGAGACCCTCCTCAGTGGCCAGCGCTCTGATACCTTGTATCCCTGGATCCTGTTCATTTCCCTCTCCATGCCAGGACTGGTACTCAGCACCGACAACAGAACCTTAACAGCTGCGTACAAGGAGCTGTCATCCGACGCCATGGCGACAAAGCTAAGGACCACAGCCGGGCCTCCAATGTACTGGAAGCTGTTGGCTGCACTGTGAGACTGAAATGTCCGGACTCCTAAAAGAAGTTCCACAACAAAAGCACAATTAGACATAATGATGGGGTCCCAAGTTCACCATCTGTTTTAATCATCTTTGCCAGTATGAAGCTTTTAGGTAACTGGTCCAAATGACCTTACATGTTACACAAATGCTACAAATCATGATGCAAACATTAATTAGAACACCTTCTGCATGAGACAAGTGCAAACTAATTATAAAACAAACAGACTCTCAATGGCACCTCTGTGATGATAAACATCTACCTGAATGCCCAATCAGGGTGGCTCCTATGGTGCGAGATGTTCCACCGAGGTGCTGAGAGATGTTCTTCAGCAGGTACACAGGAGTGCAGCTATCACGTGATGTGATGCCCATCTGAAAAGTGCGAAAACATTAAGGCCTTAACATTCAGGGTCAAAAAGCTTATGTGGAAAGGGACAGTGTGTCTGCCAAGTACCATTTTTATGAGTCTTTGACTGACCTCTTTGGCAATAAGGCGGCAGTCGACCTCATTGTAAACTTCTCGAACCTCAGCGACTGTAGTGACTGTGGCTACTTCTGGGTTGATGCCAAATGAAATCCTTTCTTCAGCTATGATCTTGACTATGGACGTGTCATCATTCACTGAAAACAAAAAAAAAATCTTTAGACTCTCAAAATGCCGAGCAGAACAATGGGATCAGATCCAAAGGCTGAGGGGAGCTAAACTAATGGAAAGCTAAGGCCTGCTTCTTTATTGGACATTCATACAGAGTTCTTCAGTATGGCTGCTTCTTAAGAGCTTCTGCACACACCTAATGGGCACAGTGCCTGGTAGTTTCCAATGTACTTTGTGCCCTGGCTGTACATGACTTCTACAGCTTCATGCGTCAAGACCTCCTCAAACAAGTAGGTGGGACCAACACGCCAGATCAAGGAGGATGGCTGTTTCCATAGCAATGGCGTGCCGATGATTCCACACACATCGATGACTTTAGTGGGATCCATTGAGATGCACAGCCCAGGAAACGGCTGAATGTACTTCATCTACCAGAAAAGTCAGATAAAAGAAGCTACAATGGCACACTGTGCGACACATCAGACTGTAGGTGTTCATACGAAGCTCTCCAATACAATCGGCCAAGACAATCACCTTGGATGTTCCTATCTTGGTTCCATTTAGATAGACTGTTACCCAACAGTTTTTCTTAATGTCCTTGGCAATGGTCAGAACCAGGTGGTGCCACTGAGCTGGAACCAGGTGTTTGGAGGTATTGAAGCGAAGCACAGCTGGCAGGGAGCTGTGTGCCTGTGCATCTGGTTCCATCATATCTGCAAAGGACACAGACCACAGGCCATCGTCACACCCACATCTTATCTTCGGGGATGATTGTGACGTAGATAGCCAGCTAACAACTACACCACACAAATGCAGGCAACACAATTCATATACTATCTTTGTGGGGACTCTCCATTAATTTGTATGGTCATAACTCTGATCCCAACTATGACACTCTTAACCTTCACCCAGCCCTAATCTTAACCATAAGTAACCAAACAAAATACAAGACTTTTGGCTATTTGAGTTTTTTTTAATTGCATTTACAGATTTTTATGAAATTGAGTCACCAGAAAAATGTCTCCATGATCTAGTGTAACCCCCCTACATACATACACACATACAAATGTCTACCAACACAATGAGGGATTCAAATAACAAAAACTTAAAAATAGGAAATTTCTGCAGGGAACAAATGCACTATATTCTTGTACTTTTACTTCCTGTTCCTTACCGAGAAACTGAAAGGATTCTTCCTCTGTTGAGACCACCAGGTAGCGGTCGGGGCAAGACACGCTCACTGTGAAGCAGGAGTACTGCAGCTCGGCTCGGGACATGTGCCGTATCATGGTGAGCAGCCGCACAGGGTGGGCATCACGGGCCGTACTGAACTGGCTGATGAAGAACCAGGTAGAGAACGAGAGACCGGCAGCTGGCGGAAAGCCACGGCAGTCTGCACGGAAGAAAAAGAGCAACATGTCTGGGCCTGCATTTGTCTGCACGCATCTCCATTTGTGTTTGCATCTGCATCAGTTTGCGTCTGTGATCATCTGACTTTGTGTCTGCGCACGTCTGCACTGGCATTGCCACACATCTGTATCTGCATCAGTCTGCGTGTGTCAGCAAATGTTTGCATCTGCGTTTATTTGCATGTGCTCCCATTCATCTGAGCATGTTTGCATCTGGATTTGAACATGTCTGCCTGCATCTGCGCAAGTCTATGTGCCTGCCATATGTCCACATGTGCGTCTGCATTCATCTGCATGCATTTGTATACATCTGTGTGCATAGATATCTGCATCCGCGTGTACTGACTTTCATCTGCACGCGTCTGCATCAGTCAGTATGGAGAGCAACAGTCTTCAACCTTCACTCTCAGGCTTCCTATCTATGCAAGTATTCAGTTTGAGGCACTCACTATACCCAATATACCCTAATTAAAACAATTTAATATTCTCTCTGTTCTGTGATTATTAGTAAATATGAACAGAGCTGGAAAACCATTATGACTCCAAGATTAAAGAAACATTGCTACAGATGCAAGAGTCATCCTGAAAACAGCTAAAATGCACAGGATCTGTAGTCTTACTACTAGAAAGAGTCACCTGCAGTACTAACCCAAACAGCATGAATGCAATCCAAGTGAAATGGCAATCTGCGGACCCTTACCACTTCCGATGCCACCTGTCTCAATGGAGTCGGCGCTGACTCCTTTCACAGTAGCTACAGATGGAAGAAAGAGGCACCTGTGTGGATAAGATGCTGAAATCGGTCACCGTTCACGAGATCCGAGGTCAGACCTGCATGCACATTTGTTATCACGATAAGACTGCCGGCCCGGAATCTCACCCATATCCACTGAATCTCATGTCAAACTCCACAAACGACGGCATGGTGGTCACCCGGTGCGGCTGCAGGGTCCGGGGCGACGTCATGGAAATGAGACTGACAACACGGTGGTGAGGGACGGTGCAGTTGGGGGACATGGTCAGTAAGCTGTAGCTGTGTTTCAGCTTCTTTTTGGGGGCTTTGGTTTCTTGACTCTGTTTGAGCTCTGCTACATCCGAGTCACACCCTTATTATAGAAAGCAACACAGAAAAACCATATTAATAATCACGGAGATCTGTGCGTTTTTATCCAGTTTATTTCCAGTGTTTTTATTGCACAACCAAAAATAAGAAATGTGCGCAGATGAAGTAAAAGACATTTTTTAAACAGCGAGGAGGAAGATGGACGTTTGAGAAGGTCGTGTTTTACCATTCTGGGCAGCAGGGTTTGTCAGCTCACCAGGTGTATCCTGGACAGCACACATCAGCGGCTGGCCCAGGCACAGAAACCGCCTGCGAGGCACCATGTCAGGCACACATTAATGGCAGCATCAAGATGGGCGTTAGTCTGTGTCTCATGGGCATCTACGGCAGGGTACAGGGCACAGGCACCCTCATACCTAAGGCTGTATGGGTCAATGGCCTGGGACGCCATCTTCTCAAAGATGCGCACCACTGGCAAGTGTAAAGGGTCATCGGTGCTGTCCAGCATGGCCTGGCAGTGGGTCAGCAGTGTATCCAGAAGGCCTGATTCACACATGATCTGCCGATTCCTCTCCAACTTCACCAGTGACTGGATGTGATGAGCCAAAGACAACTGCACCTCTGCTGCGAGCTGGGAGGGAGCGAGAGTCACCACAGACTATGTCAGCAAGTATGAAGTTACTGAATATATCAATAGCAGCAGTAAGGCGGCCTGCTTCAGAAGGAACTTTAACAAACAGATTCAGGGAGTTTTGAGGGAGAAGAAGTAGCTATTTTTCGAAAACAGCCTGAAACACATCAACCGTGCCTGTTTTACAAACACACCTGGATGTAGTGGATGCTCATGATAAGCACACCAGGGGTGTTTTATAAGATATATTGAGGATTGAAGAAATTCAAAGAAATGAGGGAAATACCTGCGGGTCTCCAGGGCAGAATATTTTCGGAAGGAGAATCATGATAATGTGGATGGCACCCGGATGAAGTATTGTCTCGTCAAACCTAAGCAATCACACAGATTTCACTGAGAAACATTCACTTGAGTAACATAAACATCATAAAAAAACAAAAGTTTCAAAGCTGGTTTACTATGAGTGACCAACCACCACCAACCCTCGGAACTGGCTCATACTAGTTGGCAAAGCACGGTGGGTCTGTTAGCACAAAATGCCTATTGGGTCCAAGGAACTACAAGAGGTGGAACCAACCAATCAGATGTCTTGGTGCTGTCTCCTTTAGTTGCTTGGATCCACCTCTTCTATAATTTGATCAGTTATCGCTTTGAACCAATCATTTTAGAATCATTTTCTAAAATTTCCATGAGCCCGCAAAGCCGGTAATGCAAGAGCTCCAGGCTACTGCCTATTCTGCCTATAGGTAGTGCGAGTCCTGGTTGCATCACTCTCACTATCTGTCAAGCACCACGTCCAGCTTATTGTAACATACCTGCTGTTGCAGCTGCTGGCTGTTGAGGACATGCTGTTTGCGGCCTTGCGGCCCTGCAAGGCGCCAGTGTCCTCCCCCGAGGCCTGGGCTGCATGTGGGTTTGCGTCCTGGACACCCGCCCTGCCCTCGGGGTCTCCCTCACCATCCATTCCCAAGGCAAATCGCTCCAAGAAGCCCACCAGCCTCAGGCAGTCTTGCAGAGGTACCGGCATGGCGGTCCTGGGGTTTGCCGCTGCTTCTCTGAGCTGCCAGAAGGTCCTCCAGGAGCTGCGGTCGTGTGGCCCTGGGCTGTGGCCCTGCGGCTTCCCTGGGAAGCAGCCCAGATCTAGCAGGGCCTCAGCCAGCCTCTCGTAGTGGCCGGCGGCCCGGAAACAGTGCTCGTTTAGCTGGTGCATCTGCACGGCTGTGGCCAGGGTGTGCAGTGTGAGGAAGAGCAGCTCCCGGACGCGGGTGGGCTCCAGCGAGGCCCAGCCCCCCCCCACGTCTTCCCCCAAGGCCCCTGCCATGTCGACCACGATGGAGAGCAGCCCGGTGAACCCCCCCGCCGTGCGGAAGGCTCGCCAGCTATGCGGTTCCTCCAGTACCTTCAGAATGGACTGGGAAGGGAGGAACAGAGAGCAGGGAGACATTTGAGGGAGCGGCTGAAAAAGAGCCCATCTGCACACCAAACCCAGGTGACAAATCTGGAAATATAATCATAGCGTTTCACTTATTACAATTTTATATTGCGGGAATGAATTCAATTACTATCACAGTACGAATTCCAGTGAATTACAGTGAAAATTAAGAACGATTCAGAATGAATATATTAAAATGGGCATTAAAAATTTCCCCAGACAAAAATGTTCTTAATCATGTGGGGCCTCGACATCCATTTAAAATTATACGTGCATGATAAAGGCCAAATATGAAGTAGCATGAAATATTTACCATCAGATATAACCCTGCAGAGCATGTGTGCATATGTGTGTGTGTGTGCATGTAGGTTGAGTGTGTTTATGCATGGCTGCGTGTCTGCGTAAGAGACAGCCGCAGACACAACAAACGGGGGTGGGGAGGGGGGTACGACAGTGGCAGATAGACGCCTCGTCGCGTCTCTAATTCGCTTAACGAGGAAGGATGGGTTTTTCCCAAGCGCTCCAAAAGGGAGCGGAAATAAAGGCCGGACAGATATATAAATAACTAACATGTTACTTCAGAGAGCAGTTCGTGGGGGATGAGCAGAATCGAATTAGCCTTATTCGATTTAGCGCGATAATATATCAAATGGGTAATGTGTCATAAAGAGAGGAAATGTGATTAACACCAATAGAAGTAATCAGAATGGCTGTGACACATCACAGCAGAGGTCACGCTGAAGGCCCCTAACCTCATTATGCCCTCATCGCCTCTGAGTTAGCATCCCCCCTCCTCGGATCTATAAAAACCGGATGTATACAGTAACTCGATAAGTTGGTTAGACGTAATCGGATTTATTTTGCGTGGCGTGATGTGATATAGCTCATAATTTGGGTGTGTGACACGGCAGGCCGAGCGCCCTAATGGGCCAGCGGCTCCGTTAGCGCCTACGAATGTATTAGCGAATCAATCTGAATTTGTGCCTAATGTAATCAGCCTCCTGGCGGCAGGCATAATAAATTCACTGGCTTATTATGTTTTAAATGTGTTACAATTTGTTAAAATTAGACATAAGAACTGAGTTTGCACATCAATCAGAGTACGCACGCTGAACGGAGTTGGGGGGACGATGGTGTCACTGGATATCAGGGGCTGCCTGAGACCTGAACGGCCAACAATCTTATAATCAAGTCAGTCCTGTGAGTCATACAGATAAACACTGAATTCATTTCAAATACATTTACAGACACGTCCTTACAGACATATGGCTGGCCTGTGTTTCTGCAGCAGATCACGCACATATGTACACGTACCTTAAGCAGGTCTTGCCTGAGGTCCAGCTCCGCCTCCGTAGAGGAGCACAGGGCCCCGATAGTGGAGCTCATGTATTCCTCAGGATTAATTTGAGATGCCTGCTCCAGGATGGTGAGGGCGTGTCCTCGTAGCTGTCCATCATCCACAAATATCTTCACGTAGGGGATCATCCCATAGTCTCTGATAAACACTATCAGCAGGTGTTCAGAGGTAGAGATATTCGCAATAAATATTACCTCAATATTCTCGTAAATAAAAAATAGCAGTCGCTAAAAGCACCAAGCTCATGCAGCCAGTCAGTGATCATGGGGATAATACTGCCAAATGCTGAAGCGGGAGCGGTGAAGATGAGGTACAGTGTTACAGGAGCAGCTGTTAGCTGTTAGCCGTTAGCCCTACCGGTATTCCTGACCGACTTCACAGCCAGCGCTGCCACCACCTTCAGCATTTGACAGGTCAGAATCTTCTCAGGAAAATGATCACATGACTCAGCATTTTGCCCTAAAGATGGTGGAAAATTCAGCGGTGAGTTTTTCATCCTCACTGTGCCAAAGACCAGACGACCCATACAGTCTGTGTGTGAGAAAGTGTTCAGCACCATGGAAGAGTGATCGGAGAGAAGCTTATCTCATCAATAAGAAGACATATGTATGAACTGTATACATGCATAAATCTGTGTAAGGACACAAAAGTGCAACATTAAACATACATAGCCAACGGAATAATAAAGAGTTTAAGAAATGAGTTGACAGTCATGTAATCAAACATTTAGAAGATCGGAGCAGATGTTCCTCTCACAGCATATGGCGTAGCAGAATGGGCCTGCAGGACGTACCACTCACGCCAGCCTTCCTCAGCAACTTGGCCTGCTTCTTCAGCTTCTCCAGCAGCTGCTGCAGGAGCCCGGCATCCCTGAGCACGTCGCAGAACAGCTCCGTGTGCAGGACCAAGCCGTGGAGGCAGCCCAGCGCAGCGCTGCTGAAGGGCACCGATTCGGCCCGCTCCAGAGCCCGCACGACTTCCTGCAGTGCCTCGTGCGGTATGTAGGAGAGCTGCAAGACCACCATCTCCAGCAGCTCCAAGAAGACTGTGTGCACCGCAGGCGGCTTCCTGCTGATACAGCCCGCCAGCTGGGCCAAAGACTGCAATGTCCACTCCAGCAGGAAGAAGTTGGCCTTGTCCCATGTCCAGATCTTCCGGACCGTTTGCAGGATCTGGGAGCAGGTGTGGACGTTGTCGGAGCGAAGAAAAGAGGCCTGAATGGTCCGGAATGCCGTGAGGTTCTTCACTGAGCGGCCTAGGGAGACGCAAGCAGGGGGAGGCGTGGGTAACCGCCTAACTGCCACAAGACTTTAGAGACATTTTACCAACATGTTTATTTACGCGACAATCATTCACAGTTAGGCACTGAGGGAGAAAAGCGCTCAACTGAACTGGGATTTGCAGGTTGGAATCGACCACATTCTAGTAAATAAATGTACCAGCGGAGGCTAATACAATCCAATTTCATCCCTAATTAAAATCACATCAGAGCAAAATGAAATCAGCAGAGAAAGGCCATGCTTCATCCCCTGTGTGGCGAGGCACCCTGTTTGTGATAGATGGCTACTTTGCGTGCCGAAGCAGAGAATGAATGTGGCGCCTGCTAATCGGGTTACGGAAACAGCGTGCACTTCATCATCCCCAGCATAATTGCCCCTGCCGGCTTGCCGCGGGTGTCCCTGCGTTCCCACCTTTGGTGAGAACCGGGTCGAACTTGAAGCCGGGAGGCTGGGGATTGCTGACGCACAGCGCCACCTTCAGCTCCGCCCTCCCGTAGAGGGTGAAAGCCGCCAGTAGATCCAGGAAGTCCTGCACAGCTTGACGGTCCTCGACCATCACTCCCCCCTCGCAGCTGCAACACAAAGATAGGGGCTTTGTTCTCCCTGCAGGGCCTGGCCACTCTTACCCAACGCTCATCATTCCACTAAAAGTTACAGGGTGCAGCTCAGAAGAATCCAGGAAGAGGCTCTCTGCACCACTTCCCTAAACATATGCATGGGTTTATTGTGCTGGATGTAACTTCTGGAATGCTTCTGACAGCAGTTCAACCTGCCAATCAGGTAGCACTTTCCTCATGAATAATCACGAGTTCCCGTAGCCACCCTGTAAAGCACCCTGCTTCTGAAACATTTCTTGTGGGGGGCTGAGGACGTGCACAGGATGGACCAAAACCTGGTCGCAGCCAGAACACTGCGCAACTGCTGTAGTGGAATTCTGACATTACCGTATCCTCACCAAACTCAGCTGACTAATGTACAGTAATACTGGGATGTGCGGAAAGTAGATTCAGGTATCTTATGACGTGCACCTGGACAATATCCCGATTCTGTACACACAGTCTCACATTCCGTCCTCTGACCTGTCATGGTCCTGTGCTGGAACCTGAAATGCAGCAGGTGGCGTGAGGGTAAGAGGTGTAACATGACTCCGTATCTCGGAGGAAGCTCGACCCGTGCCTGCAGTGCTACAGTGCGGGAACCATGCCACGTTGACTCACCGAGACATTACGGTCTGTAAAGCCATGTATCCTTCATTGTTTTCGAACTCCTCGAAGAGTGAGACATCATGAGGGTAGGAGTCCTTGACGAAGCTGAAGACGCCAACGGCCACCTCAGCCAGCAGTGGCCCAGGAACCTGATCTGGGATCTTCAGCAGGTTCTGGATACAGATCTTCATACAGTTCTTGGCTGTAGAATATAGAAATATAAAATCAATATATAAGTCTCCATGTCAGCGAGCAACTATGCACTAAGAACACTGAAATATGGCATAAGTAACACTGGTAACACTTTATTTGATGGGTACAAACACTTAGTAATAAGTAAGTTACTACTGAAGGACAAATCATAAACAAATCGTGAACAAATATGGTGGCCATTTGAGATAAAAGATGCGTCACGATTCATTAATGATGAACAAACATGAGATCAGTATTTCACTTGTGTCATTCATTACTTTTTCCTTCAGTAGTTCCTTAGTAGCACCTTCAGTCGTTCACAAAGTTTTACAGAATTAACAGATATAGTAACAAATACCGTAACCGCTTAAGGTAAAAGATGCGTCATGATTCATTTGTGATAAATTAATATGAGATCAGTATGCACCTAAGACTTGGTTTGTGGTTAATTAATTAATTAATTAATTAATTAATTGATAATAGTATAATACTATATGGCAAAGATTCTGTGCACTAACACCCATTAAATTGTCCAGAGTGTGTAGGCCACTGAGTACTGCACTGAGCCCAGGTAAACAGGTCATAATCGGAGCTCTGAGGCAGCAGGACAAGGCAGAAATGCACCAAGCAAGCTCATTGTCCTGTAATTGGGATCCAGTGTCTATTCACTCAAGACAATAGAATTTAGCATACAATGTCATTCAGAAAATACATTCTCATAATCCACCTCTGGGTTTGCAAGCAATCACGTTATTAACAGCTGGTCAGTTAGAGGTCTGTATAAAAGTCAGAGGAAGGTCAGTGTGTCATTGTTACAGGCCTGCGTAAAGGTCACGGGTAGGTTAGTGTGTCACTGTTACAGGCCTGTGCAAAGGTCACGGGGGAGGTCAGCATGTTATTGTTACAGGCCTGTGTAAAGGTCATGGGGAGGTCAGTGTGTCACTATTACAGGCCTATGTAAAGGTCACCGGGAGGTCAGTGTGTCACTGTTCCTGGCCTGTGTAAAGGTCACGGGGAGGTCAGTGTGTCACTGTTACAGGCCTGCGTAAAGGTCACGGGGAGGTCAGTGTGTCACTGTTACAAGCCTGTGTAAAGGTCACAGGGGAGGTCAGACTGTTATTGTTACAGGCCTGTGTAAAGTTCACGGGGAGGTCAGTGTGTCACTGTTACAGGCCTGTGTAAAGGTCACAGGGATGTCAGTGTGCCACTGTTACAGGCCCATGTAAAGGTCACAGGGAGGTCATTTAGTCAATATAAGTATTGTAGTGTAAGCTACACTCACCACGTAGAACTGGAACAACATTCCTGGTCTGGGCTGCGGAAACAGCCCTCAGCACACGTGAAGCCCGCCGTCTCCACACTGAGCTGCTGTGTTCCCACAGTGAGGTGAGAGCGATGATGAGACACTGCAGTTCTTGAGTCTCCACCAGGGTCTCAACACATTGCACCTGTCCACACAGCTGCAGAATTACCTGTGAAAGAGCCAATCAGTGCACACCATCAGCTTTAAGCTAACATTGTACCCTCCTCAACACCCAGCCCAGAACAGATAACACTGCAAGCAGCACACAATCCCAGGGCCCATCACTGAATAGAATTAAAAGCTGCTATGAAGGAATAGCTGTAACCTGAGTGAATGTGTCCTGGAAGGAGCACAGGGCTGTGTCCTCTTCAGCCCTATCCTTTCTGGGAGGTATGACCACGAACAGATACAGGCACTTGACCAAAGCAGATAGCAGCTCAGTCCCAATAATAGCTCTCACCACATCCTGAAAGCACCAACAGAGGGGGTCGAAGCCAGCTGACGGAGGGGCAGAATATGACATTCATGCTAAAAGTTTATTCACTCTAATAAAAATATGTGTCCTGGCAAAGTATTACACAACACATTACGACAAGGAGGACTAAGCGGGTTAATTTGCAGTATAAATTCAGTGAGAACCTGCCTTACCGGCATTCTGCCAACACAGACGGTGATAGGAAGCCTTTCATTTACTCACAGGACTCTGAGCAGACAGCAGTGACAGTGCGTGTAACAGCAGCCAGCCTCTGCTGTCTCGCACTTCTGCTTTCTCCTGAAAGAACTGCTCCACTTCAAACTGGCCTTCTTCTGTTAGCAGAAAATAGCACCAGCCAATGAAATGCAACAACTACGCAGTCCCAGCATGCACTGCTTTAGGCAACACATACAAATGCTTCTTGAAGTTAGTAAAGGCTGCCGTGTATTCTTTTGCCCATACCACTGTAATGTAATGTATATGAGCAACATTATGGACTGTCTTAGGACACTATGTATCTTGCACGTGTGGTGCAATCCAAGGTGGCGGCTGAAAAATCCCAACGTGACAAGGGAGCGAAAGCGCTGCTGACATATTCAGCGCGTCGAGCACAAACACCCAGTGGAAAACAAAACTAGCTCACTTCCCCAAAAAAAGTACCTGGGCCTTGCATGCATGGTGCCTCTCTAAGCAGATGTGAAGCAGATGAGAGTGATGGGGACTCATTGTGATGTACATCAGTCACATACCACAGCTGTGTCATACTCATAAATACTGCAGTATAGTGACACCTACCTGCAGCGTAAGATGGAACCTTCTGGAGATCAAACAAACACAAAATCTCCAGCCTAGGGCATAATACTATAGAGAAGTGTGAGGGCTCCATACCTGCAGGCTGTCCTGGCAGTTTCTGTTGGACGTGGGAGACCACGATCTGAGCACAGCGGTACGCGAGGCCCTGGAGATGCAGGCGGTCTATAACCCCACAGCTCTGAGAAACCTGGGGTTTGGGGGGGGGGGTGGAGAACCCGTTACCAAAGATCCTATCCTGGTTTCACTTCTCTATTATGGGACCATCAACATATCAAATGAAGCACATCAACACACCATTGTACAGCACAAGAGGGAAAATGATAACAAGTTTAACATGCTGGGGTCTAATGGTAAAACGGGGCTGCAGGGTCACGTGTGGGAAGATATCATGCTTGTCCAGAACAATGAGTTGCTCTCAGACCTAAAATTGCCTTCATTCAGCATCAGTGTGTCTGGTCAAAGACAGCTGGCTTTTAATAACAGAGAATACATCTCCCCTGTGTCTTATTGTTCCTTCTTTGAGAAAAGTTTCAAGCTCTCATAGGCTACTTGGGAAATCTGAACCTGATTGAAATACTTCAAACAACACACAAATTTATTGCAGCACACAAAACCCCAAATTTATTGCAACACACTAGCACATTCATAAAGACCCGGGTGTGTCTCAGATCCAGCCACACCCTTTGTACCTGTATGAAGAGCGGCAGGATTCTGATGATCTCGTCCTCCGGCACTGAGCCCCAGCCCTGGTCTCTGCCCCCCAACTGGGCCAGCTGGTCTCTGAGGGCTGACTCTGGGTTGTTGGCATGGTGGCTGGCTCCGTCCGCACTGCCGCCTGAGACAGGTTTTGCCAGCTTCTGTGGCTTATCTACTGCCTCCATGTTTTCTCTGCTAAGCCCCAACAAAATACAAACATGTGACTGCTCCCCCCTTCATTATTCATTTACTGTTAAAAATAATTACTTACTCACAGGATGTATAAACCAACACAAAATCGCACAGTAAAAGGAGACTCACACCAAAGATTCACTGCACTTACACAGCCCTGGCTGAAGCAAGCATGCTTTCAGAGGAAACCGGCAGCTGGATCTTGTGCTGCCTTCAGCTTAGGGAAAGTTTCTGGTTCCTGAGTCGTTCTAAGCTATTTACCGTCAGCTGTCTACATTAGTCCCTGATTTGATCTTGTGATGCACAGCAGCTGCTTAATTTTGCTACAAGAAATAGACTGTAATACCAGAACAATCTCTCTCTGCACATTCTGCTGGGATCCCTGTTGTTTCCTTTTAATTCACTACATCACTGAATCTGAGCTTATGTACAATTTACTTCGGAACTTTTTCACAGTCACCTTCTGCAGATTATGAAAGACTCTTTGTTTCTGTCACTACAAATGAATAACCCCATGGCTATAAAACATACAAATTAGGAAGAATTCCTTCTTCCTAGAACATGTTCTTTCGTAATGGTGATCTTGTGACACTAATTAGTTCACTGCTTTACTTACATTAAAAATGGACAGTAACAGAAGTCTATGTGTGAACCGAAACAGAACTCAATATGTGAACATTACTCCCAAGAATTCCCTTTCCTGCAAAATTGTGTGAGCTCTCCGTTTACAGGATGATAATGCAGTCAAACTTACCAGTAGGTTAATCTGCATGTGCCTTGGCTTGTAGAGGAATAGGGCTGTTTGTCAGGAAATACTCTGCTAATCCAGAATCACGGCATTCCAGAGACACGGCTGGAGCAGAAAAGCCTGAACGTCGAAGTAGTTGCTCTTTCATTAGCTCACTGGTCATGTGTCTCCACTCACCGGAAAAGCAGAAGTAGAGAGCTTACATTTCCTCCACTGCTCTCCCCTCATTTTAAGAAGCCATAACGATAGTTACTCATTCACTTAGTGCTCATCTGCTACTTCCTGTTTATCAACACTTGTACATACAGCCAGTGAACTCAGACAGCCACAGGGGCTCTGTCACACTGGCAACCATGGTCAATGCAGAAAGCTGTTATTACTGTAACACAACCATAAATTTTAGTTCCCTGTCTCATTACTAAGGTGTATAACACATTAAATAACACAAAGGACATATTAGACAGAGATGTCTTTCAAGATATCTCTGGTTATGGAGACCTCACACTTCTCATCATAATACAAATATGACTTGCACTGCTATACTGCAATTTATATTTCAGGTTATCGATTTGACAAATATAAAATCCATAAATGGCCAGAATTTTTTATTTTTTTTTTTAAATCGACAAATCTTTAGCGACCTCTATCGGTAATGTAAGTTAACAAATACATTTTTCATTTTCTTTTTCCGCTTAGGCCTGGCCAATTATTTTCTGTGAAGGGCAAATCCGAGTTTCACCATGTTAGACTGGGTCATTTTCAGAATCGCAGTTACAATTCTTTAACTGTCATTACAATTTGTATACAAAAAGAAAAACTGTTTGGGTCACTTCTGATTCAACCATCAGTAAACAATTTTTATGATTATTTTTTATGTCCTATGAAAGCTACAATACAAAATGCTTATTATTTTGAGAGAGGTCGGCAAAGAAGTAGCAGTTGTATTTGTGATTATACATGAGGCTTAAATATAGAATGTCACATGTTATTATCATGTCAGTGATCACCGGGGTCAGTAAAAATAGCGCCACAGGCCAGATATAGTTTGTGCAGAGGTTAGATTATATATAAGCTGCCGGGTCCCTCGCAGCAGTTTTCACCGTTAAACTCACCAAGCACCTACGGGAGCATGTGTGTTTAGCAAATGTATTATGGGGGTGGAACAGTCTGGTCCGTATTTGTCTTAGTGCTACGATGGATATTTAAGTTAATTCATTCGAGTTCCGTCAGTCTAAAGTAATATAGTGAAAATTGAACAAACTGGCGATCATGTAAAAACGTGTATGCAAAACTATAACACCTTGTTTTATTGTTATTATTATTTTCTACTTGTTAATTACACAGAATTACAGCGTTCCTGCTTAATTGCTCAAAAAACCGTATATTATCACAATGACCTCATATGAGGGAAATAGCTTTTTTAATACTAACCCCCCATGTACGACCCCTGAAATGCGAACTAAGAAGAAGAAATCGCAAATATATGTCCCTCCCACCAGGGGGCACTGCAGAGTGCACCAGGCTTCGATCGACCAACCAGAAATAGTAACAAGCTACATACAAATACCAAATTACATAAACATCATGTCAACATAAATAAACGTCATAGACAAAATAGGAGAGAGTTTAAATACCTGAATAATGAAGATTGAAAAGACATATGTACAGCACATCTGGGGTGACAGCTAGTCTCTGTCACTTTCCTTTCCATAAGAAAATGACGGCCAACACGAAACCCTCCCTTACATAAAACTATATAAAAGCAGGACTTTAGGTGAAATTGATCATTCTCTAACACCTGTTACACATATACATAAAGATGAATCATTCGTGCATTTAGAGGGTGTGGTAGGCATTAAGTACCCATCTACAGTATGAATTCCATAATTTTAGCATTAAATGTTATTTTACATCTCGTCCACCGCTGCCTTGTGTTTGACATGGTTGCTAGTCTCGGACCCCCTTCGCAGCTTGATTCAGAATAAACGGTTGTAAAATGGATATTGTTATAATATTATCTTATTTTGCTTGCAGAGAAACAGGGCTGTTTTTCTATATAATTAACTGTTTAATGGTTTGCCAGGTACTCGAACAGGAAACCAGGGCACGCTTCGATGCTACAGGTGTCAAATTTTAATCTTCAGATCCTGTCAGCTTTGACAACGCGGCATTTAATTATCCAGAAAGGTCACAACAGTGGAAGGTTTTGTTTCAACCAACCAGTTAAGTGACTTTGACACTTTATGCTCAACTGGTTGGTTGAAAGAAAACCTTGGTCTGGATTTGTACTTTCTGAACCTTAACTTTCTACCTCTGCCCAGCAGGTGCTTTATAAATAGCGTTTACGTTCTTTTGGCGTGGTTTTTCCAATAAACGGTCAAACCTACGCCACAAGTAAGACATAGGATCCACACATCCACAAGCTGGCAACCCTTCACAGAAGGAGGAGCTTATGCTAATTTAGCACGCCACGTGATCGCGACGTTCTCTGCGCGAGATATTACAGGCTGTGGCGAGTGTGAAAGGCACGTTTTCCAGTGCAAACATATCAGCATGCGACTTAGCAGATGGGCGGGAAGAAATGCAGGAAATTAGTGTCTTCATATCTCACCCAAGCAATTCCTGTTCATTGGATAAAAATACCCTTAAATCATGAAGATTTCCCCCGTCGCGGCAGGTAACAGCGTGGAAGTCGGTGACATATTTGAAGCTATCCAAAAAGGCGACACAGAGCAGTGTGCCCGGCATCTAAATTGTGATCGCGGAGCTGTCAGCCAGACAGGTGAGGACTTCTAATGCTCAGTGCTATCAGTTCCCGACTGCAGCTGCCAGCGACCGGCATCTATCCACCCACTGCATTGCACGCTTCCACATGGTTAGTTCACTGCCTGCTCTTTATTACATTATATGCTGTATTGTAAATCTGCGCATTCCACATAGCTACCGCATCCACATATCCACTTATTTATTATTAAGCCCGTTTATTCTTATATTGCACTTTTATTATCTTGTCCTGCTGTTTGTCCGATCCACCGAATGACCCGTCCCGTTGAAGCTTGAAACTTGACGCTAATTCCCTGTTGCGATTTAGCAGATGGGCGCTACCTCTCGTAGTTTCTGCTGTTTATTCTAAATGAACTGGTAACTGGGAGCCATGTGAATATCTGTAGGATCCTTTAATTACTAGTTAGTTATCCGTTTTCTTTGTGTGTGGCATGGGTGTAAATTATGGGGGGAGGGGGGGGGGTCGTAACTTCCCCCAGTAATCAAAACCAGTCAATACAAACACCCTAAACCCCCCGCAATGCTCAACCCAAAGTAATGCCCTTAGTCTGTGGTATGTTTCTCTTACGTTCTTGGTTAAATATGCAATCCTGCTCTCGTGAGTGGAAAAATATACAACTTGGTAGCGCCCACATACAAATACCCAGTACTCCCGCGGAAAAAATTAAGATATCACTGTGTATAATTTGAAACAAATCTGCTTTTTTAAATCCTGGTTCAATCGTGGTTCTGCTGGCAGAAGGCTATGCTGAGCAGCAGGTTGCTTCCAGATTCTAAATTTCTAAGAAAGTATTTCACAAGAACTAAGTGAAGCAGGAGATGCTGGGGACGACCAGAAACCAGCCATGTAAAGGGCTAAAAGCGACTTTCTAATGCCAGAGATGGCGGTTGACTCATGAATCGGAGGATGACATCAAGTGACCTTGAAAAGGAATGGTAAACATTAGGTGCAGGTGTGAAGTGCACTGCTAGGACAGCTCATATCAGGCTTCTAGAAGCAGGAGTGAAGTCCCATAAAGCAAGGAAGAAGCCCGTCATCGATGAAAAACAAAGAATAGCCAGACTGTAGCTTGCAAAAATATATATATATATATATATATATATATATATATAAATTCGCAGATTCACACCCATAAATAGAAAAATTTGTGAAAAAAAAATTTGTGCTGTCTCTTGATTTTTTTTCACGGCTGTATATGTGCTTTATTTTCCAGCCTGAGGTACAACGCCATGTCCTTTTATATAATTGCCTTATTCTTCTTCTGATATATGAAACCGTAATGATTGTTTCCGAAATACACAAGCGGTGAATACCCACTGTTTTTGGATCGATAGGAGGGTCACGCCGCCATTTCCGCTTCCCTTTCTTATATTCATCCATTATTCATTACTCTAAACGGGTTTGAAGGTTGACTGCCATCTGGAAGTGACAGCAGTCCCCATCCACGGAGTGCCGGGGTCTGTGTTTTCACGTGCGATTTCTGATCCCCGAGATCAGAGATGGCCAATCTTATCCGCAAAGGGCCACTGTGTATGCAGGTTTTCACCGCAACTTCCTAATTAGATTACTAATTAGAGGACTGATTGGCTGAAGAGTCCTCACACCTGGCTTTGAACAGCTGACTGACAGGTTATCCCATACACACTGGCCCTTTGCGGATAAGATTGGCCACCCCTGTCCTAGATAATCAGGTTCATTTCAATCCTGTCCCAAGAACAGCTTCACTGACCTCTGACGCAGTGAAATCCATCATAGCCTCTGGCCCAAACACAGATCGACATCTTCGCCACACCATGTCTCACTTACCCCTTTGTTTAGGGTCAGCTAAGCGTTTTTTTTTTTTTGTTTTTTTTTTTACTATGTTCTTACTGTCTGGTCCCTGTGGTGTTTAACTGCGTCAGAAGCTTTGGCAGCTTTTTTTTTTTTGGAGCCTTCTGATGGGACGTATCTGCTGTCTGTCTGTTGGGCCAGGCTGGGGGGGGTTCACTCCCCTGCACTTTGCCGCTGTCCAGGGGAGCAGGCCGCTGGCTGCACTCCTCCTGAGCCATGGGGCCGACTGCAACGCCGCATGCGACGCAGGACAAACGGCATTCCACTTCGCCAGCAGGTGAGTTCTAACACAGGATTTGAGATTCATCATAGCATCCTCTATATGTCAGAAAACCTCAGGGTGAAGTGAATGGCAATGCATGAATAAGCCGTTACCTCGCTAAAAGCTACAGTCACTCATATCTGTTACCTTTCTAGACAAGGTAATGTCCACATTATGCATCAAATGCTGCAGCATGGGGCGGACCTACGCATCACTGATCTCCAGGGAAAAACTGCCCTGCACTACGCAGTCTCTGGGGGAAACGTGTAAGTCACTCTTGGCCTGGATGGACTCCCTTCACTGTCCTCCATTTCAAATCCCACACGCTTCCTTTGCCACATGCTTCTGACTGTCCTTGCAGGCTGGCTGCCCAGTACCTGTGGGAGAGAGAAATGTTTAGGTTTTCCGACACTGATAACTTCAAGCTAACGCCTCTGCACCTGGCAGCCTCCACGGGGAACACGGACATGGTCAAGTATTTGCTGCGGAATAATGTGAGTCCCTGCCTGACTTGGATGCCCAAGTGCTTGCAGGATCTGGCCCTTAATGATGCCAGAGTGGCACTCATTCTTGTTTCGTTTTAACTTAGTCGATTTATGCTGTATTTGTAGATGTGCAAAGTAAACATGCCCTGTAATCTTTCAGCTTGTGGGTTCTGCATAACCTTTTGTATGGCAGGTTGAGCCCTGAGACTGTAATGCTATGTCTACAGCAGTAAATATCTCCGTTCTGTGGTTTGTGGGTAGCGGTGTGCTGTGGACGCTGCTGACCACCAGGGGGCAACGGCGCTGCACGTGGCTGCGGAGAGGGGGGCCATCGAAGTGAGCTGGTTGCTCTTGCAGGAAGCCGGACTGCATGTGTTGCACCTGCAGGACAACAACCGGCTGACTCCTGTGGACCTGAGCAGACGGGGAGACACCTTCAGGTACATATGGCAGCACGTCCCACACAACGGAGGTACTGAGCATGCCCACATGTGCTGTGTTGATGCCCACTGTACAATGTTGTCTTCTTCCGTTTCTCTGCAGACACCAGCAGCTCACTGAACTTTTTACGAAGTTAATCAACAAGCCCCCAAATCATAAACTCACGGAGTCGCGTGGTAACTACCTGATTTTATCTTTCAGTTTAAAAATGGAAAAACTGTATTAGTGGAGCCTTTGAAATACTCTAAGGAAAAGAAACAACTTGACATCTGTGGTACCTTCTGATTAACACAAGAGGGCAGAATACACCTTCTTAAAGTGCTGTACTGTTTCACTTCACTGCAGTTTCTCCAGCTTGTCCTTCATGTCATGCATGAGTGCCTCATGTCTGCAGCACCCTATCAACAATGAGCTACTATCCAGTAAGCCTGTTGTCATCTCCTGTGTTCAGGCATGTACTACTGGGCACTGCTGTTCCCCACTCTTGGTGGAGGCGCCATCTTCCTGGTAGCTGTAGCACTTGGAGTCTATGGGGGTCTTGTCTGCGTTTTGCTCTTTCCTTGGCTGGCTAAGTGCATCTTCACCCAGTATCACAGGATGAGCAGCTACCAGAGGTGAGTTACACTAAGTCCAGGCTCATATGAGCAATGCTGATGAAAATGTATGTGGATTTAAGCTGCCAGTTCATCTTGTAGTTCTGGATGGCAGGGGCAACTGCGACCCCATTCTCTGGAAAACCTGCCTTCTGCTGAGCCGACTGACACAAAAGGCCATAAACACGCTGGTGCTGCTGTTGAGTCTGTTTCTGGTCTGTTCCAGGTCTCCTAACCCTGTCTACCTGGGTACTCTGGCAGCTGGTATGTTCCACTCACTGCTCTGCTTCTTTGGAAAGATCATGCCTAATATCCTTTGTCATAACGGCCCTCATTTACCTGCCCTCTTGCCTTCTTTTGAGTCACATGGTTCCTTGACGACATCCCACGCATCAGCTCTTCGGATCTACTCCTCCACACGTCCATCATCCAGTTCTCAGCTGTGCTGTGGCTTTTTCACAGACTCCTCATCAAGGACCCTGGCCACGTGCGGCAGGCAGAGGCCGATCCCCGGTTCTCCAGGGTGACCGACCTGGTGGAGACCAATGAAAGCCTGAGCAGGTTCTGCATCTACTGTGAGGTAGGGGGGGGCAATGCAGGCGCGGGTGTCGCAGCAGACCTTCCTCGCTGCCCGTCAGATGGCTGAGAGCCAGCAGTGTCATGCTCATGGAGTTTTACTTAGACAAAATTGTTCTGAGGGCAGAACTAAAATTATTGGTTCAGAGAGATAACCAGTCAGATTGTAGGGGAGATGAGTCCAGGCACCTAGAGGAGACAGGTCCAACCAGTCAGATGTCGCCTCGTCTATCTGCTTGGATCCACCACCTCTGCAATCTGATTATCCCTCTGAACCAATCATTTTTCATTGTGCCCTCAGAACATTTTTGTATAAATAAAACTCACATGAGCCAGTGCTACCCAAGTGCAACCGATTAGCGTAGCGAGTCCCTGTCATTGTGGCACTTTTGAAGCTATTTGGCTTAAATACAAAGAGCCAGTGCTAATTCTTTGGGATGCCCACGAGGTTCCTCATTGGTGTCACAGATGTTCCAGCCGGATGGTTCCAAACACTGCAAGCTGTGTGGCATGTGCATCCTGGAATACGACCACCACTGCCTGTTCCTCAACCGCTGCGTGGGCAGGGACAACCGGCGCCTCTTCATCCTCTTCCTCCTGGCTATGGCTGTGGCCCACACGCTCTTCCTCCTTGCGGCTGCCCGTTACCTCTGGCATAGGTTTACTGATGTACCGTTGGCCATGGAGGGCACCGTGACGGGTGCAGAAATCTGGGTGCTGGCTCTGTCAGTCATGAACTTCCTCACTGGCCTGTGGGAGACCTGGCTGCTGAAGGAACAGCTCCAGACCCTCTCCATGGGCACCTCTACCTACTTCAAACACCCACCGCACCCACAGCTCCCACCGAGGCAGCGCTGGGCATCGGTCATCTCCTACCTGATAAGCGGGCGGCTGCATAGGCATCAGTGGCGCCTGTCCTCGAACATTTAGGATGGAACTCTTCACAAGTCAGGTGGCACCTGCCCATCCATCAAGGGATCAGTAACACACACGGACCGGAACATGCTCCCCAAACCCATTACAAAGGGACACTATCATTTTGACATTTTAGTTGCCCAGAATTAAATCGTGTTCTTTTAAGGAATTCATTAAGAAGTGTTTATTTTAGGAAAGAATTATTATTGTTTAACAATTGTTAGTGATTTTAAATATTTCAAAAATATTTCAAGCATTTTGTGTATGAATGACCTGCTAAGTTTGACTGTGCAGTTTTTTCCACTGTAAACCTTTGAAATAAAATAGTGTCTCTGACTAACAAGCAACAGCATTCTGTCTGTCATATGGTACAGCTGTATTTCACCATACTTAACCATTTCATAATTAAATGTGGTGTGTTCCCTTTTAATATTTTAGTAATGTGGAAATTCCACGATTACATCCATGGGCTGATCAACCATTTATCACAGCTGACCAATAGGCTGTAAGTCTGGACCTTACATAGCCCTGGGATCTTTGCAGTTTGTTTGTCCTCGGGACCCACAGTCGGTCCATGTTTTTGCTCCCTCCAAGCTCCCTGAGGACCTGATTTGGAAACACTCCTCTACGGGCGAGTCACAGCCACAAACTGCAGCCAGTAACGCGGCTGTGAGGAGATCCTGCGGTATCAGGCCAGATCTTGCCAAATCTTTACTGGCAGCTGATGGTTGAGATTTCGTCCCAGCCAATGATCTTCTGTCTGTCAGCTTACGCAACCCCACCACCATCACTCACCAGACCTGCCGAATGGCAGCTACGCCCCCCATCCACACTGGCGTATTCCTGCACCGGTACCTGTGGGACAGGGATGGTCCAGTGCCAGCACGCTAAGCCTCTCCACACTGTCCAGTGCATTCCTTTCCTTACAAACTGCCACAGCCGTCTGCCTGCTTGCCAACCATCCATCTAATTACTCCCATTAGTGAATTAAACTGTACCTCTCAGCCTAGTCATGCGTAACACCATGACTACGGCTTTGGGGCCAGTAAGTAATACACGGTTTATTCTGTGGCTGTGGTCACCATAAGCCCATCATGTTGTGTGTGTGTTCGGCCTCTTCCCATGCCACGTGAATTCACCAACGTATAAGTCCACCAACATGGCCAAGACCCCTTCTATTACAAAGGGACATTTACTTTCAAAGCAATGTGATGTAATTTATCACCAAGTCTGGAATTATCAGAATTATCTCTTATTTAGGACTGGTGCTTCTGTGAGCTATTGACCAGTGGCCATTTGGGGAAGGCCTGGCCGTTTTCACTTCTGTGTTGCCGCCTTTCAGTTCCTGGTATTATCTTAGTCTGAAATCTGGGATGGGCTCTGGCTTCTGTCTTTAGCTTCTCTAAGGGAAGCGGTCATTTTGGTGTCACCACTGGGGGAAGTTTTCCGAGAAAGGGGCACAGCGCCTACAAGCGTGGCCACATGGCCACTGAACTAGCTTAACAGAGAGGTTGCCTTTGGCCTCGGCACGCCTCGCAATCCATGTGGCGTCGCAAACAATTCCTCCGGTCCAGAGCATGCACACGCTTCTGCTTTTCCTTTCACCAGTTTCACTCCATCTTTCCTCCACGCACCTCCTGATGTTCTGATGCACTGCACAGTCACCGAGCAGCGGGATGAACCGTTCCAGGAGCCTGATGGGAGGGAGACAGCACGATCCCCCAGGTATTGCCACACGCCGTACGCCGTATCCTCCTTTCTCCTGTTACCACCATGTGACAGCATTGGCACTCAGCATCAAGCGGCACGACCGAACGTCAGCCACCGGTCACTAAACACACGCTGATACTGTGTTAATGATGTTTTAGGAAACAGCTAAGAATTTGCTAAAATAAAAAAAAATGGATGTGATGTGGGGAACAGTGAGAGTGACGAGTCAATGATTAGCTAGTGCATAATTAGGTTGAATGCAATGAAGCTACTAGGGTCCAGAGATCCCACCTCCCCCTGTCTTGTGTGACCCTGACCAGGATAAATGGGTAAAGGATGGATAGATGGATGGATGCAGGGATGGAATGCAGCTCCAGGCCAGTCAGACTGCTGACAGTGCTGATACGCTGGCTGTACTAGTGATACACAGGAAGGGGGCCATGGAGGGAAGAGCCGATGGCTGCTTTGATAGAGAGAGAGAGACGAATGGGAGAGAGGGAGGGAGAGGATACACAGACATGCAGGGTCAATTAAGAAGCGGGGGATGGGGGGAAAGCTGAGGGAGAGGGCAGAAGCGGCTCCGTTCCCCTGAGTTATGGATGGTGGTCACCCTGCATTGAACGCCTGCCTGAGAGTGCAGGGGCTCAGCTGTGGGGAAATGAATAATGCAGCAGAGGGGGGGGGCCTGCGGGGCCGGGGAGGCGGGTCCTGCGGGGCTGGGCCGGCGGCGCACAGGCAGAGCGGCGAACGAGCGGAGGACAGCGAGACGGGATGGCGGCATGCGGGGCCACACTGTAAGGGAGCGATGCTGAGCCCCCGGATCAGGCAGACCCGGAGAGGTAAGCACTCAGAGGGGTCACCCCCCCCGGGGGCCGGGGGCTGCCGGCCCTCTCCACGCTGCTTCAGGCATCATCCACTGCATACGCATGATATCTGCAGTGTGACAGCAGTACATGCATGCGACTCCACGTGTCATCCTGAATCATTCATATTGCGGTGCGTGACTTCTTTGCGAAAAACACCCCTGCATGATCCATGTGTCTAAGGTCTCATCAATACCTCAGTGCCAAGGGAGGGCAGTCTTACTATCTATGATCCCTAGTTCTATCTATTGAAAGGATTATTTTCCGTTTTAATGGACTTCTGGCAGATTATACTGATGAATATGGACTTGCATTTTAATTGAAATTCCATACCTGCCACACCATTTTTTCCCAGAACAGGGCTAGTAAGAATATGAAATCCATGTGCCGTAATCCACGTTTCCATCACAGGCACACAGATGGGTGTGTCAGCAGCTACCTGGAGTCTCTCACAGAGGGTCTCACCCCAAAGACCTATCCTGGAGGGAAAGATCATTGCTTTACCAAAACCGTTAACCAGCATTAACAGAGGTGTCCTACCTGAAACCCTTGACTGGCGTTGTGATTCTGCCTGGCTGAGAATATTGCAGTGGCTCAATGTGAGTCTACATTTAGTGCAAATCTCTACACTGCATTACAGCTGCAGGATTCTGTTTTCTGCATTGTTGGCTCTGAGCTGTGTACAAATGTGAGCATACAGTATGTATTAAAGAAGTGTTTGTAAAGATGAACTGTATGAAATGTAGAGGCTGGACCAGAAAGTGACGGCTGCATCCAGAGGGAAAAACACGGGAAAAAAGACAAGGGAAAAAGCTGCTGGCCTTCCTGAAATTGCTGTGTTGTGCACTGGACTGCATGAAGGCAGCTCGGACAGACGGGGCTTTATCCACGTGGACTTCAGTTATGCAGTTCAGTACAGGGTGTAGACTTTATGGCAAAAGCAGATTTTTCAGCAACTTTAAGCTGGCATCAGCAAATGTCAAAAGGCTTATTCATATCTTCGACCATAGATGCTTTTAGAAGCAGCGGGTGCTGCGCACACATTTTATCCACGTTCCTCTTTCACTCTCAACATCAACAACAAAATCTTTTCTCTAAAATGGAAAACCGTTGAGCTGTGCATGGAGCGTCAGGTCACCAATGCAGGCACCTGCTGTGTGCAGTCCTGAGAGCCCCTGAATGCTGTGCATTATATAAATGGCTTAACGTGCTGATAATAGCCACAAGTCCTCCATGCAATCAACACCCGTGTGACCGATCTCACTGACGTATATTAATCGCTCAGCTTTTCTGGGTGACCAGGCGGCTCATGCTTCATTTTTCCCGCTGAAATGCTGGTCGGGCCCGCACCCTTTGAGTCAGCACGCCACACTTCATCTCAGATAGTAAACAGTCAGGGTGGCAGTTCATCACAGGCCGAATAAGTGGTAATCGTGACTCTGCAATAAAGAAGGACAACTGAGAAGCCCCTGAGAGAGGCCTTCACCTGCCATCAGCACGGGGAACAGGAAAAGCATCACAGGTCTCCATCTGCTGTCCTTAGACATAACAGCCACCGAATGTTTTGAGTGATGCTGTCTGATAGCTCATCCCTGGCAGGGCTTTTGGTGCCCTGAAGAAGCTCTGTTTGGGATATCTTTTGTAGCGCAGTGCACTCTTGCTTTTTACATGCCTGGAGTCTTAAAAGCACTAGCTGAGCATATAGTTTTTTAAAGGGCCTGGTAGGCAGGACGGCCTTAAACTGAAAATTGATGGGTAAACTGAAATCTAAAAGGAGAATTTTGAGTATTTCTGCCATGGTGCACAGAATAATGGATTCCTGTATATGGGCTGTAGAGCAGGGTGATGCAGGGAAGGCACGCCTACCTGTCATGGCAAATAAATGCCTTTGTGGGATACAGACTGAGGTCGTGGTGTGTGTGTGTATGTGTGTGTGTGTGTGTGTGTGTGTGTGTGTGTGTGTGTGTGTGTGTGTGTGTGTCTCCAGCCAGGTCCAAGAGCATGGTGATGGGGGAGATGTCCCGCAGCCCCGCCAGCCTCCAGGAGAGGGTTCTGAAGGCCGGCTGGCTCAAGAAGCAGCGCAGCATCATGAAGAACTGGCAGGCACGCTGGTTCGTGCTATGGCCCGACCGACTCTGCTTCTACAAGAATGAGGAGGAGACCAAACCACAGGTGAGCTTCTAGCTTTCCCCATGTCCTGACCTCTGTGGGGGAAAACAGCCACTGGTGATATTCAAGGCAGATAAACTATCAATGGCAGGAAGCACTGCCAGTATTTAATACTCCTGCCCCAGAAAACCTGAATGCTGCCACTTCCTCATACAAATTCCCGAGTGGCAGTATTAAAGTACATCTATCTACGTATCTGGGCCATCTGCAGAGCAGCGAGGCTAAACCAGAGGTGGAAAGTTTGGGTCCAGAAATTACAAATCCAGACCAAGATTTTGTTCCAACCAACCAGTTGAGTTTTCTGTGACTGTGACTCATTATGCTCAACTGGTTGGTTGGAACAAAATCTTGGTCTGGATTTGTACTTTCTCGACCCAAACTTTCCACCTCTGGTCTAAACAACATGTAAAGTCCCTCAGAGATCCTCAGAAAAGATGTGCCAAAGCCTCACCTTCCTCCAGGGCCCTCTCAGGGTCTGTACTATACAAGTACCCTGTTGCCATGGTGAAATATGGGGGAGGGGGGTGTGTAATAAGACTGGTCACATAGATAATGAAGCAGCATTGACCACACCCCTTGTCGGCACTGAGCTGAATATAAATAAATATGAAGTCTCCCAGCCCTTGGGCTGGCAGTGGACATTCAGGGCACGGTGGAGCTGCCTTTCTAATCAGCATTCCCAGAACATCTGCTCAGTGTGCTTTGCATCAAAGCCATTCCGGCACAGGACTCAGCAATTCCTGATACGTTTTGCCCATTACAGCTAATGTTGCCGGGACCTGGGGTGTCATGGCTGCCCAGCTGGCCCACATCCCCCCAGGCTTCAGCTCCCCCGGCGGCTTCTGAGTGTAGCTTTGCCTGGATGAGCAGATGGCTCGTTTGCTAGGTGGAGCTGGACTCTCAGCTTTATGAGCTCTTGACAGCTGAGCCAAGAGATGCGTACGGCATGCAAACAAGGCAGCACAACGGAGCAGCCCAGCCCCTCTATAATAGCATTAAAAGCACTTCACACTGAACACATACAACCACAGAGGGCACTAATGATGTATTTTGCCATGTTGGTGCTACTTTTGTCTATTAGAAGTATTGTTGAAATTTCACAAAAGAAGCAGAGTGCGTGAATGAAGATTCCCTTAGATCTGTCACACAGAAGCCTGTGGAGCTCATGCTGTACTACTGTACCACACGTTTAATCACCTTCGCTACTTCCTTTCCACAGGGCAGCATTCAGCTCCAGGGTAGTCATGTGACAGAGCTCTCAGCCAATCCTGAGGAACCAGGCCGCCACCTATTTGAGATCATTCCAGGTAAGCTAGTCTCACAGCTGTGCATTTCCAGCTGCCTTAAAGCACATTCTGCAAGCTTTACTTGCACGTTCCTACTCTGCTCATGAAACATGTTACAAATTATCTCCATTTGTAAAAGAAGGTAAAAAGAATCCAGGCCAAGCCTCAGTACCCATTTCATCATACAAACAGAAATGAGACTTGGCTCGCTGGAGCATGAAAACACGGCTTTTAATGTCAATGGCTGGACATATATTAAGACAATCCAGGTCAGAAAGGGTGGGGAGCTGAACCCCTTGCTTCTCTCAAGCAACCCTCACAGGGACACCTGCTAAGTACCACAGACTGGGTGTATACATGATGCTCCAGTCAGTCTACCTCCTTGGCATCCTTTACTCTACAAAAGGACAAAAGAACGATTGGAGGCACTGGCCACGAGAGCTGAGAGGTCATTCATTTCTCTTGGAGTGTCTTCTTGGACCCAAACCTTGAGAATTCCTGGATTAAATTTTTTAGAGCGCTAAGACGATCGAAGCATTCAATTAGCCTCCTTCCCATAGAAATCTGTGAGATGGGGCCTAATAAACAATGCTAAATAGACATTGGACATCCCCCAAAACCTGGCATTGTGCACCAACTTGCCTGCAGCAAAAGCAGGAAGAAAAGAGCCCTGATAACACACAGATCCATAAGCTTGAAGTAATGGACAGATGCATATCTAAAATAATATATGAATATTATTTTTATTCCAAGTGAATGTCCAGTTCTACAGAGAACTATAAAGAGACAAATAAAGAGACAGAAGCAGGAACTCGAACCTGTGGCCTTTGGAGAGCTAATCGACTGCAGTACCTGCTTTTATAAGATCAACCCCAGCCTTGTGTTACCAGGAATCCTGAGGAATCCAGAGGCATAGCCCTTGTCCATCAAGGCCAGCTATTGCACATGTCTGCAGTGTTTACAAGAATATTCCTCCTGTGTACCAAAGGGGCAGCTACACCAATCAATCTATTTAAAACATGACCACAGTACTGAGAAACACGGAGTAGTCTACCATTACCTCTAGACATAAGAATAGACCAGAATAGACCTGCTTTAACAAGGCTGTCTGAAGGTGATGAAACACAGGGCAAATTTTTGAGCAATGTTGCCAGCAACTGGGTGAAGCAAAAGGTAACTCATATGGATCTGGATATTTTTTCAAATAGAAATTTGTTGCCTAATATCAGTCGGAAAGTGCCTGAGCAACACTGTTCAGCAGAATTGCTCTCTGTATGATCATAACACCCTCATATTAATAGGGTCGGAAGTCAATCAGTGGATGACTGCGACGTTGTGGCAGGTATCGTGCCTGCTCACTCATTTCAGATACACCCTTAGTGATATTCTTCTGGACTCAACACTGGAAAAGACTGACAAAAAAACCTTTAAAAGTAACTCATCACTCTCTGGGGCACTTCAATCTACTATTCATTTAACAAGGATGAAAACACATGATAGAGGTACTGTTGTCAGATGAAATGTCGCAGCTGCTATTGACCTCCCTTCCCAGTTCAAGCATTTTTTGTAATATTGACCATCTCCTAATGGAGTGTTTCCCAATCTGGTCCTCGGGAACCTCAAGCCAGTCCATGTTTTTGCTCCCTCCCAGCTCCCTGTCAGACAGTCTGGGGGTCCCAGGCAATGGGTGAGAAACACTGCCCTAATACAGCAGTTGATTATGTGACACACTATGCACTTTACCAAAGAGCTAGTAAAAAGGGCAATTAACTAAAGGGTTAGGGTTGGTTCAGGGACCCCCATAATGTACATTCTTCCATTTACAGCTAACATAAGGGTTTCTGCAAACTGCAGGTGCACGTATTGTTGTGCCTCGTTGTGCCTCGTCATTGCACACTGACCAGTTGCTGAAGATGACCAAATCTATGCCATTTGTACAATGAAGGCGGACACCCCCCCAATCTCAGAGTGGCTACTCTGCCTGTCCATTGCATCCATATCAATGCTGACTAAGCCAATGACTGGAAAGTTTGATAAAGCCCCAAGTCTGCAGTGGCTCAGCCAATAGCCAATCAGAAGTCCATCAGTACGATAAAGGGGTTTAATCAAGGAAGGAAGGAATGCCAGTGATGCCATTTTGTACTTATTACATTAGAAGAGAGAGCTTTGTGCTAAGCAAGCAGAGAAGATAAGCAGCCTGCCAAAGAGAGGGGTTTCCCTCCCAAAATATCAGCATAGCATTAATTTATACTGCACTGCTAAAGGGTCTGCACTCAGCCACTCTCTTACCAACCTATTAATCTGTAAGAACTACAAATATGTTATGTAGGAACCTGAAATTCAACAGTCTGCAGAGAGCTGGGTCAAATGTTACCAGGATGCTTAATTCTAAACTGCTAAAACATACATGTAAACATAAGAATGTTATCAGGGCAGGCTGCTAAATGTATGTGGTCTGTGCTGTTAGTGGGGCAGGTTGCTAACTGTATGTGGTCTGTGCTGTTAGCAGGGCAGGCAGCAAATGTATGTGGTCTGTGCTGTTAGTGGGGCAGTTGGCTAACCGTATGTGGTCTGTGCTGTTAGCGGGGCAGGCTGCTAAATGCATGTGGTCTGTGCTGCAGGCGGCGCTACCGACGAGGCCTTACTGCTCATGGCCATCTCTCACACCGAAATGGAGGACTGGGTGAAGGCCATTCGCCGTGCCATCTGGGCCCCCTTTGGGGGAGGTATAACCACCCCAACAGGGACACGCACACACTGTGTATTATGACACACAAACACATCATGCCTTGCACACTATATGGGACACTAGCTGGTGCAGGTCTATAAGATTCTAATGGGTCTGGATGCTGTTCAGCCAAATGGCTATTTCAATATTAGTCTAAATACTAGAACTCGTGGCCATAAGTGGAAATTAGCAGGAGAACATTTCAAAACAAATTTGAGGAAGCACTTCTTTACACAGCATGTCGTTAGAGTATGGAATAGTCTTCCTGCTAGTGTAGCGGAAGCTAAATCCCTGGGTTCCTTTAAATCTGAGCTAGATAAGATTTTAACAACTCTGAGCTATTAGTTAAGTTCTCCTCAAACGAGCTTGATTGGCCGAATGGCCTCCTCTCATTTGTAAATTTCTTATGTTCTTAATACGTGTGACCTCCAGTGTAGATCTCAAACCCAGAGACACAGACCAGATGGGGCATAGGTAAAAATAACTGGTTAAAAGAGGGTCTTGATCCTACTTAGATGAAAATAACTAGTATAAAAGGAGGTCCTACTCAGGTTAAAATAACTGGTCAAATGGGGTCTGGGTCCTATTCGTTTCAATTTCTCCTTCATGTGAGACCCTGAAGCACACATGTCTCCACAGGAATCTTCGGCCAGCAGCTGGAGGACACAGTGCTATACGAGAGACGTTTTGGGCCGCGGCAGGCCCCGCTACTGGTGGAGCAGTGTGTGGACTTCATACTGGAGCATGGCCTGAGGGAGGAGGGGCTGTTCCGCATGCCCGGCCAGGCCAATCTGGTGAAAGAGCTGCAGGATTCGTTCCACTGTGGGGGCAAGCCCCACTTTGACAGGTTCACAGACCATCTGACACAACTTCACCATTGTCATTGTCTCCAAAGGCCTTCAGAATCCTGTCCACACAAGGGCTACTTTATTTGCAAATTAAGTATGCATTTATTACCCAGGGTACATAACAGGCCAAATATTACAATTAGATGCACCAGTACTCACCAGAATAATATGAAACACACAATTTTCTCAAAGTATCTTTGCTCGAACTCTGTCGGCTTTTAACCGCTCTTGCAGAAACACTGATGTCCACACAGTGGCGTCTCTGCTAAAGCTATATCTGCGAGAGCTGCCTGAGCCTGTAGTCCCCTTCGCCAAATATGAGGACTTCCTCACGTGCGCTCAGATACTAGCCAAAGACGAGGAGATGGTGAGTAGTGTTCTGTGCATGCGCGTCTCCAAACTTTGTAATCTTCGTGTTCCTGGGCGGGCTACGCTGCCAGCTTTGCGGTTATGCTGCCAGCTTTCTCGCTTCGCTCCCTGACTTTTTGCTTACAATTCTAACACAAACTTCTCGCGTGGCCGGGTTTTTTCTGGGACGAGTCCCCATTGGTTTTTCACTGACAGGTAAATGCCACAGACTGGAAAGACATTCATTACCCACTGACTAATTTTTACTGGATGCGACAACAAGATTAACACAGTATAAATGTTGATATTGTTTGTGCTGTACTCACTATACATTTTCTTGTGCTAAATTAGAAGTAAAGTTAATCTTTTGCTATGTCATTTAGCTTTTACCTATTTAACGTTAGCTAACTTGCTAACATTAGCCTTATTTTCAACTTTTATTTCCTGTTAAGGAGAGTACAGTACTTTTACATGAATTCAAGTGTACTTGAATATATATGCACTTACATATCTATACAGAGATGAACAGTGAGAGTCAGTTTATTTTTGTGCAATTTATTAAAATTGCAGTCCATTCAGTTTCGTTTTTGAAGTTCTCAATCTCAAATTCTGAAGATTGAAAAGCTCGGACCATGTACCATCAGTGTGTATCACCAGTCTGGGGATTGGGTTGTATCTATATAGCCAGGAAACAAAGAGTCAGGTTTGTAGGGTTCCCATCAGAGGAGCGTGGATATCATGGCAAATATGGGGAGCATTTAATACACCCCCCACTCTGCAAAATCAACTACACCCCTCCCTGGCCCCGCCAAGCCTGGCAGATTCTGTTTACCATTGAACTGGCATTTCTTCATATTGAAAATGCAGACCCAAGCAGGGGGCCCAGAATTTCTAGCCGTGGACTCTTATGTAGGCAGAGAAAAATAAGAACAGAAATAAATCTGACGTAAACCTGAGCGTGTAACTGGCTGGTAAGGCAATCCGTTATGAAATAATATCTTGCCAGACAAAAGCTACACTTCTGCCATGACCTACAGAAAGGAGATCCTCACTGAAAATATAATTTTTATCTTTCCTTCAAGGGGATACAGGAGCTAGCAAAGCAGGTGAAGACCCTGCCCCAAGTCAATTTCAACCTCCTGAAATACATCTGCAGGTAATCTCATTTCCCAGTCCTGTAATAAACATCAGAGTTTTTCAGTCCCCACAAAGCACAAGGTAACCAGCTTAAGAGTTTCAATCCTGACACCAATCAGCATTTTGTACCTGTTACTGTCATTCTGTTATTCAGAAGTAAGTCACATGAAAATCCATATTTGAAGGTACTGAAAGATCAGAGGGTGCTAATCACAGCCTCAGACGTCACAGCTTTTTACCCTGACAACATTAAAGTCTGTATAATAAAGACAACAAATATAAATCACATGTGCACAACCAACAAAGATAAAAGAAAAAGTCAATTTACATTTACAATGCTTAACTGGTAGGTAACTGATGTACTTTAATACAGTATCTGGGCATCTCAAGAGCCTTTCTGTCTCTTTCTTAACAGAGCTGGCCTTCATTAAAAGCTTACATTATTAAATTTAGCAAGCGGGTACAATAACACAGCAAGCTCACCTGCTGGATTAAAACTTAAAGAATGATCCCCTGTCTATTTAATCACTACATTACAAATAAGACCAGCTAAGATTTAATGTGTTAGTAACCAACTAGGAGCCCTTACAAATCTGCTGCTTTGCAATGCCTCCGCAATGGCAAGTTTACATTCAGACAACTCAGCTGACACTATCGATCCGGTAATGGTAATTTCATTGGTTATATACAGAATCTATTACTAAAGTAGTTTAAGATTACCACAGCAAGGACGCTCTGGGGGAGGTTAACCCTTATATGACGAGGTACGTGTATGTTAAAAGCCCCTGTAATTAAAATACATTCTCTATAAAACATAGACAAGAACTACATTTGTACAGTTAGAGGTGTTGCCCATAGCGTAGCGCAGGGTGGTTTGATGTGATTCTAAATATATTATCTCTTTCCAGTATACAATGGGATGATTAAGTCAATGTTTGCAGCCTAATCTAACTGTTCGACCCATTATTACAACTAACTAGGTAAAATTGTACAATACTATGATCAATACTATGGTGTCCAATAATTAGCATAACAAAGATAGCGCAGGGTATCTAGCTCATCTCCCAAACTGTATTGTACACATCCATAGTGTTTAACCTGCATTTATTTTATACTAATGAAACAAGCATATTTATGTGTGTCATTAATTGTTAAATTTATGGTTGACAGAATTACCTTTTGCAACCCTACTTGAAAATGTACATTAACCTGGAGTGTTACAGAATTATATAAATTAAATGCTACTGCATGAATGCTACTAAAAAGTAAATTAACTGATATAGTAAAATGCTTAACGTTATTCTGTGAAAGTTATGAAACGGTATGAAAATGAGTGTTGCCTTAGGTGCAGTTTAATGTAAAAGACATTGACAAACATTTAAAAACTTGGAATTCTGTAAAAAGTTGGCACTTCCTCAACGACAATTCAACCAGGAGCTGTCATATAGGCGTCTAGACATGGCCTTTAAATTGTCTTTAAAAGTTCCACTGGCGCAGCTCCCTCTGGTGTTGAGGCTGGGTTATTTCACGGCTGTGTCAACCTGCGTAATTACAAACTGATTTAACTTCTGTGGCATAATTTTCTCTCCAGGTTCCTCGATGAAGTTCAGTCGCATTCAAGTGAAAATAAAATGAGTGTTCAGAACCTGGCAACAGTGTTTGGACCCAATATTCTAAGGCCTAAAATGGAGGACCCTGTGACGATAATGGAAAGTATGTTTTGCTAGTGGATAGGCTGAATAATTAATTTTGTATGTACCTGTAGCTTATGGTTCTGGGCTGAACATGGATAGGTGGTGAGGGACAGGCTGTGTTGATGCAGCTTTTCCCTTTCAGGCACTTCTCAGGTGCAGCACCTGATGACTGTATTGATCCGAGAACACGATCGGCTGTTTGCAGTGGCCAACGTGGAGCCCCCTAGTGGTCCAAGGGAGACCACGCTCGACAGGCAGCGGGGCATGGTGGGCTGGATCTCCGATGAGGAATTCTCCTCCACAAGAAGGAGTGCCTGCCCAACAGAGGACTTGTGCAGTAGCGCCCCCTGTCTGGATGCCAACACGACCGTATCCTGTATACAGGCACCTCAGGGGAAGGCAGAGGCTAGCATGAGCCCCAGCAAGCAGGCCAAGTCTCTGCCTGCCTTGAAGTGCCCCTTTCGGGGCCATGGGAAGCTGGGAGGCTCTTCTGTAGATATCCCCAGCCTATCAGGTAGCAGCTGGTTGATGAATGGACTACCGTTGCGGCGAGGCCACCAGCGCACATCATCAGGGGGGTACATGAAGGATCTGGGGCCATTGCAGAGGCTGTCTACCTATGACAATGTGGCCCCCAGCAGTTTGAGCGTGCCAAGTGTCGCTACTGAGGCCTGGAATGCCCCTTCTGCATCCGAGCCCAGCCAAAAACGATCATTCAACCCTGACTCGGAAAGCAACGTAGGGCCGGGGAAAGGGCTGCCAGGACAGGCTGAGAAGGAGCCAGTGGAATCGGGGGATGGCTGCAGGGGCGTGGGTCCCTCTACCGAGAGCATCTGCAGCACCGAGGGCGGCAGCGAGGGCGCCAGACCTGCGGAGCCCAACAGCAACTCACAGACACTGATGAGCAAAGTGACAGAGCTGAAGGAGGAACTGAGGCAGCAGAGGGTGGCCTATGGCAGCAGAATCAGGAAGTAGGTGTGCATGGGGAGAGGTCTGTGTGCCACTTTCAGGCCCCAACACAAATTAAGGACAGGGAGACTTCATGTGAGACAAAGGAAATGAAGGCAGGCTACTCTGAGATTCATAATATACAGACGCTCCTCTACTTACAAATGGGATACGTTCGTAACTTGAAATGTTCACAAGTCGTTATTCAACATGATTTTAAGGGTATACAGAAGTACTAAGAACTAGCATGCTGGGAGTCCGCACGCTAGACTGCTGCGCGGCGGGAGTAGCGGCCAGGAGTCGTACCAGGCGGGATTGGTGCGCAGAAAAAAAAACTGATGTTGCGGACAGGAAACGGGAGCCTGAGGAACACAATTTGGACTTACAGTCCTCTTAGTTTCTATGTCTGAAAG
>JABFEA020000067.1:12206690-12221339 GCA_019775915.2 Cyphomyrus plagiostoma | reverse complement strand
CCCCCCCCCCCCCCCCCCCCCCCCCCCCCCCCCCCCCCCCCCCCCCCCCCCCCCCCCCCCCCCCCCCCCCCCGTAAGCGCCCAATCCCAGCATGGGAATGTGCCTTGCTACATTATTCATACACGCACGCACACACACACACATTCCGAGAACAAACAACCATGCCTTCAAGTTCCAGCATCCATGTTACCATTCAGCGTCAATACAACCGGAAGAGTCTATACACACACAAAGGCACCATCTGTCACACACTGACAAACAGGGAACAGCCCCCTTTGTAACTAACCTAGGGAAGCTGGCTGGCCACGGATCACCCCATTTTTTGTCCTCTCCTCCCACTCCAGGACCTCCTTGTATATGAGCTCTAAAATGAGACAGAAGGAGTAAGAAAAAGCGGTCATCGCGTACCTCACCGGCCCAGCAGTGAGAAGGGGACGATGTGGATGGTACTGGAGCCTTCGAGTGCGCCGTGACATTTGCCACGTGAGAATAAGCAATATTCAACCTTCTAATTTAAGCTCTAAAAAGTCAGCAGTCATTATCACAGTATAGACCTACGGGATGAGCTCATCTGGCTCCCTGGGCGTAAGCGATACGGAGACATGTCTATCTCACATAGGCCCAGCCTCCAGTTACATGCGGCGTGCCATTGGCTGGCCAGGGACACGCTACCTTTCCATTCCTCCACTGTGTGCTCCCGCTCATCCAGCTGCTTGTCTGTGATCAGTGGCGGGGGCTATGGGAAGGGCAGAGGAACAAGGGTGAGACTGGAAGCTACGGACAGCCCTCAGAAAGTGAGAGCGTAGGGGGTGTCGCGAAAAGGAACACGGTGCCCTCCACCCCCCAATGTCCATAGTTCAACCCATGCTGCATTTTATCACTTACCCCTTCCACCTCAGTGGGATCGTACCACACGTTGATATAGGGGTGCTGCAGGGCCTCGTCCACAGAGATGCGCTTTGATGCATCAATCACCAGCATGTTCGACAGCAGGTCCCTGGCCTGGCACGCTGCAAGATAAAATCAGAGGCTATCACAAGCTCGCCAACCATAAATATTTATCATTACACACAAGCATATTCATGCAGTCCATCTGGACGACATGATCGGTGATGTTGGTAAATGAGTATCCGGTCTCAGGGTTCCTCAGTTGTAGCCCATGTTTCATTAACAGAAGCACATAGACAGGACCAGCGCACGGCATGACCCAGATTACTTCTAGGAAAGCAGAGATCTCACCCTTCAGCTTGCTGTGTTCAGAGTCGGCCGGGAAGAGCACGTCGGGGAAGAGCTTCTCGAAGCTGTATCCAGCGTAGCGAGGTCTGTTCTCCACATAGGTGCGCACAGACTGATTCAGCTTCATCAGGAAGTCCTGCGACGGCGTGCCCAGCTGCTCGATGACCTTGTTCCACTGGTCGATGTCTGATGGGACGCATTTAAGGACGACACAGCCTTCGTGGAGCGGCCCACACAAACTCTGACACAAAGTGTGGGCAACGTGATCCATCCAGAGTCTCCGACACTTTAGCTATGCACAATCCTGCAGAGGGACCAACCTTACCCAGCATTCTAAGCATACCACCAATCAAACAGCAACCAGAAAAGACAATAGAGACTCTGAATGGTCTGGATGGGTCTGTATGCTGGTCAGTGAGGGGACAAGTACACTAGAGAGGCAGGCAGTGTGTACATCTCTGATGATGAGGCATGACGCCAGCATGGCAAGAAGCAGTGGTATCCAAGGGAACATCCAAACACACACATGATGAATGGAGTACAGGTAAGGATACGATCCGTACCGGGAAACAACACACTACCTCTGACCATTTCAGCCATGATGCAGCCAACAGACCAGACATCAACTGAAAAAATGAAGGACATAAAATTAACATGCAGAGCACACAAACGAAAATGAAAAGAACTGAAAAACCAATGTATGGTGAATAGAGGGGATGGGGTGGAGGGGATGGGGGCATGCAGGACACAGCCAGCGAGTGCGGCTCGGAGGCACGTCCACATTCAGAACACATGGACTGAAACAGTTAAACCTTTGAGCAAGCTAAGCTACTCACAACGCATTTACACACTTATGGCATTCCATCATGTCTCGGAATGGTGGCAACAAAGCCAAACAAAGACAATAGCCAGTGAGGGTACGAGAAAACCACCTGTCTATGAACTGAAACCCACCTTCAAACCACCAGTTACTACTGCGGACACAGCTGAATTAAAATGACACCAGAGTGGAACATGGGCCATCTGTGTTCAGCCCATTTGGAGTGCAAAGGCGCTTTGGACAGCTGAGGCCCAGCCGATCACAGGCAGCAGCACAAGGATACAGTCCCGTCCCGGGAAGAGGATTTTGTGGCGAACCATTTCTGCCATAATGCACCCCACAGACCAAATGTCCACTAAGAGCGCGTGGCACAGACAGGAGGAGAGAACAACAGCAGAGCACTGAGTGAGCAGGTTGGACCCAGGAAAGGTGCTGGCCAGCACCCTCACGTGTGTACGTGCGCACTGCAGGCCAGGCCAGCCTCGGGATCAGACACGGCACGCATACGTGCAGGGAAGTCTTGATGAGAGAATGTTAGAAAATTTTGAGAGTGGATGCGTCATGTGACCCATAGCACAAAGATTTAATTCCGTCGATAACATGTGTTTCTCTAATACTGATCATCAACTCCAGCTGCAGAGTGAGCCAGGGCCTCTATGAAATCAGTACATCACTCTGTGTTAACAGGACGTCGCTCACCATTTGCCTGATACCCCATCCCCAGGATGACCTCGGGAGCCCGGTAGTAGCGCGTCACCACGTAGGGCGTCATCAGCAGACCCGTGGCCGCCGTCCGCGCCAGACCGAAGTCCAGGATCTTCAGCGTGCAGTCGGATTTCACTACGATGTTACTTGGTTTCAGATCCTGTGGGTAGACAGGAAGGAGGTTGCAGTGAAAACCCAACCCACGAGTCATATTTAAAGCCTGAAAACCTACGGGGCAGTGAGTGGCTCAGTCCTCTGTGCCCGTGATCGGGCCGGTTTGAGCCTTGGCCTCAGCAGAACAGTCACAAATCTGGGGCCCTTGAGCGAGGCCCTTAACACGCCAGCTCCAGGGGTGCCACACATTGGCTGATCCTGTGTTGTGACCCCAAGCTAAGTAAATCAAGATGGAGTAGGCAAAAAGAAGGATTACAGTACACCAGTATTTGTGCAAATGGCACATAAAGCATTTAACATTATTTATTAGCAGTCTATCAGGTTCTGAACTACTTCTCCAAATTAATACCAATGCTTTGAAAAAGAAATCTTCCTTTTATCTTGAGAAGGTAAAAAAGGTTCAATTATGATGTAATTGAGTTTCAAACATATCAAGGGGAGGCCTGTCCAACAGGGATGTAGAGAGGAGACCCACCCTGTGGATGATCCCAGCAGAGTGCAGGTGCTTGATGCCACACAGCATCTGATAGAGCAGGTAGGACAGACGTTCGTGGTCCAGCTCCATCTGGATCACCTGACACAAGTTGGCGTCCATCAGCTCCATCACCAGGTACCTGTGAACAGACATGGGGAGTTCAGCACCTGAGGTGACCCAACACTCATGTCCTCATGTCACAATCTCATGGCTGGTGCTGCAGCTGCTACACTGTCCAGCAAGTTCACAAAAAACAAAAAAAAAAAGAGAACTGAGAACTGGGCCACAGTCCCAGACCACAGAACCACGGGGGGAATTCAGCTAGCAGCTACACCAAGGCGCACTTCGCAATTGTGTCTGAGTAATAATCTTCACGTCATCAATTAGATGTTAAATCCATGTTCATATGAATGTAATACACCATGTGTCTTACCTTCAATGCACTATAACACAGACAACATGAGCTATGCTACTCCTAAGCAGTATTATATCACACTCACACCACAACTACTATGAAAACTATGAAAAAAAAAACATGTTTTTAGGAACAAATACTCACACATCCTGGAATTCATCAAGTGTTTTTTGAGGAGTAAATACATTTAACAGGCCAATAATCTGTGGAGATAAGAAATAAAATATGTTATAACTTTGACCATTTACACATTTCTGAACACATCCTACAATAAAGTGTGGAATACAGGTAACACTGACATCACCAAGTGGATGGACCTGCAAAGCAATTATAGAAGAACATTCCTACTCCTTAAAGGCAACTACACACCCCAAAAAATGGCTGCCTACCCTAGACTGACACAGAGTGAGGGGTGAGATTCAACTTCCTCAGTCATAGAATGACCATTTGTAGTTAATATTAAACAACAGGGATCTATTAGCAGCTTCCATGCAATCTACCACAAGATGTCCACCAGGACCTATAGCGGTTTGACCACCCCAGACACCCATTCAAAGTGGTATTATTGACACCTTAACACCTATACAAAAGTGAGCACTGGTCATACACATGGATGGGCCTCGCATGGATCTGTGGGCCGTTCCAGCACTGTGAACTTACGTTTTTATGGTTCACGCATTTCATAAGCACCAGCTCCCTGTAAGCTCGCTTAGCATGGGTCTGGTTCTGAAAGGGCCGGCTGAGCTTCTTGATGGCCACGTTTCGCTCGAGGCAGTGGTCATAAGAGGAGCTGAAAGTGAAGTGAAACAAAGCAAAATTAGAACAAGTCTGGGGGCAGAACACTAGCCTAGAACCACAACAACACTAGCCAAGCACCAAAGCACAGCAAAGATCACCATGCAATGCTCAACCAAGGACACCACCCAATAAACAAGCCTAACCCCGTCTCCCATTGTGTTCAGTAACTCTCAAACTGCTAAATGTGCGTTTGGCGTTTGGAATACTAGGAGCTACAAAGGAACCTCCATGCATGGGCTGAAATGACCTACAGTATTGACAGCCAATAGACTTACCATACGATTCCCTGTGCACCTGAGCCAATGGGCCTTAAGTTTTGGTAGCGCTTGAGAACAGTGAATGTGGAATCCCCAACATCCAAACTGTAGAATTCCTTCTCCCGCTTGTTTTTGTTCATGGTTCAGTCTTGGGAAGCTGAACTCTGGGCATTCAACAAAAATTTCTCTTCTCAACACCTACAACTCAAGACACAAAAAGTATTAGCCTTCTCACCCAAAATCGTTATTATTCATTTAGAGTTATTACTCTATAGACACTGACCAATATTTTCACAAGGAGGGAGACTTTAAGCCGGCAGAGCCTCCATAAAGGATTTCAATCCTAAACATGCATTTATATATGACAGCCATACTTTTATTGAGTAACAGAGGGCAAATATGGTAGAATCAGTCCTTACTTTTACTTCAGTTATTCCAAAGAGCAGATCAACATGAGGTCTTTCCAACAGCTAAAACCATTGTTTTCTATACAAAACATTATCTTTAACAGGAAAATGCTACAGCCAAAAACATGCTGTGCCGTCCACCAAGTAGGTACTATACTCCCAATACAATTACACAGCAGTATGTTCGTTGTCCAAACTAAGATATATTGGCAAAAGACAAATTTACTAAAAAGTAACTTTAATGCTTATAGGTTTAATATCAATCCAGTCTGACAAGCACCCTGAAGTACAGTGCTGATGTCAGCCCTTCTTGCTAAAGGCTGATTTATACTTCTGAGTACCTGTAGACATCCCTGAATTCCGGTGCACGAGACGCATGTACACAAACACAGGTTTGAGGAAAACTCTAATCCCGACTTTATCCCCTACCCAGCTCATTGCAGTCACAGATCTTTGTGGGGACCTGAAAAATGGTCCCCACAATGTCAAAATAACAGATTTTTATTACATAGTGGGGAACATCTGGACCCAGCAATGTAACGTAAACATAATTCACACACACAGATGAATGCACACCCACACACACACCATTTTCCTACCTCGGAAGTCCAATAACTGGACTAAAGCACAGACACCACAGAGCTCTATCTATTCAGTGCGCTGCTTTCACCAGACCATTCTCTTCTGACAGTATCTGAGACCCCAAACGACACCAGACATCCAAAATACCATTAGCACTTCTACAGCCAGAACAGAATGCCACATACAAAGAGGCAAGCTGACCCACTGCCATGCCTGGTAATGACAAAAAAGCCCACACTAGAACAGAAGTGAACCAGCGGTTTGGCCGGCTGATAGCTTGGTGGGGGGTGGCCGTAAACTCTCAAGGGCCCTCCTGCAAGCAGCTACATCCTTAACAATATTCGTCCGCATTCTGCCGCATTAGCGTTGTGCCAAGCTGCTGAAATGCAAACTTCGCGTTCAGAGCCTAAGAGAGCAAACACCCAGTCATCTTCAGGTCTGACCCGCTCAGTCACAGCTCAGCCACATACTTCTTTCAGTAGGCTTGTTTACATGAGAAAACAATTAGCTTGCACAAAACAAGCTGGCATTCCGCAGCTGATTAATGAGCAATATTACTCCAGACAAAATATCCCAGAGTAAATAAGCAGACTAAGCAAACGATGGTATCACAGCGAGTGACAGGCGCTCCCTGATTGGTCAACTCTTCTGACACACCAGTTGGTCCATCTTGTGCCAAAAACTTCCCCCCAACACTGCCAGTGGAACTACAATCTCATTTCTCGAGCCTCTAAGACTTCCCAAACATCCAAACCCAGTGGCTGACTCAAGGAGCCACGAGAGTCCCATAAAGCATACCACACACTGTGCCCTGAGTCCTGTTCACGGTTGCAGGAGAATGAGGCCTGCCAGAGCAAAAGATGCATAAAAGGCCAAGGTCTCCACTTTCAGGGTAGATACAGTAAGACAGGTGTCTGACAGGAGGGGGCACTGACAGTTGCACAGGCTCAGGCTGGCACCACACACAGAAATGATGCCAGTAGCATTTATAGTCACACTGGGAAGCTGTTTCAGTAGATATCAGCTTACCTGTGCCAAACGACGACCAATATGAGCCATTTTGAAGAAATCAGCAATATCATCAATTATTCAAAAACCATAAAAGGTTTTCTGCCCAAGCTCAAGGGCAGAGACCCAGAGCACCTGACAGATTCACCTTACTTGGGTTCATTCCTTAGACCAGCATCAGAAACAGGCCTTGACTACCCATAAGTCAGTGCAACCATTTACAACAGAAATACACAGGCTTACAATCTGACTGCAGTTAAAATGCTTAATAATTCAAAACACCTAATTCATACGTTTAAGAGAAACATTCCAAAATCCAAACATTTTCCAGAGTAAATTCCTACCCAGAAACACAGCTGCCAGACTTGGTGTGATTACTGCCATATAAACACTTCAGTGGGTACATTTTTCGACTCCCAAAGAATATAATGGAAAGAAGCAAGTTGCGTGGCCTAAATTCTAAAATATATCGTAAAAAAATGATTAAGAAAAAAAATACTGATTCAATTTTACTTTCCAATTCGAATGAAGAATACTTACATGTCGTTTAAAACTCAGCCCACAAAATACGTCTTAAATTTTGTCAGTGAAGGTACATTTTGGGGACTTCAAAGTAACCATGGAGATTCTAATGTGCCTGTCTGCCTGTGTTTACTTTTAAAATCCTCCGCAACAAAAAAACCTAGCTAAGTAACTAAGTGATCCATCAGACAGGTCCTTAACCATATTGGCTTAGTAAAATGACATAATCAGTAATACACTTATATATATTTCTTAAAGGTAATCTGGATAGCTGTGCCCTCGCCTGTCAACTGGGAAATTATGTAGAGCCTCTACATAAACTGTTATTCTTGCCGTTCGCTACAGCAAAAGCCACAGACACGTGGTTTGTGAAGTGATAAATACATGTCAAGCACAAGTGCTAGTTCATGTACGCACAGCTAAAGATGTGACACTGTCTGGGTTTCTGGGTCTAGGAAGAACCGTCTGCAGAACTAACCATATATACAGACCTGTATGACTCAAACTGCTACCATACATAGCCAGACAAATAATGACTCAGACTGCCACAATATTGACCGCATACACACAAGCACAAGACTTGGAGACAGATACAGTACTGACCGTATACACACAAGCACGGGACTTGGAGACAGATACAGTACTGACCGTATATACACAGGCACGAGACTTGGAGACAGATACAGTACTGACCGCATATACACAGGCACGAGACTTGGAGACAGATACAGTACTGAACGTATATACACAAGCACGAGACTTGGCGACAGAAACAGTACTGGCCGTAGGTAAACAGGCACGAGACATTATGCCAGATACAGCAGTGGCCGTACGTACACTTGCAGGAGACTTGGAGCCAGATACAATACTATAACTACATAAACACACATGTACGACTCGGCCACATTACTGACACACAGACACACAAAAGAATATGAGCAAGATATAGTACTGAGCGTACATGCACCGTCACGTGTGTTTCAGACATCCAGAATATCGACACCAAATGACAAATAGACAGACGCGTATGTCTCAGACAACCGCAGTGCCGACGCTACATAAACACGCAAGAGACTAAGCGTAACGGTTCACATGAAGTACACAATGAGTGTCGTCGTGAAATGCTATTACAAATATTTGCCCCACAGCCGAGGGCCATACAGTCTAGTTCAATAACAAGTTTAGCCAGCTTCATAGCTGGCTGATGTATCTTAAAACCAGCTCGAAAGGTTACCAATAGCTAGCTAGCTAACTGGTTATTATTTGCAAAGGAATCCTCGAAAATATATAAATTGTAGCTTCATAATCACCCTAGATATGGTCCGAGTGCACGGAGGCAGACAGCCGAAAAAGACGGGCTGACAATGCCTGCATGTTAAGGCGTGAACAGCAGAATCTCGTCCGTCTGTCAGAAAAGCCGGAGATACGATCCGCCGTCAGCCCGCCCTCCTACGCGACAAACAATGGCGCGTCCGCCAAGACGCCGCGACGCCCTTACCGCCGCAACGCTCCACGGTCGTCCCAGTATCCGCCACACGCGGCTTCCGCTGCAGCTTCCCAAGGCGTACAGTAGGACATGCGGCAGCGTCCCTGCGCTCCGTGCGCCGGCATCGGGCCCCACTGGCGCCTCACGTCACACGCCCGCTGCGCGTCCACGGCAGCGCGCGCCCCCGACACCGAGCCGGGATTCCGCGGGGTCTCAGGTGTCTTGCAATACGTTTGTATCGACAATAATTGTATTTAAACTCATGGGTCTGGATGGGAATATAATGTTATAAATATAGTAGAATAATAATACTCCACAGGAGATAAATATAATATATAGTCTATTAATATATTAGTTGGAAGATTATTAAAACCTTAGTATCAGTATTTGAATGCTACAATAGTATATTTACATTGCAAATTCTCGGAAAATGTTACATACACATAAACAGGTATTCACACATGGAACTTTCCCAACGGAGGTCGTAGTAACAGTTAATGATAGGTTACCGAGAAGTAGAGTAAAACGATTACTTATTCATTTTAAATTTTTGGGCATTTATTGTGTCGGGACTGTAACTGTCCAAGAAACGGGACACGAACAACGGAGAACCAGAGACAAAAAAGTCCTGGTACTGGGTCTGACACTGCTGAGATGAGGCAGTAGGGGGCAACGCTTAGATCGTTTGTAATTGGCTAGTGGAGAGCTGACATACCAGCCGGATGCACCAGAACGGGAGATTGCTGGGATAATAATAAAATGAAGCAGCAGGGGGCAGAGTTGAGATTATTTATGACGCCGTTGGAGAGCTGAGGTAGAAGCCGGCTGTACTAGAACGAGAGATAGCGGGATAATGCTGAGTCAAGGCAGCAGAGTTATTTGTACAATTATGCCCTAACTAAATATATACTGCCTTCATGTTCGTTGCTTTGTAGGTCAGGCTATTCTGTTACTCACCATTACACAAAATTTCATTTGCTGGTTTACTTTGTCATGCAATACTTTAATGAAACAGTCCACAGTACCATTATAGTATGCTGTGCCAGATTTTTATTTGGAATGATGATTCAGGTCAGTTTTCTGGTTCCTCTTTCTACCATCACTGTTCTTTCTGTGTTATCTTTGGAAGCATGGTCTTGTATATACACCAATGACAGCTGTGTTCTGCTATTTCCACATTATGTGAGTTGACACAAGAACACAGTTATACTAGAACACTGTACCATCCTCAATATTTAGCCACTATACAAATATCACCATCAGCAGCTAATTAATCTGGCTTCTTTGTTTCCTGGTAGATTCATCCCAGCTTTCTTTTTTTTGGTTTTGTTTAGATAAGTGATTTCTTATATATACCATACAAATCACCTCTCGGCGTTGTGTGGCGGTCTTACACTGCCTGAATCTAATAGAATTATTTATCATTGCCAGTCTGACATGCTCTAGAAAGTACAGTATTGCTGAGTTGTGACAGTGAGCAAGTAGGAAAAAATACTAGACATCCTAGTCTCATTTTGGTACCCAAAACTGGACATTGGTAGGCCCAGGAGGGGAGGCATATTGAGTCTGTTATGTCTTAGGTCTTAGGCAAGAAGAGATTGCTTTGAATACTGTGTGTCCTTGCCTCACGGTAGCCTGCACGTGGTCAGTTTCACAGGCCCTGAAGATTTTGGAGAGCTGTAAGCAGCTGCCTGACTGTAACACAGATGGCAGAAGGACAATCATACCATCTACAACAAGCCTCCCCACATGAGACCAAGCCCTACCCTGGTCTTGCAGGAAGTTTGTGTCTGGAAGAAGATGAGATGTGGTCCCTCCTGGAGGGAGGGTCTATAACAAAAAGGGTTAAAAAGGTTAAAGCATCAAACCTGCCATGTTTACGGAGACAAAGAGCCCGATACCACACCATTGGACAGATGCCATCACGGGGGAAAAAGTACATACATAACCGAAAACTTAGGACAGCTTTGTTGGCAAAGGCTTTCCTTCTAATGATTATGATGCTGTGTAATTAGCACTTTCTGCAAAACAGGAAGTGATGGGTGATTATATTGAGGATGTGCAGTCTTACTGCTCAGGCTGATGGAGAAAAATGGTGACGTGCTGCAAATGAGAAGAGGTGGACATTTCAGGTAGAGAAAGTAAAAATCCAGGCCAAGATTTTGTTTCAACAAACCAGCTGAGTATAAAGAGTCACAGTCACAGAGTACTCAACTGGTTGGTTGAAACAAAATCTCATTCTGGATTTTTACTTAGAAATGTCCATCTCTATAAATGAGTGAGACTTTATGTAGTACTTAAGTTCAAAGCACTGTGCTGAGTATTAGTAGGCTCTATGTTGAGGCTAATTAAGGCAGAATTACTGCTGTGTGAAGCCTATTATTCACAATGGCCTGAATTCTGGGCTAATTAAATGTTCACTGGTGGGTAATGTTGTGTGATTTGTTGTAAATTCATGTAATGTGGAGTCTAACATTGTAATATCCAGTGGTTAATTTATCATGTGGAATTGAAGGGGGCTGTTGATTTTGTGAGGCTGTTCATGCTGAGTTTAACCTTTCAACAAATGTCACATCCCCCTTCTGTATCCCAAAAAAATGTCAAGTTTCTCTCTGAATCAGTAGTGCTTCTTCTTATATGTCAAGCCAAACATGAAAATTGAAGAAAGAAGACTATTTTCAGAACAACGCTGACTTCTGCAGCAAGAGTTGTGATTCATTTTTTTTGCGCAGGAAATGTGAGTTAACAAGCTGGTTGTGTGTGGGTGGGTGTGTGTGGGTGTGTGTCTGTGTATGTGTGAACCCTGGCTGGTGTGCATCTGAGTGTGTGTATGAATGCCTGTTTCTGCAAGTTTTTCGGTGTGTGTGTAAGAGTGTTATCTAAATGTGTGTGTGCGTGTGTGTGCGTGTGTGTGTGTGTGTGTGTGCGCGCGTGAATCTGTTTATGATTCATTTACCTCCCCTCCCGAAGCCTTTTAATTGTCAGCACTTATAAAGCTACTAATTTGTGTTACAAAGACCTGGAGAGCTTTTAAGAAAGGCCTCTGGGTCCATTGCTAAGTCAGTAGTGAGCTATGTGAGCAATGTCTCTATATCTATTAAAGACCCACCCACTGTGTCTTAAAGCTTGTGGACTCTCTAACTTGCTTTTAATGGCCTCTTGTAATTGCATGTTAATCAGTGATCAGATCAATTAAGGCTGACATCCTGGTCCTTATGGGCCTTTGTATGTGTTGATCTTTGGGTTCTCACTAGGATGGAAATACCATTTTATTAGGGAAATGATTTGTACACACTAGCCACAAAGGTGAGGAGTGGGTCTCCTGGCTAGATAAAAGATAATCACCAAGCACCAAGCAGTTCAGATGCCAGCTAACTGATCTGACTGCTCTTTGACTTTGTTATGTTTTTGCTACCCGGGGGGGGGGTAACATCTGCACCATGACCTTATCGAGATCCGGGGCCCTCCTGCTGTTTTGCTGTAGCCAGCTAACATGTAACATTTGCTGCCCATACGGCGAAGTGAATAGGTTCACCACCACCAACATGTTGTCATGGCGATCCATCGGCACCAGGCCACAGAGAAGATTAAGAACTCTTCCTAGAATGCATAATTTAGAAATTTATAAAATATGTTTTTGTGTGACTCCGGTTTCCCCCCACAGTCCAAAAACATGCTGAGGTTGATTGGAGATGCCAAATTGCCCGTAGGTGTCCATGTGTGAGTGACTGGTGTGTGACTGTGCCCTGCGATGGGCTGGCCCCCCATCCAGGGTTGTTCCCTGCCTCGTGCCCGTTGCTTCTGTGATAGGCTCCGGACCCCCCGCGACCCAGTAGGATAAGTGGTTTGGGAAATGGATGGATGGATGGATCCCTGAGCCTAAGTATTATGGTCGAGGTACATTTATTTTTCTTTTTACATCACTGTAAAAAATCTTTATCAACATTTCTGTTAGCAGAGGCAGAATGATTTAACATTTTAGGCATCATGCATAATGACAGCTATTAATAATTGTATTATATTGTCAACAGCTTGGTTATTACGCTTAGTAGTAGGATGATTTTCTACATATCAATCACTTTCACGTTTGCAAAAGTCGGTCATTCGAGAGTAATACGACAACTGCTTCATCTAGTGTCAGTAGGTCACCATTTATGTTTTATCGTCGTTGTTTTACTACAACATTATTTTGAATAAAGCCTGCATTATGCCGATTATGCCATTTAAAGTACTTGTAAACATTTAAGTATAGCATGCCTGTACGTTCATATATCCATATAATTATCGTGTCCTATTTGTCAAATTGTAAAGCCATTGTATTTCAAATATTGTACAGCTAATCTTACTATTAGTCTTTTCACAATGAACCACGGGGTGGCGCCAGATACACATTATTTTAATACCCACATTGATGAGAACTTTATTATGAAACTAATATTTTGAACTCAGGTAATGATATGATTCGATACTTTTTTGCGATGGCAGACTGATTGGGATCAGTCTTGGTCTTAGTTCTCTGCCTCCTCATAGAGGGGCTTTGTGCAGTAAGACTCAGGTGTGCTAAATATATTGGCACACATTGACCCTGGACTGACATCACGTTGCTTACATAACACAGAGCACTACTGGCGGCGGCCATCTCTGTGCTTTATGGTTGAATTCACCCTGGAACTCTAACTGGAGGCAAATGAGCTCCAGTAAGGTATAATCTGTCCTTTTGGCTCTAACTGTGAGCGACAGTGTGCTCTGGAGACCAGAGGTGGGACTAGGGAGCAGGTGTAGACCTACAAGAGAAGAAAAGCACTCAGGCAGGCAAGGCTAGGCATCCATGCAACCTCAGCAGCTGCAGGTGCATTCTGAGCATGATGGCAGCTGCAGGGCACAGGGAGACACTATGTATTCTGTCTGGCACAACAAGTCAAAGTGTTTTCGTAGTTATATTATATAGTCTCTGGTTAAAGACATAGGTTTACTTTCAACATTGTTGAAAGTCCATCCATTTTCTGAAACCGCTGAATCCCAACTGGGGTCACAGGGGGGACCACAGCCTATCCTGGGAACAATGAGCGCAGGTGGGAACCAACCCTGGGCAGTTGCCAACAGACTGCAGGGTGCAGACACTCACAGGGCCAATTTAGACACACCAATTAACCTATCCTGCCACAAACAAAGTCGCTGTTTGAATCTGTATAATTTAAATCAACAAGTACTTAGGAGCCAGTGATTGGATCATTATTACAGCTTAGCAATGTTATGCAGCAATAAAGTCAGCTGAGTACCTGAATCTACTGAATGGTCAGGTTATCTCATCAATTGATTTTTTCTTTCCTAATAGCATGGGCATATTCCCATTGTCAATTGTGAATTGTCAAAGAGTGGTTCAGGGAGCATGAGGAATTATTTTCACACATAAATTGGCCACCACAGAGTCCTGACCCTAACCCCACTGAAAGTCTTTTAGTTGTGTTGAAGAAGACCTTATGGAGTGGTTCAACACATCTATCATCAGTATAAGATTTTGGCAAGCAATGAATGCAAATGTGGATGAAAAAAATGTTGAGATGTTGTATAATCACATGGAAACAATGCATGAATCTGCACCATAATCAAAGCTAAATCGAAACAGTCCAATGAAATATTAAAGTGTGCCAGGCAGTGTATATCCCTATGCTATGGGTTTATGGATGGATTCTCACTGAAGGCATCAAAACTATGAATGAACACATGTGGAGTTATGTACTTAACAAAAAAAGGTGAAATAACT
>JABFEA020000067.1:12171980-12189715 GCA_019775915.2 Cyphomyrus plagiostoma | reverse complement strand
CACTGTCACAGGCCTTAGTAGGCGAGTCAGAGCGTGGGTACAGCCACTGTCACAGGCCTTAGTAGGCGAGTCAGAGCATGGGTACAGCCACTGTCACAGGCCTTAGTAGGCAAGTCAGAGCGTGGGTACAGCTACTGTCACAGGCCTTAGTAGGCGAGTCAGAGCGTGGGTACAGCCACTCTCACAGGCCTTAGTAGGCGAGTCAGAACGCAGGTACAGCCACTGTCACAGGCCTTAGTAGGCAAGTCAGAGCGTGGGTACAGCCACTGTCACGGGCCTTAGTAGGCGAGTCAGCGCGCAGGTACAACCACTGTCACAGGCCTTAGTAGGCGATTCAGAGTCCTCTGTATGCCATCCTGAGGCCTGTCCTTTCTCTCATCCTGAGCTGTGTCCTCTGTCACCTTCTCTGACGGCTGTTCTCAAACTGTACCCACTCCCAGGGCTGTTCCAGTGGAATAGGCGTGTGACGCTGTCCTCCCGGTTTGAGGACCCAAGCGTTGCAGAGCCGGATGTGACCTGTGACGACAGTAATGACACCTTGATGCCTTCCTGGCTGGGACTGGTGGGGTGGGGGGGATTAATTATTAGTGAAGCTGCAGACCCCCCACTAGGGTATTACGGCACAGTACTGCTTGCAGTGGGAGCTGTCCTGTGAACCATGTCACCAGTTGCTGGGAGACGGCTACCCTGGGGGTAAGTGTCCTCAAGGGGCACACAAACTCAACCGGGAGGGACGGCCGTTCACTGTGCAGCGCTGCTGTCCAGGTATGGCCGCAGAGTTTGGGACTCTTACCCCTAAGGCTCTGAGCTATTCTGGGCCTTTTTTTGGAAATGCATATTAGCTTAGATGAAGTGGGCAGGTTGTGCTGTTTGTTGTGAATATTAACTGTGGGTGGCTGATTTTGTCTCAACCCAGCTGCTGTTCTGTTGTGAATTTGTGTACCATTTGTGTACTATTTCTCAGCTTTCTCAGCTTTTTCTCAGTGAGATCAGGCCTTAACGTCAGGTTGAGCGGGTCTCCAAGGAGCCGACACTGTGTTTGTCTTCTGCAGGGAATGCTGTACCTGGCAGTATGGAGAAAGTCGGACGCAACCTCTTGCCAACCTCAGCGCAGCAGGTGATAACTTTATCTGTCCTGAAGTTCGGCATGAATATTCCACCAGTCTGTGTCTGCCAGCGTAGGGACCTATGATCTGTCCTCAGGGATGGAATCTCTCATCCAGCACTTGCTCTACCTTACATTTCTTTGCTCTGCCTCCCCATCGCTATTTAGAGCTGCATCTACCAGCTAGAGTTCCCGAAGCCAGAGACAAGGGGGCTGGGCTTCACCCTGACGAGCGGAGGCAACGGGAGCTCCCTCAGAGTGAAAGACATCAGAGTTGGGAGCATGGTGGCGTTGGACGGCAGGCTCCTGGTGGGAGATGTGCTCCTGGAGGTACCCGGTCATCAAAGCGTCCTGGGCTGCTAGAGGAACATAGCTGTGGGGTGTTATGCTTCATGGCTAGTGGGATATGTAGAGGCAGGAGTTGTTCATGAATGGAACGAAGGGGCTGAATACAAAAAACACCGTTTAAAACATATTCGACCATCGTTGTGTAAATTTTGAGTGATATGTAGAAGACCATTCTTTCCACTATTGTTATTATTATTGTTATTATTATTATTATTGCTATTATGGTGCCACTTTACAATAAGACTAAGCTTATAAAGGGTTTAAAAATGGTTTATAACTGGGTTATTAGGTTTGTAATAGACAGTTATAAACAGTTATAGCAGCTTATAACACTTTTTAATTAATGGGTTACTACCATTTATAAGTGGGAAAAGGAAGCCTTATTGTAAAGTGGTACCATTATTTTTATTATTATTATTGTTATTATTATTATTATTATTAATAGTAATAATAATAATAATAATAATAATAATATATGTGCCTCAAAGTTGAAGTCTATAAATTCAAGGCACTCATGTTTTTATTGTTATCATACATGGCAGTACTACGAGATCTCCTGCAGAATGCCTTGTCTTGCCTTTATTCTGGCTGAGGATGGTTTCTTCTCTGCCAGGTGAACGGTATTATTGTGTCAGGCCTAAGTCGTAGCAAGGTGCTGGAGATCCTATGGGCAGCAGAGGGCGCTGTGCAGCTGACCGTACACAGAGACACCTTGACCGTGGCCGGTCCGGAACCTGAACATGGCCACCCAGGTCAGCTCTTCAGGCACTGGCGAGGCTTTGGGTGAGGTCCTTCATCCTACTGATGTGTGACTTTTTCCACAGGAATCACCATGGAGACTGGCGCAAAAGAGGAAATGACTGAAAGACGGGTTTTGGGAAGATTCTTGGAAAACTCGGGAGAGGTAGGGCGGAAAGTTTCCACCATTACCACCACAGTTCGGTAACATCCAAAGTGCTGACCTTTCACTTCTGACCTGCAGGAAAGTCCAAACAGCTCCTGTCTCCCACTGTGCATGCTTCACAAGGCCCAGGAAGCCTGCGACAGGTACCATACAGCCGCAGAGGGCAAATAATGATACCATAATGTGTGACTATTACATTAATTAAGGAGGATTTTTTTCTATTGGTTGTGTGTTTTTAGTTGCTTCTTAATTTTCATGCAGTAAATAAGAATTGCGTTGTAAATAGCAACAGTGAGCATTATTACCTTAATTTTCAACTTCATACAGCTGCAGGACACAGGATGACTTTAATCAGCTATTATGTTATCCACAAGGGGGCAGCAGAGAGCCATTAATAAAATCCATCCTCCTTTTGCATTTTCTGAGTCTCAGATAAAATCAAGTCACTGACCTGTAGTTACATACGGTTTACTATGAGCAGCGTTTCAGCACATTAGGTGGAAGAGGTGGCCTTGCATGACTGCCCTATGGAGGAATAACGTCACTATGCCTCACTCTGCTCCACCTTGCTTTAGGAACGCATTTCTGTCACTGCAGCGAGATGCAGCCAGCAGACGACGCAAAGACCAAAGTGATGAGTGGAGCAGTGAGGATGAGGAGGGTGTGGGTGACAGTGATGAAGATTCATCATACCCTGACTCGCCTTTGACAGGTGGAGTGGATTAATGGATCTGGACCCGGGAGCATATTTCCAAAGAAATATGGTGACGTCTGAGTCCTTCATGGGTAGCTGAGCTACTAATCAGTCCATTACCTGCCACTTCTTCACAAAGACTCTCTGATTGATAACAGCTGTGATTCCAGGGTGCTTCTTGGAGCTTTCTTGTAGAGTTTACCTCAAAGGCGAGAGAGATGATACGTGGGCAGGGCTTCTGTAAGTGCCTGCATATTTCCATGCAGGTTTCTTATCCCTACAAATGACAAACAAACTTCCAAAACTCACTCGGTCCATGGGACACACATCCAACAAAATTTCTGTGCCCTTAGTGAGTTGAAATATATCATTCTTCCTTGGATTATGGTGAGTGAGTGTTGGTTCCAGGTACCATAACATATGATGAGGAAATCTGACTTTCATTGACTGTTGCATCTCAAAAACAAGAAACAAATGGACCGAGTGAGTTTTGGGAATTTGATCTTCAGTTCTGCTTTTCTCACCGTGAAGCAGAAAACCCCATTGTGTCAGAGGAGGCCCTCAGCAACCTGGCTGTGACAAGCCCATCTGAGAACAGCCAGTACTCTGGCGTCTGCCTCAGGGCCCTCATTCAGAACCTGCAGCACCAGCTGGACCAGCAGGATCTCATTAAGGAGTTCATGGTACGTGGCCCGATCCGACCCAGACCTGAGTTGACACACGGAGTTGGGTAACACTAGGAGCAGTGTACATTTATGGCTCCCTGGCCACTTCTGTTCATCATAGCCAAGGAGATGAATGGAGCGCCTGGGCCCTCTCACAGGCTAACAGGTGGCATGCCAGGCCTCACTCAGCTTAATTCTTCGCACGGTGAACTTCCTGTTCTTCCCAAAAGGCCTTGGAGCACCTGAGACCTGCCGACAGCTGCCTGGTGGGAAATGCTCCGGAGAACCGGGAGAAGAACCGGTACCGAGACATTTTGCCCTGTGAGTTGCTGGCACGCCGCTCACGTTCTCCCCTGAAGTGAGAATCCAGAGAGGATATCTGCCTATTGAAGGTCCACGTGTGTTCAGTCTCCTGCACCATCAACTAATGACCGATCCAGTGTAGGGTGGTAGGTACACAGTGCAGGGAGCGGACCCACCCACACGCCGCCCCGCTTCTCTTTCAACACGTATCATGCTGCGTGTGTGTTCCGTCTGTGCTGCGGGGGTCACGCGCATTGCGCATTCTGATAGTAAGGCCTCTGTGGATCTGTACTGTTCACTGGCCTGCAGAGCCCTGCTGCTCGGCTTGTAAAACTCAACACCACCCAGAAGGAGAGGCTCCGCCTGCAGCCGGAGGGGCTGCGGACCACACTGAGGCACACGCACATCACCATGGAGATTTTGTCAGTGGGCCCTTCTCTGGGATTTGTCTCCGAGGGGCCTTTTTATGGAGGCCTGTCTCCGAGGGGCCTACTCCAGTAATCTGTTTCCGAGGGGGCTTCAACGGAGGCCTGTGTCCGAGGGGCATTCTCTAGGGGCCTGTCTTCAGGAACTTGTCTCCGAGGGGCCTTCTGCAATTTGAAAAGGTTCTTACAGTCTTTAGATAATTTCAAAGGATCCCAGCAAATCCAGTAAGAATGAGCAGTATTCCCATCTTACCCCAAAGGAATTTCTGTCACGTTCCAGTATGCCCATGCCCGTTTCCCTCCAGCTTTTGTGCGAGTCTGAGCTGATTCCCTGCGTGATTCTCCCCCCCCCCCCCACCTCCTTGTGACCCCACAGACGATGGAACACGGGTGTCAGTGGGGGAACAGCAGGAGTACATCAACGCCAGTTACATCCGCATGAGCATGGGGCCCGGCGAGCGGCTTTGCTACATCTGCACGCAGGGCCCACTGCCCGGCACCCAGGCCTGCTTTTGGCAGATGGTGTGGGAGAATCGCTCAGATGTGATCGCTATGGTGACGCGGGAGGTGGAGCGTGGCCGGGTCAAGTGCCACCGGTACTGGCCCGAGAAGCGCCACGAGGTTCTGGACACCGGGCGCTACCAGCTCATCCTGGACAACTGCGAGCGACAGGACTACGTCTACATCAGGATGATCAAGATGGTGGAGAAGGAGGTGAGCTTGGAGTGAGGGGGTGCAGGCGTGGAGCGCTGCTGATGTGTCACGTGAGTGGGGAGGTGTGGAGATCCTCCTGGACCTCCAGCCTTATCCGCTGTGATAATGGCCCCCCCGTTCTCTCGCAGAGCGGGGACGCCCACATAGTGAGGCACCTGAAGTTCACAGCTTGGCCCGACCACGGCGTGCCGCGCTCCTGCCACCAGCTGGTGCGTTTTGCACACTACATGCGGGCCGCGCACCACACCGGCCCCGTCACTGTGCACTGCAGCGCTGGCGTTGGCCGAGCCGGCGTCCTCATCTGCACTGATGTCATCCTGGCTCGCATCGCGAAGGACCTCAATGTGAGACGGTCCCTCCCCAGCCTTTAGCTACCCGCCCTGTGTCCCCCTCTCCCTCCCCAGAGGCCTGGCCTGGCTCTCCCTCTGCCAGTGAGTCTAACCACTGTGCTACTCCGCCTCTGCAGATAAACATCAGCAGCATTGTGAGGGAGATGAGGCTGCAGCGCCACGGCATGGTACAGACCAAGGTGTGTTACTCTGCAGTTCAGACACCACCCTCTGCAGGGTAGGCTGTGTAATGACGTTCTGAGGCATCCCTATAGAGTTGGCTCTCAGCCTCTGGGTAAAGCCTTGGACCTTTAGACATCCCCAGAGCTCCTAGATCTCTAAAGGCCACACATATGTGTCCCTGGTTCATTAATGCCTGTACTCACATCCTGGGGGCCCCTAAATGCTGGACCACATGTAGCCAGAAAACAGAACAAGCAGCTGTTTCCTGGCAAACAGACAACGCAGATCATTTCAGAGTTCAGCCTAATTTCATTAGCTGTCCGAGGGGAGTTCTGCTTACATCAGCACAGGGCGCGTTGGGTTTCCCTTCCTCCAGACGGGCTGAGCGGAGCCCAATAAATCCAACAGTACTGCTCGGTAATGAACACGGCTTTCCCTCTGATTCCAGGAACAGTACCTCTTCTGTTACAAAGTCTGGCTGGACGTCCTTCAGAACATCCCCGCTCTCTGTGGCACCCAGTGGCTCCAGGAAAAAGCCTCCTGAACACTGCTGGTTTCCCTGGCTACCTTCTCCAGCATTCTCCCAAAGACGACACTTTATATGCTTTCATACACACCCACACCCCTGTATTTTTATTTTTAGTTTTACCCTCTGTAATCTGCCGCCTGAATCAGCGCGAACCTTGTCTGCGCTCTTCTGCAGGATGTCGTCACACTGACAAACTTCGGCGCAGTTTGGCATTTTAGATCTTAGATGATCACAGTCTGTTAGCCTTCAAGGGTCCATCAGAACAGAAGTGAGTTGTTTTGATCATGATGTGAATATTTTACATGCAGTATTCTCCTCCAGATAATGAGCTATATGTATCATGTGTATTGTGTTAGAGCTCTGAACAGATTCTAAACAGATGTGCTTTGGTGTTGTGGTTTATGAAGTAGGGTTTGTATGTTTACATGAAAACTGGTCGGTAGAAGCGGCCTGTCCGTGGAAGAGGCATCTGTGTGGTGGGGGTGGTGAGACACAGGAAACGGGCCAGACAGAACCACAGACTCCTATTACCGCTAACAGTAATGATAGGGAGGAATGTTTAATATTAGCATTTATTATCTATCGACAAACATGGCCGTCCTCAGGGGACCTCCGTCCTTTTAAAATGGAAGGTGAGTCAAGATCTGGACTCTGGTGTTCATCATTCCACACAGCAAATGTGTGTGTGTTTCTTCCACTCCTGTCTCTTCTCACACAGTATAGGAAATGTATCGAGAATATTAACTAAGATGATGAAATGCAGAAGGACTGATATGCTGAAGTCAGAATAGAGGTACGGATGGAGTCCGGTTTGTACGCCATGATGGCTGGACTGAACCAGTAGTGCAGTTCTTATTGTATTACATGGTAATCTCAGTTTAATCTGCTGTGGTTTTAATAAAAGCAATATAATAATGATCTATAAAATCTATTTATAGTCTATTTAAAGCTCATTTCCACCCCAAAAATCCATTCAAAGAAGATGTTTTACCTTCTTCCAGTAGAAGTCGAATCTGATTGATGTTTTCCAGTTTATTAATGAGTTCTTTGTTGTACGTCTTAGATGTTCTCATATAGGGATATATGCCTTTATGGTGCATGTGTGCATGCACTTGACTGTGGAGAATCTTCAGAGGGGCCAAACAAAGCACTTTTCTGGGGTCTCCTTTTGCATTTCACAAGATTCAGGTTTTCATGCCATTAACAATTCATATGGAAATATAAATCTGTCTGTTGTTGAACTGCAAATGCTTCTCTGGATAATTCTTATTTATTCACTGGATACTCCCCAGTATAACGCTCCATCTTATTCTTACTCCCCGTTATAAAGTGCTATAAATAATAAAGTATGAGTGGAGTGGAAGGCCAGGTTTACTGGGTGGGGTTGTAAGGGAAGGTGCCACTGTTGGATTTCAGCTTAATGTTTCCTGGCTGGGCCGTCTGTCCTACCTGATCGTTGTGTATCCCACCTAGACTGGCAGGCGGATCTCTGATGCATTAGTGGGGGAGGCCTAGTGAGTGGAGCCACACACACACACACACACACGTTGGTGTACCTGTCAGAATGGGGACCTTCCACTCATTTCTATGGCAAAACCCCTAATACCAATCACAACACCATTAACCTCTACCCATCCCTAACCTTAACCATAAGTAACCAACCCAAATGATGTCCTCATTTGGACCTCAAATGATGTCCCCAGAAGTAGGTGAATTTCTGGTTTTGCTACACTTTGGGGACAATTTGGTCCTCAGATGTGATCTACGCAAACTCACACACACACACACACACACACACACACACAAACACACCATTACAGCAGGATAAACACACTGCCTCAGACAGTTTATTGTATCAGCATGGAAAGCACCAGGCAAAGGACCTTTCCTGTGCCTCCACTCACTCATTCCCCTGTCATGGTTCACTGTTAGGTTCACTTCCAGCCATAGTGCTTTTAATTTATACTCAGTGTATAGACCCCCAATCCACCCACTAAGTCCTTCTGATACAGTTCTCCCCACTGACACATCCTGTGAAGCCTGAACCCATTTAGTCCACATATGATTCACAAGGTCACATGACTCGAGGTATCCCAGTCCCCATGAGAACATGTCACCCAGGCGGCATGCAAGTGTCTCCCTAACCCCATTTCCCACTCTCAAGCCTATACAAAAGGCCCCTGTGCCCCTCTGTGGGCCAGCTCAACTGCTGGGAAGGCCTGTTCATTGTCTGTCTCTCAGGTCGGAGCTGCTGGTGCCCGGTGTGGGAAATGAGAGGAATGTCTGCCGCAGTGTGGAGGCCGAATCGATGATGTTACGCAAGACTCAGCAGCAGTGGTGACAGCAGTGGGTCCTGGCTGATTTACAGGCCCGGGCACAGCGAGGAGTGACCTCACAGCCCCCTTGTAAATCCACCGGTGCCGGGTTCACAGCACGGCGTAGACCTGCCTTGTTTCGGGGATAGAGTGTAAAAATAACTTTCACAGAGTGCTGCCCCCATCACCAAAAAAAATAGCACAGGACAATTCCCCTCACATTTCAGTCAGGCAGGAAAAGCAGTTGTGAGCTGTTTTTTGACCAATGAATTAATATCCACAAATCTGCAGATGTTTTCAGGCAGCTTTCTTCAAGGGCTGACCCTTTTACCCAGACTCCTGTGCTGGGACAGCAGTGCTCAGACACCTGGACGCCCCCCAGCACGCACTGGGGCCCGGAAACCAGAGGCTTAATTACCAATCAAAACCCAGCCTCAACCCAGCAGCCACTCAGGTAGCCTGCAGGAGGTGCTGGTGCGCACGTGAGCTCCAACAGCAGCGTGCCTGAGTGCCTTCCTGCCCCCCCACACCCACCTCAAAATTACTGCAGTTCGTCTTTTTCAAAAATTAACCCCATTTATACTTGATATATAACTGACCTATGTCTAGTACCAATGTAAAAACTGACCAGGTATCCCTGACATCCTAATGAAATGTCCCTTAGTTCTACTTCAAGCTGTGGGTGTTTTTCCCTTTTCTCTCAATGATTCTGTATCTTCTTGTACAGTCTACATTTCACTGGAGGATCTGCACGGGCCAGGCAGCGCAGGTAATGGCTCAGGGCCCCGAACTTTGAGGAGGCCCCCGAGACCGGCTGATTACATTCACATTGCAATGACAAATCTGCTTTATATGTGCATTCTAGTGTTATGGTGTGTTTATTAAATTATTTTTATTGATATTATGAATTTAGACTACAGGTCCCCATCAAACAGATGCATTTTTATTCCAGGTGCCGGTATTGAACTCCCACAGAATGTCAAAAGGTGATATAGGCGATCAGGCCGGACAGAGGAAAAGGGACACAGAAATTCCCATTCTTATCTCTGAACAGGACCATGGACTGAGCGAGCCTCACTGGGGTGAGGGTGGGGGCATAATCTGGCGAGTGCATTTTTGTTTATTTTTGCCACTGTTGTCCATGTGAGGCCCCTTGGTGTCACTCTGGTGACAGCAGAGTAACAGAGAGGCTATTCATGGCGATTTGAAAGGAGACTGCTTATCAGCGTTGGGGGTGCAAGGATAGGAGGGGGTTTAACGAGTCAAGGAAGGCCAATTATGACAAGTCCGTCCTGGAGCGCTCAGCTCTAATTAAGCTAGCTGGGAATACACTGTTTCTGGGAAACATTTCTGGAGCCCCCATACCCGATTTTTTGGAAGGCTCTTTATAGGAAGCTTTTCCTTTTTGAGGGGGGGGGCTGTGAATATGCTGACATTTGTGCTGTTTTGATAGCATTGGTAACCATTGGTTACACCTTAGAAGAACAACAACAGCCTCCAGAGCTGGGGAACCACTTGGTCCCAGTCACTATTAACGCTCTCAGGCACAAACCCTGAAGGTCGGACCAGGGAAAAGGCCCAGAACTGTCTTCATGCCACAGAGAAGAGGTCATTCGCTTCTCCTCAGAAGTCCAACTTCTCCATCCATTGTTACATAGGAGGTAAGTCACTGCATCTGGATGGGATCTATGAGCGACATCCATCTCCCGGCTGAATGATTGATTAGGCCGCATTTGCATGATTGCAATTAGCGGAGATGATGGGCAGTAATTGGATCCTGATGGATCATAAAGCTCACAGGATCAAGATCAGTCCGCATTTCAGCCGATGGCTCAGTTATGGACACACTTATGGAGTCGTATGAAGTACAGATGGAATTCGCAGGGCTCCTCGTAGCATGTAAGGTAAGGGTTAGGTTAGTGTGGCAGGTTAACTAGCCTGTTAACCTGGTCTAACCTCTGCTCTCTCAAAACCTTGACCTCCAAGGGCAAAAAGTTGACCAGGTCAAGCTGACATTACTGGGAACCCCACCCTTCCCTCCACTCCTTCCACCGTTAGAATCTTCTTGAATGTTTTCAGCATGAAATAGAACAAGAAAAATAGATCGGGGGGGGGGGGGTTGTTAACATTTTGGGAGGTGAAAGCTGAAAGCTGCCTAGTAAAATAAACAAACCTAAAGCAAGCTCTTTTTCAGCATTAGGCCAAACAATTCAGGAATTTCAGATACACACAAAGTCAATATGCATCAGCTATGCATCAAAATACATATTGACGTAACTACTGGAATGAAAAGTGCTCATGTTTCGAAGTCGACTCATGTTTCTTCCCACATTCTCCATACTCTCCCAGAAGGTCTACTTACGGAAAGAAAAAAAAAAGCTGAAAGACTCAGATGACCAGTTATGCATTGTGTTGGCGTCTTGTTCTAGGATCCATGGGGGACAATGCAAGAATGTAAAAAACCGTCTTGATTCCCCCTCTTTAAACCGTGGAAGGACTGCACTGTTTTACTTGACCTTTAGCGACTCGTCTTTCATTTTATTTACACGGTGCATTCTAATAGCTGCCTCTAGGGATCCATTCCAGGTAATGGCGTAAATCACGAAGGGCTCCCCAGCTCCCTGCGGAAACGTCCATTACGGCCGTAACCCGGCACTTTCCAAACCGCTCTATCTCATGGGGGCCTCGCTCTGGGCGCCTCCATACTCTCTAGCGTGGCACACTGTGTGCCTCGATGACAATGACACTCAAAATATGAGACATAAATGACAAAATGCCCTGGCGCATGGCATGAGTCATGTGAGGTCCGCCGGTGACACCTGAAAGACCTCGAGCTCTGGGATAACCCTGGTTAGCCATGACAGAAGGAAGCACCCAAGCAGTGCCTACAGAGTAAGTCAGCAGCGATGCAATGGCCCACATCTGCAATGCCCTTCTACATCACCCACTATGCCAGGTGAATGAAGCAGATTGGCACCAACTCTATATTTGCATATTTCCTAAAAACTGCACTGTCGGTCTCTGGACATGACACAGTAAAGGTTTGGGGTTGATTAAATTCCCCGAAAGTCAACTGGCATTTGTAAACTTTTTCAAAGCAAAGACAGGCATCTCAACAGACCATGTAGTTTGGACATCTTTGCCTGTCTTTCCTCCTATTCAGTGTGCATGGCTATGTGTGACCTTCGCCGGCGCTCCGCTCCGTGTGATCCGAACACGTCAGTGAGCGCTGCAAGCGACGAGTTAATAAGGAGCCCTGTCAGCAACGGGCATCTCGACCCCCCCACCCCGTGTCTATCAAACCACTGTCCCGATTCGAGCGCCAGCACCAGGATGACAGAAGTGGTTTAATCTGACAGCGAGGACGCCATTCCCTTCGTTAACTCTCCTGTCGTAAATTGGACTCCTCATCAGATGTGTAATTAGCACCTGCTTGTAATTCCGTAACTGGTGTCAGACTTAAAAAAAAAAAAAAATGGATCGCCACATTTATGGCGGAAGATGTGCCCAAATTGGAGAGCTATTGATGCGGGAGGCGGCAGGCCTGGCGCGGCAGGCGTCCGGCTCGTTTGTCTTCATCAGAGGGGGCCCTTGGCCCCCTAATTGAAAAATGCTGAGAAACGCGATTGTCGAGAGCGATAATAATTCATTACAAAGGGGCAGACAAGCCCAGAGAGCCATTTGTATTCATTAATCTGCATTCGCAATTAACATGTGATTTTGACAAGCTCAGGGCCTGGGCCTTAATTCATGGTCGCTCGCCTGCAGGGTGGAAAATGGCGGCTGGCTTGAGAGAGCCGCCGATTCCAGATGGTGGAGTGCATCACTCGGCTCCGACGGGAGGCGCAGAAATAGGTCACCGCCATCACGATGATGTCAAAGCGGTCCCAACTCGGGTGAGCGGTCCACGGAAAGTCGGCAGCCTGACCGCTCCTGAGGACTCGGGGTTACAGATCAGCCACTAATGCACCCTGTCACCGCGGAAAGTGAGGAACTTTATCAGATGGCCGCTGCCAGAGGTCGTTTGTCATCCCGAGTGACGGATCCTTGTCACATGACAGGGTGCCGGAGAGGGGGGACAGGACAGAAACAAAGGCTGTGAAAAAGAAAAGGGGGAGCGGTGGGGTGAAAAACGACACCCAGGGTGGGATGATATAAAACCCAGGGTTCAAGTTCAACATCCACCTTTTGTTCTATATACATGTATGTTTTTAATTCTGATCAGTTCATTAAATGAGTATAATGCAGCATGTAAAGTATATCCTGTGAAATATACTGAGCGCGTTGGACCAGGGCTCTGCTTTACTATAGCCATGGAACCATTTAGAAGATTCACCAAGCTCTAGGTCCATCCTCACCACTAACTGCACACAGAGACTCAGGGTGTCGCACATCTGTGAGACTCACCTACGACAGTGTCTCTTGATGGGAGCCCGAGATGTACAGTCTGGGGTGGCAGTTCAACTTACCAGTAGATGGCGCAAATATACCTCAGGCACGATCTCCGCTCCTACCAGCCCTTCTGCCCTTCATCTTGAGTACTGCAGACTGTTAGGTTACTATGCTGTGAGCCATGGGCACAACGGCCCCCAAATGGCCAGTGTCCCCTGGCCTCACAGCACCAATTTGTATTCTTACAGCTCGGCAGGGAAACGCTCCAATCACAACATGACCACCTTAACCCCTACTCAGTCCTAATCTTAACCATAAGTAAGATTTTTCAGTTCACAGTTCACAGATTTTATTAAATTGAGCTTCCCCTTGTGAGGACCAATGCATGCATCCTAACAATGCATGACTTTGAACTGCAGAGATCTCAGTGGACAGCCCCACCACAATGGGAGAACATGCAGACACACAAAGCTCAGGCAGCCCCACAGCTGAGCAGACCGTCTGTTTGATTATGATCCCAGGCGATGCTATAAGATCCAGCTCCACTGTGAGATGTGGAATTTCCTGGAGGTGGGTCTGACCAGCGTTTGTTTGGGGATCTGAGTTCCAGCAATGTCCATGGATAGATCAGAGGATGCTGCGCTTGACAGCAGCTTCACATCGGTTCTCCACGAGCTGGGTGGACGTGTACTTCCCCTCTACAAGTCAAACTCAGCTCCTGAAGCTCAATAAATAGAGCTATGTGCTAACAACACAAATGTCATTGGTTCAAATCCCAGGGAGTGCATATAAAAGTTGTAAACCTTCCTTGTACTGTAAGTTGTCTTGGATAAAAGATGCAAAATAAATGTGCAAGTGTTTCTGATCATCCACAGTGTGTTGAGACGTAAGCCTCCTGATGGGACGTTTCAACATGAGTTGTGATAGCCAGCACAAGAAAACATGGCCTGTTTCTGACAGAGTCCAGAGGCCTTTGCCTTGTCATTAACAACAGACGTTTGTTGGTATTTGGAAAGGCGTGAGGTGTTTCAGTATGCTGTAACTGTACCTCTCAGCGGGGGGGTGGGGGGCACTAACAGGGACAAAGTGAAAGGTATACCTCTCCCTGGGCCCCGGAAGCGCACCTGGCCTTCACACCCATGTCGTTCATCATGGGCCCAATCAAAAGGCAGAGCTGTCGGCCCAGTTTCTGTGCTACTTTTTCATCCAAATATCCGCCAATTATCTGGAGCGCGGGACACAAAGTGGGGCACTGAGCAGGAAGACACTTTGAGCATGTACGCAGTGCTGGGTGGGGTGTCCAGGCAAAGGTGCGAGCATGGATATGATGGGCGTGCACCCCTACGGCCATATGGCGTTCTGCGTGCCGTGCGGTTGGCCCACTCCGAGGCTCCGCCTCCCACCCCAGCAGGCTGAATGATCCCGCAGAAAGCCTCGCTCCCGGGGAAGCCCAGCTGGCAGCTTTTTCCAGCCGGAATCCCCCGCTCCCCCGGATGCCCGGTCCGTCACATTTTCCGACCCTTCAGAAGGGTGTTGTTTTCTTAAACCCACCACTCGAAAGGTGCCTTTAAGACCGACCGTGTTTTTCTCCATCCTCTGTTCCCTCCTTCCACGTGCTATTTTTCTTTGTACGACGAAGTACCAGTTTGTGTCACTGTTTGCCTGTCCCACCCTGCTCACCCAAAGCATTACAGTGGTCCCCAAATATCGCTAAAGTACGGCCATGCTGCCCAGAGCCATATCGCCCAGACAGAGGGCACCCTTGTGCAGAATAAGGGCAGGCATGCTTTTGTCTGTGTGTGTGTGTGTGTGTGTGTGTGAGCGTGTGCGTGTGAGAGTGTGTGTGTGTGTGTGTGTGTGTGTGTGTGTTTGTGTGTGTTTTTTTTTCGAATTATTTCATAGTGGGGCCCACATTTCTCCCGAATGTAATAGAAAACTGCCTCTTACCTTGTGAGGACATTTTTTCAGTCCCCACAAGGACAATCTCAATCTGTTAATGCAATCAAAAAAACTAAAACAAGTCTTGTGTCTTGTTTGGCTAGTTATGGTTAAGGTCAGGGCTGGGTAGGAGTTAATGCTGTTATGCTGGGATTAGGGGTGGAACGCATAGAAATGAATGGAGAGTGACAGCAGGGATACAAATATGTGGACAGTACATGTGTGTGTGCACGTGTGAGCATGCAAAGCCTCAATAACATAGATCTCACAAATCAAAGCAGACTAATCTCTTGTCTCTCAGTATTTAGTGTTGCTATTGTGTCCGTAGAGTGACGAGGTCCTTATCCAGAAATTCCTCCCACTCTCCACCAGTTGTACATCGCTAAGTGTTCCCTCTCCTCTGGTTTAAAGTAGTCCTGTCCCGGCACAGTGACGCACCTTCCCCCGTCAGGTGCTGGCTTTGTGACAATGACAAGGGTTTGCGTGACACCGGGGCTCCCTTTCACAACGCGGAGCGCCAAGCTGGGCCCCTCTCCAGCTACCGTTTCATCCTTTTATCTGTCTACTCGGACCAGCTACGCCTACTGGCATGAGAGAAGGTGACACTCCTCCCGCAGAGGCATTGCCTTTTGGCACGTCCACATGTACTTGCCTTTGTTTTTAAAGCCCTTTCAAGTCCTCCGATCCTTTCAAGCTAAAGTGTCACAGCAAAGGGCCTGTGAAATCCTAGCCCAAAAACAGGCCAACAACACAGCAACACAAGGAGAACAAAGGGATGCTTCCAGGCCTGTCATTCACTCAGCTTCAGCTTCTGTCACAAATTTATTAGCCTTCATAAACAAGGTCTATGACAGGGGTGTCAAACTCCAGTCCTGGGGGGCTGGATCCCTGCACATTTTTGTGTTTCCCCTCATTGAACACACCTGATTCAACTCCTTGTGCTAATTACCACACAGTTGTTGAGCTGAATTATTTGTGGTGGAACAGGGAGAGAACTAAGCTACACAGGGCTCTGCCACTCCCCCCCCCCCCCCACACACAAGGACTGTGACAAAACACCTTAACTTGGGCTGTCCATCCATTATGCCAGGTCTTCTGCTCTCTGGCTCCTGAGACCAACAGACCAAACACTGCCGGAAACAGGGAACCGGGGGGCTGCTGACTGGATGGACGGCCTCCCGGATGAGGTGAACCAGAAGGTACAGTAGACTCATCCGGAACCTTAATACAGGTTAATAACCTCAAAAACTAGGTCACATGCATAGAATACCCCAAAGACAGGAGAGCAGCAGCATGGCACAGCATATGTAGGACGCCAGCTACTTGCAACCATGAATCCCTGAACCAGAAATTGGCTAACCAGAAGCCCAAAGTAAGATGCTGGCCACCGGGAACAATGACCATGCCACTCAAAGCACCAAGCCAGTACCTGCTGGCAACTGACAGGCACATAGAATGCAGACCTACTCCATCTTGCCCTATAAAACAATCCTCCGACTGAGAGCCCAATGGTGGTGACTGAGCGGTGAGAATTGCTCACTGTTCTGCTTAAATGAGGTTAGGCTCCAACTGCCACCAGCTCAGAGGAGGGTCAGATACTTTATGAGTAAATGAGGGACAGGTGTGACAATCTCTGCGCCAGGTCATCCCCTGTTAACATGGAGACCCCCGACTGCCGCTTCTAATGCATACCAAAACAAACAAGCGGCCACACGGACACACTCACGCAGGCTCACACACAAACCCAAAAGATACGCACAGGCCCACTGCTGTCCAACAAAAACAGCAGCTTCCCTCCAACAACATACAGTAAAACTACAAGAGGTGAAACTAATCCTGGGTCAACAAAGAGTGGCATGGAGAAATCTGTGTCACAGAGTGAGGGGGGAGGGACAGACACCTGGGGGGTCTGTGTAGGAAGGCCGGGTTATATATTGGCACCCACCACCTGCAGAGAATATGAGAGGGGCCTCCGGGGCATGTTTGGTGACCACTTCCACCTGTAAGACCTGCCGAGTGGAAGTGTTGGAATCCCAAACGTGCCAGAAAGCTCTTCCTGTGCTGGAGACACAGATGCTAATTTATTCCGAGGCCCCACGATGACCCCCCGCGTACTGGGAATGCCCCCCCATGAGGGCGATGGCTATGAAACTAGAGAATACAGTAACAGGCCACGGAGGTCAGGAGTCGAGGGGGCCCTTTGCACTGAAGAATTATGGGAAGAAGTAAACGCTGGCCAGAGGAGAGCATCTCCACAGGAAGTCACAGGGGTCACCCGTTATCTGTTTGAGCGGATCCCACTGAGGTAGTCACCGTATGTGGGACTGTGGTCAAGTCATACATGTCAGCCTGCAGGCTTGGGGCAGCACAAGTGATGACTCCGCATCACTTACAATCTTACAGTCAGCCGAGGGGTTCCAGGCAATCCCACAATCGGTGTGTGGACCGCTTCTACTCCAGGTACCAGCACCCCCCGTTCCCATTAAACAGCCGGCAACATTCCCTGCGCCGTTCCTCTCATTTACTTTGCCCGTGTAGCTGTTTCATTGGCAAACGGGGACCAAAAGGTTATGGCAGCCGTGTTTGTGAAAGCAGATTGTCAGGAGTGTGTCCTGCCGGGCTCTTCCTGTGGCGCGGTTAAAATGAGAAAGCCGGACAGCTCAGGGCACTTCCACAGGTCACGTCGCGTTTGATAGATTGCAGCCGTCACAGCCCGCCGGGCACAAAAATGTGCAGGGTGCAGGCTAAACTCTACTGTTTTAAGAGCGACATGGGGTGGATATTTGATGTTTTTCAGTAGACCCTCTCAGTTAACGGTTTGTACATGACAAGCTGTGGGGAGGCTGAGAGTCAACTGGACAGCGTCAGGGTACCATGCGGGGGGGGTTGGC
>JABFEA020000067.1:12134592-12152069 GCA_019775915.2 Cyphomyrus plagiostoma | reverse complement strand
TATTAGTATGGTGTTCCTAATAATCCTTTAGGTGAGTGTAGATACTAGCAGCAATTGGTGATGGTTTCGTGATTCTGGTAGGTTTATAGGCTTTGCAATTAACCCAAATTGTTCCAACTTTACACAGAGAACTGTTAACAGAAATATCCGTATAGTGATCAATGAACAACATTTAAAACTTGGATTTTAAAACCAATGTTTTATCTGCTGACATTCTGGTATAAATGTCATAAATACGTCCATTCATCCATCTCTCAGATGCTTATCCAGGACAGGGCTGAGTGTTGTAGTAAATATGTAATTACTGTAATTATGGTTTTCATGCTGGTTGACTTCCCTGTGGTAAAAACAACCTTTCACAGAAAGTTTGACCACACATTTCCAACTTGATTTTTCTCCCTAGACTCCAGTGAATCATGTGCATACAGCGCCCTCTATATGTAATAGCGAGCACTGTACCTGCACTCCTTCACCGTGCCAAAGAAATGTTGCCGTCTTCGGTATTAATAATAATGTCTGTAAAGATGTTATCTGAGATTGCTGCGTCTTTAAGGAACACGATATGGTCCGTGATATTAATAAAAATTATAGATCTCTGAATGAGTGGTGATAATTCAAAGAAATTGCAGTTTCATCAAATCACATGAAAAACACATCATTAACTTTTTTATAAAGTAGAACAAGTCCCAATCCATGCTTTTAGGGCAATTGCTTATGAGATCATTAGTGAAATTGGCGGGGCCTTCAGACGACCTGCACTACATTTTAATGGGAAGCAGTCTGCTGATTAGAGTGGAGAAAGTGGATGTCCTAGGAATACGTTAGCACCTGATTCTGGGCAAGTGAAAGCACAGTCGTCAATGGATTTATGTTTCTAGGCCTACATTTACTTATATATGCGATATACAGCAGAGGCATACTTAGAGATTAATGGATGGGCAGGGGCTCAGTCTTTACTGGGGGGGGGGGGTGATGTCAAACTTATATATAATATAAAAAGCTATTCATGACTTTAGCTAATAAATACATGTTATTTGGGAGGCTAATAAACATTTCAAGGACTAACGACACCCCTGATATACAGTGTGAGTATGTTGGCCACATATGCAGGGAAGTCATTATTTGCAGTTCATATGAAAGCCAAATGGCATGCAGACCACATTCAAGGACACTTTGGGCTTGGTTTTGGATCACTGCAGGTACTAAACCTTACTGAGATCTTTTCCACTTAATCTGCATGCTGCAGGACTTGCATGATGTACCAAACACCTGTTTGGAAACCGTTTAGAATTGAGCTGCTCTCTCTACTATAGAAGCACTCACTTCTTTTCAGCTTTTCATTGCAGCACAATATCGGCGTGCCTGACTTCTGTCTGACCTTTGGCTTTATTCATTTTAAGCCATGTCACTCTTTTATATTCAGTGACCCATACTTAAGCCCAGTAACCTTAACTAAAGGGAATGATTCAGACTTTTCCTTTCCAGCATCAGAGACATGATTTGTATTAAGCACCCAGTGTAATGACTGGTCAGTGTGACCCGATGCTGGACAAGTAGCATGCAAGACAAAAAGGGTGTAAAGGCAGATGGCTTTAACACACAGCAAGGTTCAGCACAGGGGGCTGTCTTAGTGACACTCAAATGCTGCTTAGGATTATACTTCCAGATGTCACACACAACATTAGCAATATCTTTTAAAAATTAAAAAAAATTCTTTGTTTCCTGCCATATACTGTGTGCTTCTCAGGAAAATGTCAGATCACTAAGGTCTTGACGAAGGAGCTATATAATACAGGGAGTTTCGTTTCTAAATAATTTTGCGGAAGTTTTAAGATTTGAATTTTAGTCATATTATTCCTCCGTTTTCTGTAACTGTTTGTACTATTCAGGGTCACGGGGGTGTCCGGGGCCTATCCTGGAGGTTACAGGTGCAAAGGAGGGAATAACTTGTGAATTAATCTGTTGCTGTCAGTCACCGAGTACCATCTGGAAAAGGTTGGTAAAATAAAGTTGGACAGATGGGGAAATCTGGTTTAATATATTTAATTTTATAGATAGAGTTACTACTGTTGACCCAACTATCTGAAAAGAGAACACAAAAGATAAAAAGACTCTGGAAGAGAGTAGGGCATGTGAATACCAAAAGTCGTTCAGTTCTGCTCTACATTTCCGCCGATACCAAACTGTATTGAGGCAATGGAGGTCAAGCTGAAAATCATTACTGGTGGAAATACGATTACGAATAATTTTAACCGTAAGAAATTCACGTGCTGTGGATAACATTCGTTAAAAATGCGTTGCAGCATGAACAGTAAACTGAAGATTTTCCAATCTGCGCTATACGGTAAACGCTTAACCCTGAGTTTCGTAAGGCACTAGCAAGAGTTCTGAGGGGCATGTAGTCTCCAGCATGAGCAACAAACCCACACAACACACCAGTACATACAGATACTGCGGACACAGGCCAACTAAATGTACCTCTACTGCCATCTAATGGACGCACTAGCCCAGTAAGAAATTCATTACATGGTATTTTAAATATCCCGTTGTGCAAGTTACACTTTATTGGTAGGACTTACAAGGACATATTTAAACGTAGATAAACTGCACACATCATGTAGACTAAGTGTTTTATTCCGGTATATATATAAAATATAGCGGTATTCAGTAAACCAGGACTGACTTATAAAAATGCATGTGGAAATTCTGAATTAAAGATGGAAAAATTCTCGGGCAAATACGCAGCGCTCGTTTCTCGTTAGCACCCTAACTGTGAGATGTCATATGTCGAGACAGGTGATGGCGTTCTCGGAAGTACTCGTGACATATGGGGCAGGACAACTTCTCTTCCCTTCGCCTCATCTGCGACTCTGCGGCGAAGTCCTTTTTGTGGTGGGACCGCATGTGAAACACCAGGTCTGAAGTCATTCGGAAAGACAAGTTGCATTTGGCGCACCAGTTCTGCACGGAAACACCGAAGGAGGTGAGCGTCGGCGGCAGCAGTGTAGGGGACGCGGTCTGTAGATGCACTCCAGCGGCCCGGGGCCAATGCTCCGGTGTGTATGCGTAATGACTGCTGGACACCGACTGCGCACCAGCCAGCTCTCCGTTTAACAACGCGGTACCCATCAGACTGCTGTATCCCAATAAAGTCTTGGAAGTAATCGTCTCTGACATGTCCTCCGGTCGCTCTGAGGAACCGCTTAGTGTATGGGACGGGTGTGCTGCCGATTCCTTTACTGTCTTTTTGTAAGGTTTACAGAAAGCGCTCTTCTGCTCCTCCCGGATACCCTTCGGCAAAACGAATGAAAAAGCGCTTCCCGATGACTGCAAACTCGAATCTATCCCGACGCGGCTCTGTACAGTTCTGTTGTGCACCATATTATTCACTGTATCCGTTGCCTTTTCCGTCTTAATCTTCTCCTTCACCTTCTTAACCTCGGTGAAAGCACTCTGTTTGTATCCTGCCAGGTCCTTTTTAAATGGACATCGGTCTGCATTGAGCTTCATAAGAGAAACAGCGAACTCTGGAACAGCAGAAATATCCCTGGTTAAATTCGTAATGTTACTGGCATTAGAAATGTTGTTTTTTTCCAGTAAGACCGATTTCTTCGCCCGAGAGCTCTCGTTTTCTTCATGCTTCCTTTTTCGAAGTTGCACCACGGTGGTGTCCTCATTGGTGCTGGATTTTTTGTGTTCCAGGTCTCTGGCAATATTATGGAAGTCGGTGACGCGGTGCTGTAGCTGCTGCTTTACTTCCAGAGTTTTTTGATGGGGAAATTCGTTTTTCATTTGCGCACAGAGGAATCGGCAGTGCGCAAGATAGGGATACTCGTTCTTGAAGGTCTGGCTGCAATTGATGCACTTCAATCCTGTACAATAAATAAACCATATTGCTTTATTATACTTCATTTATAGTACTTCATTCCAAGTGTAACTTAATGGATTAACTATTCTGATAGAGGCCTATCACATCAGTTGAAAAAATATATTACAGTTATAGGAAGATGATGAAGGAACATTGCTTACCGTTATTGGGATTAGTAGGTTTTAGGTCGGTAAATCCTAACAAGTGGGAGAGTTCATCGCCATACCACACCAGTAGCTCTTCGTTTTTCCGAATGCTCCGCAAGGACCGGAAATACAACTGTCCGTTTTTGAGATAGGCTTCCATGTTTTGCTCATCTTTGTTGCAAGCGGCTTGCACAAATCGTAACCAGGATAACGCCAGAGGTGAATTGTTCATTGTTTCCGTATCCACCTGTTTAAATGCCAATGCCAAAATCGTTATTACAATCCATGATTAACTTTGGCTTCAAGTTAATGGTAGTCATTGCAAAATGACACAGGGTCTGACAAGTAAATACTAATATATCCTTCATGCTAGTGTTTTAGTGTTAAAAAAATAATGAACATATGCCTAACAAGTAATTGTACACATTGTGTAGTCCAAAATAACACGTAGGCTACGTAGAAACGTAGCTGTACATCAGTTCATTCATAAACAAAGCTCGCATCGCCGAGCTATCATATTGGATTGAACTTACCCGAAAAACGTATGATCTATTTCTTTTGTCGCAGGATTTCAAGGCAATAAAAGCGATGGTGTCATAGAAAGTGTTCTGCAGGACGCAAGGACCGAAAGCCGCCCCAAGCGGAAGGTCTCGCGTGGCATGGACACTCGTCAGGACATCAGCCAGGTGGTGTTGCTGAAATTTGCTGTCATTATCCCAGAAAGCGCAAGGGAGGAAACTGAGCTCCATGCTTAGCCTGTGAAAGCAAGGAACATGTTGACGCGAAAACGTTCTGCGGCTATGATTTGCGTATAGGTCGCTTTTCATTTAGACGTATCCAAACACTGTGTTTTCTCTGTGTTCATGCATGCAGTAGTTATCGTGCCGCAGCACGAGATAAATAATATATATTGCAATTAATGCATCACCATAATAACTTGTTACTTATTTCTATAATAAAAAAACAGTCGTGCAAACGTTTTCTAAGCTACAGTAATGCATTTCAATTATACTGCACTTTGCGCAATTGATCGATTCCACTCTTTTGGGTCCAAATCTTCCATCAGCATTTAAAACGTATAGGCTACTAGTATTATACATCAAATATTATATCCATATATGTCGATAACGCTTCATAAAACCATGTTTCTTTGTCGGTACTTAAATTTTAAATACAATTACAAATTTGAGCATGAGACGTGAGACTAACTTAGTAAAAGTTGTTGACTTTATGTTAATTCATATGAAACATATTCTTTGCGATCTTGACATTTAAAATGTGTGTTTTATTCGAATAGACCTACGCATACATTAAGGTATCGATGATACAGTGAACAAACTAAAGAAACCTACCCTGTGGATGTGGCTTCTTTTCAGATCTCGAACGCTGGATGCTGCTTTGTGAAGCAGGTGCAGATCTGGCCCAGTGCCGGCCGCAGTCCACGGCAGAACGAGAACGCGCAGCGCGATGTCTGGTCCCGACTGCCACTTGGGCTGCTGTGTCAGACACTTATTCGCGTCTGCCTGGGAGAGCAGCCATGCGTGACGGCCTCTAGTCCCCCCTCACCCCCGGGTGTCGTTTTGATTGGCGCTTCACTCCTATTACAGACGCCTTAATTATACCAGAAAGGAACCCGTTCACGGTTGAAATTGATTTTTAAAATGCAGAACGACTGAGCGTATTTCATTACATATTGAACCATATTGCCCAAAAGTATGCATTCGAATCCATTATTTGCAAAACATGCGCGTATTGTATTATATTAAAGGCGTAACTTCATAAATGTTGACTGTTTGTTTCGCCTTTTCCAGTGATGGTAGAATAACTTATATGTGATGTTTAAGTGCATCACACAAAAGAAAGTGTACTTATAGTTTTCTTATATTCTTCTATAACACATTTAACATTTTGTGTTCCAGTGAGAAATGAATCTTATATTTGTTCAAATTTAAAGATCCAAAATGTAGCCTACTTTAAATGTTTAAGAAGGATTATCTGCAGTTCTGAGGAAGACTTTCCTCCGGAATATTCGCAGTGATTTTCTTGGTTAGCTTAGATTTATTTAATATTTTTGTCAGTTTTTATTTACAAAAATTAATAGCCATTGCACTAAATCCCGATCTTATAAAAGGTTTTACTAACTTCACTAAATTAATATTTTTGAATAAATGTAACATTTCAGTTATTTGTATGAATTATACAATACCTATGGTTTCGTAAATCACTGGGATTGCAATAAGATCAAAATTAAATTATATAAACCTGCATGTTTAACGTGAAGTTATAGCGCGGGAGGAAGAATTGCATGCCTTTAATAAAAGAATTCAGCTTATTCATACTGATATATTGCATAGCAATGTAACGCTGACAATTTTGAACAATTATAATTGTACACATTTATTAGAATTTTAATTGTGTATATGCCTATAAGGACTAAATCGGAGCAAACGTGAGAATGTGTCGTATAATGGTTAATTTTGGTTAAGCGTAGTACCTGCAGGTACAAAACCCTGGATCTATTAGGCCTATGTTTTAAAAAGAAAAAATATTAAGTTATCTGAAAAACGGACGGCATTCGGGTAATTTACCTGCACTTAAGATTACTTTTTTTCTTTTTTAGAAAAAAGGAAAAGATAGAAAAAAAGATTAATTTTGCCGTCTATCCATAGTCTGCACAATACGTATTTTTTCTATATGCCATGCATACCATATTTCATGCATACCATACATAAAGAAAGAATAAATTTCGTTTTCCTATGTTTATTTTAAGTTTTCTTCTATTTGCACCGGTGAGTAAACGCGTCGTCAGTGCGACTTTATTCGCGCAAAAAGTTTATCGAGATCCTTCTATATAGCTTCCAAAGTATGACATGAACATATAAGATGCAAGACTTTGGTCTGCAGCCTGTCCCAATACGGTCAGCTGCGTTTCTTCTTATCCTTTAACATTACAGTACAGTGAAAAAAAGAAGCTTCCCTAGAGCGACAGTGCTACGCAAGTCGCAAATAAAAGGCCCGAATGCTTAGACATTTTAGAGAAGCGGGTCCGATTTAAGGCTTCTACTATTGAGCAGATGCTACATTCTGTTCACTCCCCTAGTGTGTGAAAAGGCCATACGTGTATCATTCGTCATATCGGCCAAGAAAGCGTAGCTTCTTCTTTTTCTTTGCATTAATAAATTCGAATTTATTTTATCTGGCACGTGGCAGTAGTGATGATGCTGTAACTATAGCCTGCCGCTAATATACATTTTGGCTATTGATACAATCTGACTGGTAGCCCCTGGGAAATGTGATGTATTCGTTTATGTTACCAGGTCTGTTTTTTATTATGTAATTTTCTGGGGAAAAGCGCGTTTTTGATGTACGTGGTTTTACCATAATTATGAAGGATGTACACAATTCCCTTGTTATACCGAATAACCCGAAGGCAAAGATGTAGGAAAGTCTTGTCAACGTGCCTTCGACATGTGCCTCGTCTTCCATTAATCATACGTATCAGGTTTCATACGAATCATTCCATTAATCGTCATATTTATGGACTCATTTCATGGCGAATAGACTTTAGCTAATGGGAATACTAATGATTGGTGTCTTTTACAAGCAAAGACACCAATAATGCCATATTTATATATTGGGAAGCAAATTTTATTTCAATACGTCTTATATTCATATTATAATCAATAAAGAGATCCTCTTGATGCCTTTTAAAAACAGTTTTATCCAGTCGGATCATGAATTACCGCCCATCCTCAATCGATGAGAAGGCGTTCAGGTCTGTTTGGAGCTACTTGTTACAAAGGTTTGCATTGTGTAGACCCAGACCCGTATTCCCGGGCACAGCGATCATCCCAAACCTGATTTTAAACAATTTATGAAACAAAACATTGGTGTTTGCTTTTAGGCGTGACCTATATTAAAATGGTTTCACATGAATTTAACCTGAGCACAATGGCAGCCGAACATTTTCCTACGCTCCAAATATTCTTTTTAAACCGCATGTATTGGTGACGCATATAGGCCTATAGTGAAAGCATTTTGATTCGAACCTCAATTTCTAAAAGTGAAATCCCCACGTACATTCAATGGATAAATATGTGTAGTTTTCGCTGAGTATTTACACCGGTAGCGTTCAATGTAGGGATTTTCAAGTAATTTGTACTATTTTGCAAATTACTTAAAATCCGTATAATTAAAAAAATAGTTTATTGTAATTTATGTCCTCGTTGTTTATTAAAATATTAAGCAAATTAATATTTATTGTAATATGCAGTTGTTAGGTAAAAATTTGAATGGTGACTTCTGGTTAAGTGTGAAGGAGTGAAGATCCATTAGTATGGACATGAATAACATCAGTACATGAACAGTACATGACTGAGTGACAGTGCGTTTAAGCCCAATGGAGGTGGCCTCTTTCTGGAAAAATCTTACTGCTCGGTGTCCAGTTGATATTTCTGTGTCTTTGGAGTGATACATGTATGAAAAATAACAAACTTCCTGAGATTCCTGAGATTCCCATAGGTTCACATTTCTGAGGCGGAATATATCTATGAGTGCAGACAGTCTGTCAAAGTTTGTTCTACAATGGTCAGAGGGCTGAGTGAATCTGTGTAACAGGCCAGCCAGGCACTGCATGCCTCAGAAGACACAAACACCATGTGGCTCTAACTGTGAACCTGTTCATTCACACTCAACCTCAACCTTCCTCTCATAAGGTTTCGGCTGTCCGTGTCTGTGAATCGGCTCACAGTGTGGTTAGCGTAACTCAGTTGGTGTTCTTGGGGCCTTTTGGTAAATAGCACAGGATGCAGCTTAAGGCAGATTTGCCAGAAATCCACCTCTCTTACTCAGCCTGAGCAAGCAGTCCAGTCCCCAGGCCGGGTCCCGCAGGAAGCACGGGTGAAGAGAATTCTGCATTTCTGAATTCCAAACCCGAATGGAATGGTACAGTAAGTTTCAGACACACCAGATTTCCTGGAAGTTCAGAGAGTCTCAGATAAATTGACAGCAGCTCCATGACACCCGTAAATGACGTGCAGTGCCCTGGAAATCTATCATTCCACTGTCCAGCAGTGGAAAAATTTGCAGACAAGAAGTTTAACCACCACAACTGTACCCCACCCAGTCCATAAATTTTACTGCTGGCACCCCCCAGCGGGCACTAGGCTTCAGTGATACTTCAATTTTAATTCCATCATACAGTCTACACCTTTTACCTCAATATATAGTACTTTGACGGTATTTTAAAAAAACAACAGTATTTAAGTATTTTCCAGTAATTTTTCAAGCAGATTGGGTGATGGTTTCCAACGAAAATACCGTGGTATACAACTAGCAAAGCTCAAGTTGTCCCTAATCCACCTCACTGGAACCAGTATGCCTGAGTTGGGAAGCCTGAAGTTGTGGTTGAACAGAGGACATTTAGGGACATCACCATGCAGACTCCCTCACTTTAGCCAGCATTTGTCTGGGAAAGTTAGCATATTACCCTTCAGTGTGTGAAGTTCCATAAGTGCTGGAGGACCTATGGAGGCCCGGCACGTTCTTCAAAGTGACGTTACTGCACTGGAGTCATGACATTAGGGCATCGGGAGCTCTGCCGTAGAGCCCTGGTGTCACTGAGACAGCTCACCCTGTCAGGTTTATTCATGAAGCCAAATTTAAGTGGCGTCCTGATGTAAAAGGAGCAGAGGTCAAGCCAGGCGATGGCCGCAGCAGAATTCAGCATTTTCACTCAGGTTCAATGCAGATAAATGTTGGCAAGTTTTGGTACATCAACATGGTTGGAGTGGGATGGTAGAGCTTATCCAGTCTGCATCACTGAGTCTCTCAGGGCTCTAATACCACAGATGTGAATCATCCAGCTGCCCTGTTCAATATTATTGAACATACACATCTGCTCAGTTCCACATGCTGGGAAGCCTATTTAATGAAGATGTTGCAGGTTGCAATTACAGTGGTAGTGTTTTGGCTTTAAAATTTAATGATTAAGTTCAATGAAACACAAAGTATATTAGGTGACTTAAAACAAGATTTACATACAGCAGTGTTCCTGTAAAAACAAGTGTATGAAGTGGATTTATGTCATTTTGTTTCACAGTCCTCAGTGCTTCTCATCAAGGGGACCAGTGATCAGAAGCCTGACAGACAATCAGCATCTAGCGACTGGTATGACACTGATCACGTTATTCTTTGGTCATATAGTGGCCGTCTGCTGAAGGGTGTTTTGGACTAAAACACAGGGAAGTTAGTGTGCCCTGCTTGATGTGTCGGATGTGTCAGCCCCTCCTTGGCCACCAATCAGTCCTGTGCGGAGACTTAAGATGCCTGCAGCAGGTCCACAAGGTCCCGGAGGGGTCAGGCGGGGCCCCCGAAACGTGCCGGACATGCTAATCCGTGGGGAGCGTCTGACGCGCAGGGTGCAGCGCTGCACATTAAACACGCTAATAAGGTCACGTCAGGCTGCATCTGTCTGCAGGGTGGTGGCTGTGACGGGATGTTACAGAGCAGCCAGGCAAAGGTCCTCCCACGGGAACGAGGAGGCTAAAGCAGAAAGCCGCAGAAAGCCCTAACTGGCAGAAATGGGCCTATTTTAGTCTGCAGGATGAAGTACAGCATGGCTCTGTTCATTTAGGCGCCTGCTTCTGATGGTGCATGAGGTTTCACACAGATCCTTCACAGCACAGGTCCTTCACCTTAACCAGGCACCAGAGCACCCAGTCAGGGATACTACTATCCGAACACATGCCGATGCCAAAATTTTCAGCCACACACCGTGCCTGTTAAATGCATGCCAGCCAGCAAACGTAAAAACGAATGTAGCCTGACTTTTAATCTGTAAACTGAAGCAATTAAAAACAATCTGATCGGCCTGATTTACACAGCTGTTGAAATCAATAGTAATAAATTGAATACAAGTCCATTAATACTTCAGAACTCACTGGCGAAGTGATTCTGTGCAGTAATTAATTAAATACATGCCGTAAAAGTTTTGAGATGCTGCCAAATGATGGTCTCATCCACGATTGGCTGTTCCTCTCTGTGGTTATTAAATCACAAACTGGGGCAGTTAATCTGTGTCTGAGTGTATAAAACACTGGGGGGGGGGGGCTCCAGCCATGGCATTTTTAGTGATGTTAGAGCGCCCCCTCTAGGTGCAGTTTTGTCCACCTCCCATGTTTGTTGATGCATAGTGCTGGCCCTATGACCCCTCCCCCACCCAGCCTGCAATGCCCACCAGCTTCAGACCCCCTCCCCATCCCTGCCCCTCCACACCCACTTCTTCCCCAGTGCCAGCTTGTCAAAACTCAGCACAGTGCGTCTGATGGTAACTAAGGCCGAAAAGGGCCCAAATTAACTGGAATTATCTATGTCAGTCTGCATGCATCATGCGGGGGGCAGGGCTTACTGATAAGGAGTCATTAGCGTATGGAGATGGCGTCACACGAAAGGTACTGACAGGTTAGGGGGGAGGCGGCTATGCGGAACGCCCAAGACATGAACGCTTGTGACATGTGTCGGGCTGCTGCCGTGGTGACCGATGCGCTTTTAACCACGTTCACCGCCCCCCCACACGCCAACTGCCAACAATGTTCACCAAACATCTCAGACATCACAGATTAAGGGATGGATTGGGGGGAGCGAGGCACTGAATGGGCAGACCTATGGTAAGGGCTCAGTAATGGCTGATCTGTGAGCAGATTTCTTTGGGGTCTCATAGGAAAACCAGAATGGATCCTTGTATCACATTGTTCCCAAGGGTTAAAGGTGAGGAGCTATCATGGGTGACTCAGTAAAATAACTCTGTGACATTTCTGTGTCTGGAGAGAGCTGTGTTATACCTATTAGCAATGTGTGGAGCGTGTTGCCCTGTCCAGCCATCTCTGTCTTTCTCAGTCACACATTTTCATGAGGAGTCTCCTGGCAGATTCCTCAGCGGCTTTGCACCAGCGCTGACATGTTTGGGGCCATTGCTTGATCCTTACTCCATCATCACAGGAGCCCTGTGACCAAAAGGATAACGTGTGATGCTGTGAGCCTCAGAGCCAGTGTGTGAATCAGGCATCTGGAGGGTCTACAGCTGCCCTAGTCCCCGTACATCCACAGCATATGCTATTCAGCACACCAACCACTGGAGGCTCCCATAAGTTCATGCCCATTACTTCATGCCTCCTGCCACATACGTGGGCCAAGTGCGTGTGTGTGTGTGTGTGTGTGTGTGTGTGTGTGTGCTTGCGTCTCACTAAATCGGGTCCCAAAATATTTAAAGGGAGGAGGACGGCTTTCAGATGCTTGGAATTTCAGGAAATGATCTCCGTGAGATGAAGACCTGAGGAGCACCACCACCGCTGAGTGACAGAATAACTCATTCTTCTTCTCAGATGCTTTTGGCTCCAGCAAGCTTTTGACAGCATGAAGATGGTGTAATTCGCCTCAAGGAATTCTGGGAAAACCAAAATGAGGATTTCTCTTTCTGTCAAAGGCCTGTCCATGCTGAAGACACTCTCTTTCTGTGATCGGCACCCCTCACCCAAGAACCCGAGAAGTAAGCATGTTTTTAAAGCGCCCAAGTGCATCATTTGACCCGAATTGCGATCCTGACAAGCAGAAAAAAACCAAGAGCACAGAAATCCTTGACGTGTTCAGCCCAATGTCGTTCTTCTTATCAATCACAGATGGTCTTCCTAACGGGGAGAGACACCCCTCATGTTGTAAGGAGTGCCAAGATGAGGCTTTAATTAGCCTTACAGTCAGGAAGGTCCAGATCGTCTTGACTTGTGTGAGAACTTCTCCACCAGTCCCCGTTGGCCTCAGGTTGTCGGTCAGCCTGGGCAGAGGACAGACACCCCCCCAGTGCTGCCACATCCTGGAGAGAGTCCGGGGGCTTCAGTCCAAACTGTGGCATGACCCTACTGGCCATACTGTCCCCTCAGAGCCCAGTGCATAATTATCTGCTCTTCTAGCCCCAGACACCTTGGGGAAGTCATCTGTCTTGTTCTTGTCAAGAAGATTTGTTGAGACTGTTTGAGTTTCCCTCTACTGAATTTTCATGTCAGCGTGTGCCGTGATCTTTCTCCCTTGGCTGCAGTTCTGTGGTGGTCTTTCCTTGTACCTGTGAGGCTTTGCACAGCCGAAGCATTTCATCATGATACCAACCACGTGCGACAGCTCGTTGACGCAAACAGGATTATTTGTCAAGTGGATCTACTCAGGGACTGGAGGCTTTCTCTGAGCTCAGAGCTGTTGGACTGAAGTGTGACAGCATTAATGTCACATGGGATGTCAGTTCCACGTAGGATTACCATGCATGAGTGACAACTGCTGTTGGAGGACCTGCGGTTCCGAATTTCATTGGGTGGCACAGAATGTCTTCCTAAAGGTTGGCCTAGGTCAGCCCGGTCATCTGGAAAGGTCTGCGTAAATGGAAGGTGGTTAGCTAAGTGTAACCTACATGTTGTCACCACAGGCATGCAGGAATATTCTCCCTGTTGTTAAAATGCTTTAAGAGGGATATTGTGATGTTCTTAAGGTTTATTCCTGCAAAGGCAAGACAGAAACACTGCAGCTGGTCTTTGCTGGCCACCATGTCAAGTTCAGGGAGCTGTACTGCAAGCGCATCATGGCTAAGAAGATTCTAGAACTCTCCCTTTTGGCAAACACAGCCAGACTGATTGATGGGCACAGACATCACTTTGTCATCGCATCTTGTCATCTCTCAGTGCCCCGTGGCCCCTCTCTCTGGCAGGCTTTGGGCGGGGGGGTATGCCATGACCCCTTGGCCTCAGAATCATGGCTCACACTCTTGTCATCTTGGTTACGTGATGCTCAGAACAGGGGCAGCAGGTAGAGTAATAGTGTAAATGTTATTCAGATCTGAATAATAGGGGACAGAGAGCCGCTTACACCTTTTAGCACGTAACTATAGTAACACCTGCATAAAGTAGGTGAGGCACAAGTGTTTTCTGAGCAAAATGACACAGTTTGCCATGCATGTGAGCTGAACTGAATCATATCAGGGTTCACATGCCTGAGCTGTCTCATTTCCACCCTCATGGGGGAGGAGTCAGCATCAGAGGGACCATGCTCCTCCACCCACAGTCATTATGTACATTTAGGTGTGGCTCACAAAAGCCCGCTGCTCCTTGTTTTCCGTAGGCTGGTCCAGGAGAGCGCTTGGAATGTCTGGCTTCATATGAAAGAGGGTCTCCGCACCCCACATCCCAAATATACTCCTACAGACTCATCATCAAGACGGTGGCACTGATATTGAAGGCGACACGCAGCAAAGGAAACGGCAGCTCTGGAACTCTCCGTGGGGGCCCTCATTCATGCAGAACAGCATGACCCCCTCACATCAGCCTCTGCTTCTGTTCTCAGCAGGTTGTTCCTGACACCTCTGCCCTGCTGTCCCGACTGATGCATTTCCTGTAGGTAGGACATCTCCTCCCTGTAAGCACAGGGCCCGACCTTCTGATCACTCTCTGCTTGCGTGTTGCTTTTCCACCTGTGATTTTTCTAAAGTCTGATGGATGATTTACTAACTACTGCTGTCCAGTTGCTGAAAAGTAGCTATCCTCGAGTTTAGACTAAACTCAAAATTATCAACACACTGATACTTTTGACCTATACATTGCTGTACATTCTGTATGACGACCCATTCTGTTCCAAATGTTTGTTGCTAGAGATTCTATGGCAGTGTGCTTAATTATACACCTGTGCCAGAAATGGTTGTGGCTTAATTAGCTAATTCCTCTAATTAATAGGGGTATACATTTAGTACATCTAACCAGTCATGAGTCAGGGTTTGATTCATCTAAAACTTGTATGGACATGAACCATGGCCGTTTTTGCAGGTAAGATGGAAAACCCCAACACGAATGGGGCCCTTTGTAATACAAATGAAAAGCTTGACGTTAATGTGAATTCCAGATGAGACCCCAAACTGACCTGGGAACTGGAGTATTTTTTGCCCTGGAAAGTTCTCAGTAACTGTGAGCCGATTTCATTGGGGTCTTATCGGGAGGGCAGAATGGTTCCTTGTGTCACATTGTTCCCTGGGGTCAAAGGCGAGGAGTCATCATGGCTGAATCCATAAAACCGCTTTGTTACATTTCTGTGTCTAGAGTTTGCAGCCCCACCAATCCCATTTTCCTGATCACCTAGAAGCTGTGGTGACTTCTACCTCTACTTCTACCACAAGAATGTCCTTCAGGTTATTGTTACAGTAGTTGACTACAGCACAGCGGCCAACCAGTGCTAACTAGGAGTTAACCAGCTCTCCATGGAACTGTCCAGGAAAAGATCACTCTTGGGAGATGTAGTCTAATCAATAGCTGAGAATTCTTCTAAGTAATTACGTATCTGTGTAAGTAAAGTGGTGTCAGAGTGTATTACCACCGGTGAAGCTAGTAGATTAACGGTCCTTCCCAGCTGCCCCTTGGTTTTTGCAGACACACCTTTTGAAGGGATGTATATTATGTGCAGGAATCAGAAGAAGAGGACAGGAAGTGCTGAACAGGAAGGGCTGAACAGGAGGTGCTGAACAGGAAGTGCTGAACAGGAAGTGCTGAACAGGAAGTGCTGAACAGGAGGTGCTGAACAGGAAGTGCTGAACAGGAAGTGCTGAACAGGAAGTGCTGAACAGGAAGGGCTGAACAGGAGGTGCTGAACAGGAAGTACTAAATAGGAAGTGACTCCTGGTGTAAGTTTCCAACTGTGGCCTAGATGGAGTTGGAGGCACCAAAAGGTGGCGACACGAGCAGCTTGCTGGACCAATCACACGGACAGCAGACTGAAAGACACGATCTGTGTCACTCCGCGGTGGTTGGCAGACGCTCTACTGGTGGGGTACAGGCTGCATTCAGCAGTGAGGAGGGGGGACTGGAAAAGCCGCTGGAAAAACTGCCGTGGTTAAGTTTCCAAGTGGACATTTGAGCATTACATTTGCGAACCACTCCATCAGATATACCCTTTTATAGCCGACATCATCAAAAATATGCATGTGGATTTTGGCAACGGAAGCAGTATCTTGCCCCAGCCTTCCAGGTGAATTATCAAGCTTTAAACATTGATATTTAAAACTATTAACAGTGTTAACATGTCTGGTTATTGTATGTTTGGATGAATTTCGATAGCAACTTCGCATAAAACTACATCATCAAGCTCTGAACTAGGTTGGGCTAATATATGAATTTGCATTATCAATCATTGGTGCTTAATGCCATTGCACGCACACTCTTATGTCATCATTGTTTACAAGCTATATGGGTGTATAGGCAGGAAGTGGTACATACCCATACGGAGACTCCACCATTGCTAGGTTACACGGTGAGCCAAACACACTGCGGCCCCTTTTCCACCAGGATTATGGTCAGAGAAGCCCTACCATCTTCTAAGCCAGAAAGAGCAGGATCCCCTCACTCCTCTGGACTGCCTTCAGTCAGTGCTGAGTTCCAGTCTGTCAACACTGCCTCTTGGGGCTGGTCTGGGAGCCTCGAGCCTGGTGGTCTGCTGCCAAGTCTCCCTTCTGAGTGCTTCTCTGTTCTCCGTCGCCCTCCCCAAGGTGTTCGCCGTCTACAATGTAGACAGCCCAGTTCATCCTAGCGCATTATTTCATCATCTGTGGCTTTGCCATGGCAACACATCTGCGTGCTTCTGAATGGCAAGCCTTCACGCGGAGCCGGTCTGAAAGGCCTTACAGTACGTCCCCACAAAGACAGGCGACTCGCTCTGTCCCCTGAGGAGCGCGGGGGGTGATCTGACACAGGCACGTGTATTCAATGGTGCTTCATAATCGGGCCGCTGTTTAGGATGCTCTGTGCCCCCACCCCTCTGTACCGAGGCTGGGGGCCTCGGGCTCCAGGCAGGAGGATGACTGTGTGTGGGACCCGCGTGTTGGGGGACCGCAGGAGCACAGGGCACTTTGTGTGGCACTCAGACTCCATGACACATGGCACGGCCTCTTACTGCTGCTGTGATTTGGTCATCAGCAAAGGCATAATTCAGGTGTAAATGCTATTTGAACATATTACTATGAATAAAATTAAATGATTATATTTGAAAACGTCGCCTATGGTCGTCAAAGGTCCCTGTTCACAGTGTTTCTGTCCCTGTGAAGTCGTGGCGTGTTCATCTCATCCCTGCTGGGGGCTACTTTCTGAGGGCCGCAGGCACATTATGATGCTGTGCTGCCAGGTTTGTTTTATGGGGGGGTTTGTCTGCCGCCCTCTGCTTCTGTCTGGTCAGAGCCGTAAAAGTGTCTCCCCTTGAGTGACACACAGCAGAAGTTGGGGACCTAGGCTGAGGACTTCTATTTTGAATTCGTACCAAGGGCTCCCTGTGCCCAGACAGTTCTGTGACATTCCCGTCTCTGGGGGTTATTCTCATGTTTCTTGGGTGAGTGGATTGGATGGGGGGGGGGGGGGGGGGATGCGTGGTGGTGTGATTTAGCCCCTTATAAAAAC
>JABFEA020000067.1:12107313-12130272 GCA_019775915.2 Cyphomyrus plagiostoma | reverse complement strand
ATACAGACAACAAAGGTTAGGCCTATTACGGTGCCCACTTATAATATGATTATTTGGGGCTTTCCGTTTCCCCCCACCTACATACTTAACTAACCTCCCTGTCCCCACAGTCCCTACTTTAAACATTCCTCAACTACTCTACACATACGCCTCCCCAATACACTGGTTCCCCTGCGGTTCAGATGCAATCCATCCGGCTTGAACAGGTCCCATCTGTTCCAGAAGGTCCTCCAGTGCCCCATTTCTTCATTTGAAATAGATTTTGGAAAATGAAACAATATTAAAACGATGAAAAGTATATTTTTAAGCTCCATTGCTTTATTGCGTGAAAAAAGCTGATTTTTAGTACAATGTGTTTTTTTTTCACTCTTTATACTGCCATCTTGTGGCAAAATTTAAATACTTCAGTTTGAAAACAATTAATTTCTTCAACAAATTACAGTACCTACTTTTGGCCACAAGAGAATGGCAGCAGCAAATGAAAAATTATTTTCCCACGGTCTACCAGCGGCTTTGTGCTCTTTTGACCGTTTTACTTATTAGTTATTTAGTTATTAATTATTCATTAAAAATAGTTTGACTTGGCCCAAGGTATTTTTAATGCAAACAATTACTGCAAAAGCTGCTATTAGACCGTGGGAAAAATGTTTTTCAAGTTTCTTGGTGCCATCTCGTGGCCAAAAATAGGTACTGCAATTTCTGGAAGAAATCATTTATTTGTTTTCTAACTGCAGTATTTAAATTTTGCCAGGAGATGGCAGTATAAAGAGTGAAAAAACACATTGTACTAAAAAATCAGCTTTTTTCACGCAATAAAGCAAACGAGTTTATAAAATATACTTTTCATCATTTTAATACTGTTTCACTTGCCAAAAACTATTTTAACTGAAGAATTAACATACAAAATAGACAAAAGACTGTAGGAAAATCATCAATTTAATGTTAAAATGCCAATTATGAGGAAAAATGATAATCTAAATATTCTCATAAGGCCAGCATATGGTAGTATGTAAAATGAATAACTATTTTCCCGCAGCCAAACCATATTACTAAAAAATGGATTTTTAATGAGCTTGTAAAACATATATATTTTTTAAATCTTAACATTTTGTTTTGATTTGTCCCAAGGTATTTTTAATACAAACAATTACCACACAAAACTGCTAGTATTCCGTGGGAAAATTGTTTTTCAAGTTTCTTGCTGCCATCTCGTGGCCAAAAATAGGTACTGCTGTTTCTGGAAGAAATAATTAATTTGTTTTCAAACTGCAGTATTTAAGTTTTGCCACAAGATGGCAGTATAAAGACCAAAAAAAACACTATTGTACTAAGAAATATATACTTTACGTAAATTTTATATTTCACTTGCCAAAAACTATTTTAATGAATAATAAAAATCCCATGGGATTAATAATTTGCCCCATCTTGCTCTCCATAAAGGCAAGAATAAGCTTGTGGGTCACAGTGAAGAGGTCGCTACCTCGTGGCCTCCAGCAGTTTCAGGTCTTGCTCAAAGGCCTGTGGACATGTGGCAATTCTACCCATTCCAACCACGAACCGTCAACCTTCTGATCACAGCCAGAGGATTAGTCTGCTGAGCCACACACTGCCTCCTTTACATATTTCACTCTTCTGACTCTTATCCTTAAGTTGTTGTAGCGTTTCCATCATACGTAAGAGGGCATGCCCACCAGAGTACTGTGCATTCTGAGACATGTATTGACTATCAAGAGAAACAGAAACATGGTGTATTAGGTTGTCAATGAGTACTAGACTAGGACGAAAATCTGTCTGATATTTAAACTATTAACTGGAAGAGTACAAACTGGAGACGAGTCTCCTATTACAGACGGATTAGCGTCTGTGCCACATCCAGGACAATTCAGGGTAGCAGTCCGGTTGTTCTAATGCATACTGGCAGGTACCCAGCCCCTTCGTTCCCTCTGATAATCATCAATCCTCCTCTGAATGCCTTTAACATTCCATGCCTGAATAGGTTCACATTTACATGTGCTAGCAAGATCAGGGTACTGGGATAACCTTTAGGTCAGCTGTTCAAAGCCAGATATTGGGACTCAAGCCAATCAGTCCACTAATTAGTAACCTAATTAGAGAGCTGCAGTGAAAACCTGCATCCTCAGCGGCCCTTAATGGATCAGATTACTTCCCCCTGATCTAACGGGTCAAAATCAAAACAACGTGCATTGGAATGTCTGACACGCAGCACACTACAGCAGGCATTCATTGAGTTCTGCATTTGGAACCAGGACCACTTGTTGCAAGTCAATTTGGACGTATCTCAAGTTACACAAGAGAGGAAAGATATTAAGGACAGTACTGTAATATACGTATACACAGTACTAAAATACTAATGTACAAATTAAACCACAACACTTAATAAAAAAAGACTGCACTTAAATTTCACGAAAAAAATAATGCACAGATTGCACTAAGAAATCAAAAGATGCATGTGGTGGCAAACAGTGGGAGCTGAGGAAGCAGCAGTGGTGAGATACTTTATTGTACAGTACAGCAAGTTTCATTTTATATAATGAAATAGCACAGTACAGGTGTTTTATCTGTATGCTATCTGCTTATAGTAGTTGTGCATTGTATATACATCACTGCATGCATACTACATGCATATTCAATAGGATGGATTAAGCCAATGGATACCTATATAAATTACAAGCTAGATTAAGGACAGTGGGTCATTATATGGTTGGCAGTCCAGCCCATTTTCCTGCACCTGTTACACTAAGTGATACACCCACAAATGTCTCTTATGTCCACTTTCATGCATCTCTTGATCAGTGTATATCATTTAGACCTTGGACATAAATGTGATTGGACGTTACTTGATAAAATGGATTAAGGCAACGGATACCTATATAAATACAAACACACTATCTAATCCTGTGCAAGCCTGGAACACATTAAGCATCTATGTAAATATTGCTCATTGCGTAGAGCACGGGTGTCAAACTCCAGTCCTGGGGGGCCGGAGCCCTGTGTAGCTTATTCCTTTCCCTGTTCCACCATGAATGATTCAGCTCAAGAGCTGTGTGATAATTAGCGCAAGGAGTTGAATCAGGTGTATTAAATGAGGGAAAACCCAAAAATGGGTAGGGCTCCGCCCCCCCCAGGACTGGAGTTGACACTCCTGGCATAGAGAGTGTTTATCTATATTAAACCCGACTCGAAAGAAGTCAGACTTCGGTAAAGACTGTAAATTGGAAGCTGTAATATAAGCTGTAAATAATTACCAGATGAGTCATACATCCCCTTTCGGCAACATTTATTGATGCTCTTTCATGACACACAGAAGCTTTTTTTTCCCCAACTGTCAGCATCCGATCTAAACTGGATTCCCATTTCCTTTCTGTGGGATCCCACAGAAGACGGGCTGACCGTCAGTCAACATGCCGTCAAGCGTGCAGGACAGGACCCAGTCCAGACCAAACCTCAGGGTGCCGGTGTTGATAAAAATACGTAAGGAATATGTAGTTGCAGCTCACACACAAACACACAGTCCACAGGGTCCAGCAAAAGGTCAGGCCTTCTTCTTCTTCTTCAGCTGACTCCGCCCAGACCGCACCCCCTTCTGGGCACCTCTCACTATGCCTTTGAACTGGCCCTGCAGCTTGGCCCGTTTCCTGTCAAGAAGACCTCGGTAAATATGAGCACAAGACCCACCCAGCCACGAACCGCAAATGGCACCTTGGATGGCAGATGAAGCCTGCTGGAAGAATTACAGGGATGAGCAAATGAAGCCTCATGAATGGTTTGCTGTATTTTTGACGCCACTAGATGGTGCTCTTGGTTTGCTCTAGGGTATGCTTTTACCCGTTTATGAACACAGAGCACCATCTAGTAAGGTCAGAAAATATAGCAAATGCTTCATGAAGCTTAATTTGCACATCACTAGAAGATTACATTTTGCACCTATACCAAAGACTGTGGAAAAATTGCCTGCAAAAACTTAGAAACACAATATCCTCCATGTGCCTCCCACAACAGTCAGTAACAATTTCCACACCTTCAATTCATAGCCTAACTGAAAGCTGCCAAAGTTTATTTATTTGCTTTACTGAAACCAGGAAATGCTTAAATTTTGAGCCCAACATGTACAGGTGTCCATCATACCTGCGGTTCAGCTGGGCCTTTTTCAGAGGGATGTACGCATAGGGGTCACACTTGCCCTTCTTTGTGACGTCGCCTTTAGCTTTCTAAAACGCGCCAAACACAAACGAAGATGAATGCAAGGGACACTGCTGTCCAGCGATAACACTGAAGCTCTAGCATCTGGGACCAGCAAATGGGGTTAGAGGACAGCAAACACCTCCAGCCTCACCTTGGCTTTGTACTCCCCGCCAAAGTCGTCCTTCCCAGATAAAGGTCGGTGGATCCCCGAGCCACCAGCTAAAAACGAGACCGCGAAACAAATGTGAGTCGAGCACAAAGGATGCAAACGAAACACTGACCAGGAAGTGACAGAGGAAGAGAGGCCAGAATGAGCCGGTAGGTGCCAGCTTGGTGGCTGTGTGTTTACCTTTATACTTCAGCTGCGGTTCCATTTCCTCATCAACGTCACCACTGTGAAATATCCTTTTCTGGGTCTTTTTCTGAAAAGAGTGAAGGACATGGACCTAAATACTCTCCGGGGCCATTAGTGCCACTCTGGGCTCTGCAGCCAAACAGCCCTTAAAAGAGCTACTAACAAGACATACACTAACAGGAAGTTGGGTGTACAACTCATTTATCCAACAAAACATATTTTTTGGCTTGAAAGTGGATTTTGGTGCCTCAGTGGTTTGCCGACTTACAGTCTTGACCCCAGCTTCCTCCAGAATATCCTCCATTTCTCCATCACCTGTGGATGTGCATTTCACAGTCTGATCAACTATGTTTCACAAACATGGTTGTGGTCTTTTTCCATTGTTTACCGATTTACTTATAGAATCATGCAGTTACCATTCTTTTTATCACCATCATCGTCCTCTTCCTGGATGATCAGGCGACCGTCTGATGTTGTTTTGAAGCCATGTTTGATCTTGGGGGCTTTTTGCAAATCTGGGTTTGTAGCTAAATCAAAAATGTAAAAGGCACAATCAGACAACAGGTTTCAGATCAGAATAAAAACAACAGTGTAAATGCCAAAAACATCTGGCAAAGGGTCTTAAACGCAAGCTCTGATTATTTGGTCTCCTCTTCTTCTCCCTCTAAAAGGTAGACTAGACGGAGCTCTGTGTTCATAAAAGGGCTCAAAGTATACCCCAACGCAAACAAAGAGCTCCATCTAGTGGGGTCAAAAAATACAGCAAATGGTTCATGAAGCTTCATTTGCCCATCACTAGTAAAGGCCACCTCACAACAGTACTGCTGTTGTGTAAACAGGGGCTATGGCCCCTAGTGGCTGCACCAGGCATCCATACCTAGCACTCTCTGGGAGACTTTGGGGTCCAGGAAGTTGAGGGGTTCGTCACCCTCGCCCTCCTTCAGCCAGGCCTGGCCCTTCCGCCTGACATTCTGTCTCTGTCCCTTCTTGGGCTTCTCATCCTCAGAATCCTCAGAGTCCGACTCTGCGAGAATCTCTTCAATGCTGAAGACGATATTAAGGCAGCATCCAGATCAGATGATGGCCACGCCCATCAGCGGGACGGCCACGCCCATCAGCGGGACAGCCACGCCCATCAGCGGGACAGCCACGCCCATCAGCGGGACAGCCACGCCCATCAGCGGGACAGCCACGCCTCCACCACATAGAGGTCCCGCCCCATTTTGAACCGACCTCTCCCCTTTGGCCCGGGGTGTGTCCTCCTCACTGTCTGACCCCTCCTCCACAGCCTTCTGCAGCTGTCGCCTCCTCTTAACCCGGGCCTCCGCCTTGCGTATGTTGGCCAGCACCTTGTGGTGCTCCACAGGCAGCATGCTCTTCACCAGCTCGTACCTGAGCACAAAAGCAAACACACACAGCATCAGAGACCCCGCGGCATGTGGTGCTACTGATCACAGCACAGAACTTTCCAGACCAGTAAGACTAAAGAGCGGCAGTCGTGTAGGATACCAGCAGGGTCATGGCTACCTGTCTGTTATTCAGAACACAAGTTTCTAATACAATCTTTTTCTACAGCATCAGATGATGTGTCCTGCAAGTTTACCCAAACTTGCGGATGAATTTGGTGAAAATATTCTTTAGCTTCGTCCGGAAATGACGCCTGGTGTCATCTTTGATGTTCCCAATTGCCTCCATCTGATAAGGTTGGAGAAGAAACACCATGAGCCTGGTGGCCCTGGCACTGTGTGTGTGTGTGTGTGTGTCTCTCTGCCAGAGGGAGTGTCTTACCATAGTGGGTACGTGGCTGGCCAGGACCTTGACATCCACGATGAAGAGGATGACCTTGATGAAGCCCAGTGCTGCCTTCACTATCTCCCGGGTCCTGGAAGTGAGCAGCAGGCACACATTGCGAAGCAGCTCCTCCATGACAGATACCTCCATGTTATCTGTGGAGCAGAGAACAGCCATTACACAGGATCTGGGCAGACGAGGACAGACAGGCAGGACACGGGCAGGCAGAGGGAGACGAGACACGGGCAGGCAGAGGCAGACGAGACACAGGCAGGCAGAGGCAGACGAGACACAGGCAGGCAGAGGCAGACGAGACACAGGCAGGCAGGCTGACAAAAGTGTCCCCCCTACCTGACTATACAACTACCCCACACTATGTCCACCTTACCATGAAACTCAAACACCAGTCGGGTCAGTGCCAGGACTGTGCAGCTGATCATGGTGACTGATCCTGTCAGGCCAGCGTAGACCAGACCCAGGTACTGCTGTATGGCCTCTGGGAGGGAAGCAGGCAGGGCACAGAAACGCATGTCACATGACCTCAAGTCAGCCAATACATACTGCAGCCTCACCGCGATGAGCCAGCACCATGCTGTTGTACCTTTAGAAGTATTGCAGAACTTAATGAAGAGCCGGCCAATCTCCACTAGCAGGGTGTAGGCGTTCTTACGGGCCCCAACTGATACCTCCTTGGTGCAGATGATGACCTGAACGACGGAGGACACAAGTGGTGAGTGATATAGCTGATGTTACTGGGCACATTCAAACATGCATGCTGTAACGCTTCTGTGTCCCCTCCAGGAGGAGGGGGGGCATACCTCGGGCAGGAGGGCAGCGATGAAGTCGCAATGCTCTGCACTCAGCTGCTTCACTATGTGGATCAGGCACTTGAGTCTGGGCTGCAGGGAGTTAAAGAGCCACCTCACATTTAACAAGAACCACATCAGTCCACCTACATGGAGTCCTCCTCTCTTCACAGGCTTACCCTCTTGGCGGGTGAGGCGGCGCTCTTCAGAGAATCCAACAGCGCCCTCTGCAGCTGTTCTAGGTTGGCCAGCACGAAGCTGCGGCAGGCCACGCTGCTGCCCCCACACATCTCCTCCAGGACACGGTAGGCCTTCTTCTGCATCCCTGCCTCCTTACTCTGCGTGTGAAGAGGTGGACACATACATGGACAAATGCCCCCACTACAAAGAACACTACAAGAAAACACTCAGGATGTCCTACCTCCAAATAGGGTCTGATGAGCTCATATGTGCTGCTCATTGTAGACTCGTCAACGTAAGGCGCCATAGCCACTACCAGGTCCATCACAGACAGCCTGAAGAAAGCGCAGGTCTCCGTAACAGACAGTAACAGCCTGGATTGTGCTAAAGGCCTACACTCTAACCTCCTGTCAATTACCCCAGAAACTCCCATTACCTGGTATATTCGGTGCTCTCAGGGCTGACTACCTTCTCGCTGGCTTTCTGCAGAAATGCGCACACCATCTGCTGGCAGAAAGTGGCATTACGGCAGGGATACACATTCCAGACTACAACCAGCCAAGCAGAAATAAATGCCCAGAAAGCCAAAATCAAGGTGGATAGAGATGCTCACGGGCTGGTCAGCGATGGTCAGGAAGACCTTGATGGTCTCCAGGACAGCCATGCGGGGGGGCGCTGTCTCGCCTGGGGTGGGCTGTTGGCTGTACACGTTGAATAGAATTGGCAGGAAGTTCTTTGCAAAGCGACCAACTTCGGCCTTTTCTTCCTCTGTTGGGAAAATGACCTCTGTTAAACATCACCATGCTGTAAACGCCACAGTTCAATGAATGTTAAACCAAGCAAACCTGGATGAATGAAGCCCTTGCCCCCCCTCACCTGTGTGGCAGCTCTTGCTGATGAGGGTCCGCAGTGCCTGACATATGGTAGGCCGGATGTCGGGCCTCTCGTTGAGAGCCATGCCCAGTGCCCTCGCCACGCCTCTGAAGGAGGGCACCAGGTCCGTGGGCTCTGTACAGAACCCAGGCAGCATGGTCCAGATCTACCACGAGAATAGAGTGGTCACATGACTACTGCGACCAGGCACAGAGCTCAGAACCGGCCATGTGGTTGCCTTGTGATCACCGAGCAGTGATTCTCAATGGGTGGGAGTCCTTACCTGCAGCTGCAGAGTCTGGTAGACTTTGGCCTCCAGTTTACGGTTGGCCTGTTCAAGCTCCTCAGCTTAAAAAAAAAAAGGGGTATTTAGACACAAGCGCTAACATGGCTAACGGAATATGACGGTCACGGCACTGGCCAGCCCACCTCTCTGTCTGAGTGTGGCGGCCAGAGGCATGAAATATGAGCTGAAGTAGGCCAGCTGGGTCCCTTTCACATGGTCACGGATCACAGGCACCAGCCAGCTCCGGGGGAAGTCCATGTCGTCGCTGAAACAGCCCAGAGGCAGGAAGAGGGCATTTTCATTCAAAAAACATGCACATAAAAACGTCACATGAGCGAAGAGCTCCCGGAGAGGCCTTCAGTGTGCTGTGCGGGACGCAGCCCTCTGACGCAGGCGACCCGGACTCACTCAGTGCCTGTGATCTGCAGGGGCACTGCCCTCAGCACCACCTCTGGCCCCATGCTCTCCACAGCACCCCCTACAGCCAGGTCCAGCTCCCCGCAGTAAGGGAAGCGAGGTGTGACCCGCAACTCACTCAGGGACTGCAGGCTCTGGGGAATGAGACACGGGCATGAGAGTGTACAAACACACACACACACACACACACACACACACACACACACACACGCGCATGAGAGACAGAGAGATGGGGGCTGGGTCATTACCTTTGCCATGATGGGATGTGCTTGTTTCCCAGCAACCCTGTAGAAGCACCCAAGAATCTGGAGAACAAATGGCCAGGAGGCATGGAAACGATAGCTGAGGCCCTCCTCCACCACGCTGAGGAGAAAAAGAGGCACAATGCATGAGTGAGGTGGGTCACATTGCGGCCCCCCATTCCTAATGAAGCACACAGGCTATAAGCAATAGTCAGATATAAAATACAGTCTAGTTCCTCGTGTCCAACACGCTTCTGGAGCCGGTTTTATCCCCAATGCGGAATTGGTTTCACGTGGTTCCACCATTCTTTTTTGAAACCGGCGGAAATGCAGGTAGGCACCAAAAGGCACCAAGTAGGAACCAGCCCAGAACCAGCTCCGTGTTGATGGAAATGAGGCACGGGACTCTTCAAGATGGAAGCCCAAATCAGTAATCTGGAAGTTAGAGGTATACACGTAGCATCCCTTAGAGCAGTGTTTCCCAACCCAGACGGTCCACATTTTTGCTTCCTCCCAGCTCCCAGCCAATCAGCAACACCGAATACCTGGTACAGGTGCGCTGGAAGCTGAGAGGAAGCAAAAATGTGAAGGACTAGGTTGGGAAACACTGCCTTAGAGAACTTACCGGAACATCTTGCAGATGTAGGAGGCGTGACCAGTGGCGGAGGCTGACGTAACAGAGCCAATATCCTCCATATATGGAGCAACACATTCCGTCAGCAGGGTCTATGGATGGAGAACAAAAACATGTTAGAAGGTCAGCCACAGCACAGGCGGCACCAAACAGGGGGTAATTGAGCGTATGCTGACCTTCAACATCTGCGTTGCCGTAGAGACGACCAGTGAATGAGGTGACAAGAGACAGGACATGGCCGTGGAGAAGAGGCGGGGCAAGTGGCCTAAACACAGCTGGTTCTGCAAACTTCACAACAGAGCGAGAGACAGTTAACATCAGGATACAGAAATACAGACAGACCATTTCATGCTGGAACTTAAGGGTTAGGGTGGACAGTCCTCTCACCTGCACAGGTGAATGTGGACCTTTTCCATAACAGCCAGCCAGGCAAGGAGAGGCTGGAGGTCATTCTCACTGGGAAGGTAATCATACAGGGCCTGGCAAAACACAAAGAACACTAACTAGGTACTAGAATGCGTAACTGGTTACCCACAAAACCGGCGCAGGAAAAAAAAAACCCTAAGAAGTGTAAGAGTATACCCCGGAAGCACCAATCTTATGATGCAACGCTCACCGTGACGACCTGCCCATTGAGCTCCGCAGTCATCGTCGAGGGGCGGGGTTTCCCGCTGAAGAGGCTGTGAAAGGTCTGCATCGCTGCTGCTGTCACCAGCTTCAACAGAGAAAGATATTACAGGGAAGGGTAAATGGGTATCCTGGCAGATTTACAGCAAACCTTGAATGTGTAAAATCATAAGGGGTGCAGGGGCTGCAGAATTTCAACACCCTTGGCATGGACACAAAAGGCACTTTCACACTTTAGTTCCCGAGCCTGGTCCCGGTTCACAAGTTCCTGGGCCATCTCAACCGGGAACTTTGTGGCTCGCAGCCACTTTCACACCACATAACAGGAACTGGGGCCATTATGCTAAATAAGCATGGGAAATGCAAAAAAGCTTATAGGCTAAACTTCACATGTAATTTTATACAAAACTACAGTACCACAACAAAAAAAAAAAGAAGAGGATAAATAACTTCTCTTAGTTATTTGTCAACTATTGGGGGGATCGATTACTATCAAAATCAATATTTATATGTAAATTATATGACCTGATGATATGTTTATGATTCTTACTAAACCTGGCCAGCAGACCGATCTTTTCTTTTCCACAGAATAAAAAATGATGTAACTTTATCCAGCTGATAAGCACTGGCAAGATTCAACAACAGTACTAGTAATATCAGAAAAAAGTACATTTTCATATGCAGAAATATAGAGATTGAAGCAAAAAAAATGCATTAAATGTAGCTGAGGAACAGAAATAATTCCTTCTGCGCGATATTTGCTCCGCTACTTCTCTTTTACTGCACTTCTGCATGACTTCCAGTCAGCACCGGTGCTTGTGACCAATCAATCAGCAAGCTATCACTGTAAGCACCTCCCAGTAGTTTGCGCTTGAATGAAAAGTACCTAGTCTGGAGCAGGTACTAAATAAGGAGTTCCGGAACTGCCTCCGAGTAACGACAGTTGGGCCGAGTTCCTGTGGTGGGAACACGTCAAAAGTTCCTGGTTCCAGGAAAAAGTTCCTATGGTGTGAAAGGCCTAGAAACTGAGTCCTTCTGAGTACCAATGATAGACGGAAGGAGAATACAGAATAAAAATAATTAAATAAAATAATAAGAACATGTGCAAAAATGTGACATATGGCCAGGAGATGGCGGTGTAGGACCACTCACCACATGACTGAGCGTCATGACACGAAGTAGCGTCTCACAGCACTGTTTCACAGCACTGACCGGAAACCCAGTCACAATGTCCTTGAGCAGGCCCAGCACGTGCAGTGTGGTGGTGTCCTCTTTACTGCCTGAAAAGACAACAAGACTCGGCATAAGGCTGCAGCCCAAACGCAACAGGCTCTGAGCCCGACTCCCAGAACATCACCCACCTCCTGCCTCCTCTATCTCTTTAACGCAGAACTTGGCCGTGTTCGCAGCCGCAGGGTGATGTGAGGGGGCGGAGTCTTTGAACAGGAAGTCACTCCCCTTCAGGATGGCACACACACCGTGCTGCGCAGCTTTACGCACCTGCACAAGGGAGAGGAGCATCATTCCTGAGGCTGTGCTTAGAATCAGCACAGTTCACTGACACTATGTTAAAAGTGCCCCGGTACCAGACCGGAGCATTATGGGAAATATGGGGACACTTGCCTTAGGTTTGGAGTGGACAGTGAAGCTCAGTAAACCGTGGTAGATCTGCATGGTGGAAGGATAAGCCCAGACGGAGAGGTCCTGTTTCCGCAGCAAGGTGGCCATACAGGACAGGATCTAAATACGGACACACACAGGCCGATGCATCAGTACACCCGGGTCACAGCGAGCCGACCTTTCACGTGAATCACCATGCTAGCCCCACCCAGGGACACACACCCAGCGCAGGGCGGAGGATGAATCTGCATTAGCCTGGGAGGATATCACGTTCATGAAGGCCTTGGCTGTATCGGAAAACCTCTTCATCAGCACTGGACTCGGCACTCTGGGGAAGGACAGTCAGGTGGACAGACGTGAGAAAGTGGCAGGAGCTCCTAATGATTCTCAAATCCCTCTGGCAACACCGCCGTCACACCATGAGCTCACTGCAGGGACAGTAACGTCACAAAGCTCACGAGGACGCCCACCTTTTCAGGACCATGTTCAGTAGGTAGGCCACTGCAGCCAGAGACTCACTGGTCTCCACAGCCTCCAGGGTGGTCATCTGGCAGCACAGAGAACCAAAAGGCTTGTTACTCCATTGTAAAGCCTAAATTAAACTTCGTTGTCGAGTCTACGCTGTGACCCATACGAGTGGCCTACGCCAACACGAGCATCTATACTTAAGCATTGGTGTGTCTGTGTTGCTCAGCAGTTACACAACCAAAATGCTAGGTGATATATATTTTTGGAAGATGCATTTATTGTCTTCCCTTCCTGCTATATATTTAATTGTTGAATCATGTAACAAACAGGAAAAAAAAAACAAACATTTATAGAGCTCTGATTACATTTTTGATCCTCCGAACTTCCTATAGACAAATACAGAAAAATTGAGCCACTACAAAGTCACTTTTTCGCATCTTCTAAAGTTAGTATCTACTTTTTGTTTTATTATTTTGTCTTGTAAAGTACAAATAAACTTAATGGAGGTAAGTGAAGCTCGTGCTAACCATCCTGAGTGTTTTGCAGAGCTGCTGCTCCGATGCCTTGGGGGGAGGGGGGGGGTTATTTATTGCTATACAAATAATGCTTTTTAATTAATATTTAATTCTATATATTATTTAATATTTCATGCTAAACATTTAATGCTACGAAAATTTAAGCATCATCATTCCCTCGGCCATTCAAAAATGTAATGCTTCAGTTTCAATCAGCGATATAAGTACACATAGAATGCACACTTTCTGCAATCCCATAATATGACAAATGCTACTAAGCAGACAAATTAAAGTTCTTGCGGTCTGCATCACTGCTTTGGTGTAGAGTTCACAGCTATGCCGCACTTACAGCGTTGATTCACCACATAAGTGTAAATCAAAATTAAGGTTCCACCAGACCCTGGGTGCTGTACCATCAGAGCCAAAGTACCCACAGCACATAAATGGAAAATCAGCGGATTCAAAAGCACTCACCAGAGCCGCAAAATACTCTGTCTCTGTTTCCTTCCCGCCCTGGGAACGGATAACCTCGGTGACTGCTGCCAGAACCGCACAAATCTGGGAGCCATAAGACAGACACAAAGCCCAGCTGTTATGAGGGTCCCGTCACTCTCAGTTAGTGCTGATTTCCATTTGAACAGCCACAGACCTCCTTATGGGCCGCCGAGTTGGACTCCCAGAAACGTTGGACCTTGTGGAAGGTTAGGTTAGAACAGTCAGAAAGACCACTCAGGAAGGTCCCAGAGGTGCGCTCTGACAGAGCTGGTTCTTCAATGGAGCAGGCATCTCCCAAGTCAGGATCCGCCTTCTCCAGAGTTCCCGTCTGAAGCTCATTGTGGAGCTTAAGTGCATCCACAGTCAAATTGCTCTTTTCTGCAAAAACATCGAACCATTTATAGACTTAAAAGGCCAAAAACATCACAAGGTTTTTAATAGTGGTTTAAATTTGCACAAAAACAAATCCTTTGATAATACACGCAAATGACAACATGTCTATAGCGTTACGGAGGAACTTTCATTCCATATGGCATGCCACGATCGATACTCAAGATCAAAAGCACAGATCTATGGGGACCGGGGGTTGGCCGAAAGAGCATTCAGCAAATAAAACTTACTTTATATTAGCACAAATGTCTCAGTGACACACCTAGCATAAATACATCTAAAACAATGCTGACACACGAGACATATTACGTTTTGTTTTTCTCTGTTCGTTAGAAGAAACATATAAGGCTGTCGCGGTAAACGTTATTAGTACGTTTCTTGATGGACGTAAATATTTTCCAAGCTAGTTAAACAGTTATAGTTAAATATAAGTATATTTTGAAACAGACACGTTGAGCTTTTTAATAGGTCAGGCTGAACGACAGCAGCAACTGTCCAGAGAAACTCATAACGCAGGCAGCTTTCTCGGATCCGACCCCTTGCTGTGTACCCACGTGTGCGGCGCAGGCCCGGAGCACAACGCTTTCCTGTAAAGCGCGTCCGTCTCCTTCAGCTTACCAGTCGGACGGCTAAAGAACCGGCTTCTCGCTGCCTGACGATGTCGGCTAATCTGCGGGTTGGATTCGCTGCTGTGTCCCTTTTTCCATCGCTTCAGTTTCTGTGCGGTCCCAGACCGAAGTTTTCCGGATTTCACCATGATGCCTGGTGAAACTCGGATAGGTGAATGCTAGGATAACTGGGGAACAGTGCTGCGCGTGGACCTTGCAGCCGGATTGTCGCGATGACTTTGACGTCACCGTGTGCCATATGCTGCTCTTTGATTCTCTGAGCCACACGGGGGCGCCACGTTATTTATTTTTTTCTATCACCGCACAGAGGACCTAAAGCGGACCGTGTGCCCCTTTTGTTAGTAGACGATCATCTAAAATTCGCAACAATTCACCGAGAACCAACAAATTTTACCGAGGGCGCTCCAGCCCATCGCCCTTGGCCCCCTGCTGTCAGGTCCCTCCTACACAAGGGGCGCGTTAATTTGCATCTGCTTTTTTGTCCTATTTTGTCTGTTCTTCTGTCTTTAACTAAGAGAATATTAAATTATTTTTAGGCGGCACAAATATTTATAACGTGTGAAATTTTTCAAATGTGGCCTAGCATGTACATCGTAAATGGTAACAGGCCATTAATAAAAGAACAAGAAAGTACAATATTATATTACAATAGTTTAAAACATGACTGAATCTGTTTAACATACACACTCATATAAAAAAAACTGCACATTAAATTTAGAAATAATCTTTTAATATTCCAGTTACATCCTTAAAGCATTCTAAACACACAGGGTTGTATTCCTTTACATTTTGTCAAATGTCAGGAAACTGCCCATTGACCACCCTTTCACATCAAGGAAACAAAAGATCTACAATTTAAATTAAGCAATCTCTTTCCCTTAGCAGGTTTATCATAAAAAAGACACTACCTTAACACTTCATTCCACACACTGATGAAATCATGACCTTTAAGAGAAACATTTCGACACACTAACACAGGAACATGAAGTGATTATTTAATGTGAATTAAGCAGCACTGCAAATGTAGACTTAAAGTGTTCAGAAATGTGAAGATGTGTATTGTTGTACCCACAGGACTGGACGGTTAAAGAGAGGGACTCTACTTGTGGTCTGATATTCCACTTGGTTATTGAAGGATTTAATGAGATTGCTACATGCTTCAAATGTGCTATATGCTTATAGAACCGCTATGTACAGTATTATTATGTGACTTTGAAAATAATATCAAGTGCAATCTGTTCAGGGTATTAGGACTAGACTTGTAATGATTATGAATGTAGGTGGCCGGAAGTCCTTGACCTGCAATGCAGAGCCACATGGAATGTGACGTACATTAATGCAGATCTGCACACTCTAGCATGTGCAGTGACAGTTTTAAAGAAGTGCACTGTGAAGCTCACGGCAGAGGAAAGCAGAAGAGAATATCAGACAATAATTCAGGAGATACTCTGGGGAAACACAGGAAGTGTCACCGACACTTCATATAGATGGCTTGTCGTTTCAGTGGAATTACTGACTGCACTGGCTTGTTTTTGAAAGTGACTATTATCTCATAGATCTCCAAAGGCCAGGTGGCCCCAATGTTCCTTGATCCTTGGGAAATAGCAGCTAAGACATCAAAATATAAAACCGTGGAGAACTGTTGGAGCAGAGAGGAGTGAATCCCCCAGAGTGACTGCATAGACATCCCTTCACTCATCTACCATACATCCCGAACCTGAATTGTTAGAGAAAGGGCTCAATAAGAAAAAAGCTTGGGAGTACTTTCTCCTTCCCTCCTTACACAGACAGTCGTGAACAAAGTCAGACTGCTCCAGCAGCCTCCAGAAGTACATTCACATGCTTCCTTTTAAGAGTAGCCAGCACCTGGGCCCTAGTGCTGCCTGCAGCCCACTGCCTCAGCCCTGGACTCCACCTGCTTCTCTGTCACCTGCTATTCTCTTGTATTTGAACAAGCAGACACTTGGGGTATGCATCATAAATAAAAGGGGAGGTCTCAGTACACACAGTCCCTGAGAGACTAAGGGGACAACTGGCCTGCATAGCATGTCGGATTCCATCCCGGTGCAGTTTCTCAGAAAATTCCAAAGCAGTTTGCTTGTCCCTGGTAGCCCCACCATTTAACCTGTGCAATGTGCCCCCAAGAGAAAAGCATCACAGCCAGTCAGCCAGGAGGATTCCCCAACCCAATCCAATCCACGCGAGCTCATTTGGGAACAGTGGGTTGGCTCACGATGACCTGGATAACAAAGTCCTTCTGAATCTTGGTGTCCTGCAGGCGAGTCTTGTCTGTGAGCAGTTTGCCTGAGAAGAACCAGCGCTGGTGAGCAACGTTGATGTCCTCCTGGGCCTGCAGAAGCTTCTTCAGCTGGCCAATGGTGTTGGCCATGCTGGCAGTGAGCCGCAGGTCCCGGCCTGTGGAGAGGCGCACCTTCAGCTGGAACTCCTTCTTGTGGGTGACCTGTGGCTCGGGCTGCTCCACCGCTTCCTCCTCGCAGCGCTCTGAGATCAAGTTGACTGGAGGTGCCAAGCAATATGCTGGCAACTGGTAACGGTTACCCAGCTCGTCGTAGCATTCGGAGAGAGACCCTACATGATGAACCGGCAAGACACAGGAGTTTAGCTTGGTATGGACATAAGGGATTGTTAACCAATAAGGTTGTAAAATTCTGGGAATCTGCTAAAATGAAAGTTAGCCTATAAAAGGGAACTTATATGTAGGGAGAAAAAATTGATGTCAAGTAAATAAAAGATCTACAATATTGATATCATTGTGTAACCAAGTGCTTTTGAGTGATTATGTATGTATAAAACATTTAATAATAAGCATCTGGACCAGGACGCACTGCTAATAAGTCATATTCTGTGTTTCATACAGTTTGCTTTCTTTGCTATATCTGATAACCCACACACAGTTCAATATTTCCAAAATTCCCCAGCTTAACTTTCCATGGAAAGTTTCAGGAAATTTACTGAATATGTCTGACCCTTTGCAGCTCTACTTCTCATGGAAAGTTTCTGGAATGTTTGTGCCCCTTTGCAACCCCATTAGCCACACACATCATGTGAAAGCAAACTATGGGCTGACTCCGCTCCTTACCATGCGGCAGCGTGATGCTAGCCCCATCCACGATGGCCTGGGCCAGCTCATGGTCATTGCTCTCCAGGGCTATCGCTGCCGCCCTCAGTGCATCCCAGATCTCCTTGCGGCCCTCAAAGGCCGGTGCCGTGTCCCAGAACTCATCCCGCTTGCTGCGCAGTTGGCCCTCAGTCATGGGGAACTCACTCTTCCATTTGGGCTTCTCCTTCTTCAGGGGCTCGTTGCGTCCTGTACGGAACCGCGGCCGAGCAGTTTGGTTACCAGCAAGCATACGGGCAGTCGCAGGTGGAATCATAGCTAAGCAGCAACAGGACAGTAAAGCACAGGCCCTTTAATTCACCAGGATAAGGGGTAAGGGCTGCATGTTTGGGTGTTGCTCATTCATTACTGAGGTGGACGATGGCGATGGCCACGTTGTGGCCTATAGCATTCAGTCTGGCGGCCAAGCTGTGCATGCATTCATGGCTGCAACATGCATTCATGGCTGCAACATGCATTCATGGCTACAATATGCATTCCTGACTATAGCATGCATTCCTGGTGAATGATGAACAAAGCTGCTGGTTTTACAGCTATCTGGTCTTATATTTAGTAATTAATTCACACCTGGTACACATTGCCTTGAGAATTACAGTTATATAGCTGCTGACCCTGTAACCCATTTGGAGCAATTTGGTGCAGTACTCAAGCTGTGCTGAGCCACCCCACAGTTTCAGATGATAGTCATTTACAGGATATTCGTTATTATATTAAATATAGACTAAAACAGCTGATTAGTGTAGGGCTAGTGTCAGCCACTATGTTCAGCTCCATTTATGAAATCTTTTTCAGTACATTCTAGTGACATTTAATCTGATCATTAAATTACATCCTAAAAAGACACAATAGTTTCCCTTCCTGAAATCTGAAACTCATTGATACTCTTGTGGTTACTTCTGACTAACGGAAAGCTCTACTCCCCCACAGCCCCGCCCTCCAGCTCATGACAGGGCGCTCACTGTGTACAAACACTGGGAACGCTCTGCTCCACCCTCTCTAATCTCTGCTGCCATGGCAACCATCCATCCCAGGCATTGGTGAAAAAGACCTATTTATAGCACAGAAGATTACAGACAGTAATCAGGCACCATGGGATTTTCCACCATCTCCTAAGATGTCAAGGAATTCAGGGAAGGGCATGAAGCCACTGGAATGAAGCGACTTTGTCTAGCTACTGAAAACCCAAAAAGCCAAGAGTGATCCTCAGCCTGCACCTAGAAGGCCGGCCAAATACTGGCTTCTTCCACTGAGCAGACCAGCCATCAATAAAGCACCTGCTAGGCCAGTCCCACAGATTACATTTTTTTATTCTGCAGGGAAAACACAGGCCATACACAAACTCACTAAACCAGTGTTTCACAATCCATTCCTCGGGGACCCACAGGCAGTTCACATTTTTGCTCCCTCCCCAGGTCTTGGTGGGGAGCAAAAATGTGGATCAGGTATGGGTTCCAGAGGACTGGGTTGGGAAACAATGCACTAAACTAACAAGTAAACATTACTCAGGCTGGAAGTGTCGGGGAACACAGAACCACAACCAAATGATTCAAAAGGCATGTATGTATGTTTGTGCGCTCTTATTGCCATGGAAGCTATACAGCCTGGCCAATCATCACACCTGAGTAACCTGATAAAATACCTGACACCATGATGGAACAGGCTATAACGCTGAAGCTGACTATCAATGTGAAGGTAGGTTGCGCCTCCACAAACTCCTGCAGAAGCATCCAGTCATTCATGCATCACTAGGCCCCACCCAAGCCATGGAGTTACCGCATGCCTCCATCTCCCCGAGCAGCCACTCAGACAGCGAGCACTGCCACCGACACGCCACAAACAGTATCTACCTTTAAGTCTTTGTGTCCGAGACTCTTCTGCAGTCACAGAGTACAAATATCTCCTTTCTGGCACCGGCACTCATTGACAAACCAGCTTAACAGAGCTCTACTAAATCAGGGAATAACCGCCACCGCTGGCACTGTTCAGATTTTTCTGACACCATGAGATACTTAGTCGAGTTAAAATAATGCAAATAAAAACTTGACAGTCGCTAACCAAGGCTAAGTGAGAGGACTGCCAGGCCTGTTCTCATTCTAACTGAACGCAATTGTTTCTGTTACGCAAAGAATTAGCCACAACCCAGCCATGGGCTCCCTGGTGACCCAGCCTAGCAAAGGCCACCCACCAAAGTCACTTCACATGCAAAGGGATGGAAGTTTCCATGCGCCCGGGGCGACACAGAAGAGCGTTCCGCCCCAAGGTTAAAGTTAAACAAACGGACACTCTGTCACTCAGCCCCTGGCTCTGACCCAGCAGACTGAGGAGATCTTTGAAGCTACACTGTATCTGCTACTCCACAATGAGCACCCCACCCAAACTGCACCAGCACGAGGGCCTGGAAGAGCTAGACAGACTGGAATACAGACTGCCCCAGCAAATAACAGACCACAGAGCAAGCATGAGTACTGCAAGAGACTAGGTATCAATACCTTGGCCAGGTTCTAGATCATCAGAATAACCAGCCTCAACCCCCAATGCGTCACACTTACCGACAAAGTACTTACTGACAAAGTAACACCACCAACACGAGATCACTTACTTTTCAGCACAACACCGATGGTGGGACTGTAACTCCCAGAATGGCTGACACCCATCGCAACGTTCCTTAAGTAGGCAGTGGCTAAAATCCCAGTACTGCTGAAAGTGACATCCAACCGCTCCACTCCAATCACCAGGTTATAAAGCTGTCCTCACCCAAAATAAATTTACTGTAAACAGCTATTACATCTGAAAATAGCTTACAGAGAATTCCCTGAACAGTGGGACATACCTTCTGGATCGAAGAAGTGGTAATGGTACCCTAACTGTCGGGACTACAGGGCTAGAACCCCATAATCACTCTTGCTAGCATGCTTGAACCCAGTGACATTTGAAAAGAGGCTACAGAAATAGATCAATTTAAGCACCCGGCTGCACTGCCTATTCAGCAGACACAGTTAAACCTGCCTGTGCTTGGAGGAGCCCTGATCCCATTAGCCACACCTCAAACCAAGTGTCAAAAAAAACCTCATGGTTGTAAAGCCTGGACACAGGTCATGGTGACCCTGAGCAAGCACTGTTCATTCACAACCAGGTTATATCAGCAAAGGGACACGGCACACAGTAATGAGGAAAAAGGGGAATAATAATAATAAACAATAATGATTTCCTAAATCAAGTGACATGTGGGAAACAGGGTATATAGTAGGTTTGAGTGGTATCTAATTATTCAAACTGTCAAATGGTATTGTGATGTTATTTTCAGAAGCAACACTATTCTGGTACGTCCCAATCTTGGCAATAAAATTTGCTGACGGGGTGGGGGTTGGTGCCTCACATGATACATTTCAATTTATAGCTTTCAGATTTCAAAATACCATAAAATACCATATTACCTTCATACCACCCAATCCGAGTTTATAGTCGAGCTGGGCAATTGGTTACCAAAGATTATTGTGCTGCATTTTGCAATGATGTTGCCCTTTTGTCTTGTGTTATAAATCCAGCACACATCTTTCCAGCCCCTTTTCTTCTCAGTTGAATTATATTTAAAGTTGAAAGTAACCCACTGTTAAAAAGACTTTAAAAAAAAAAAAGTTAAATAAATGGGTGATATTTCCGAGGTTAATGAATAATCGTGTTAAATAATCATGATCTCAATATTGACAACAATCATGATTAAGATTTTTGTCATAATTGAGCAGCTCTAGTTGCTAAGGATTTTCAAATTAAAGACATTGTGGCTGCAGTTAATTTTATCCTGGTTTACATGTCCAACTCTGATAGCCAAATTATGTAATATTAGAATTATGAACTTTAGTAATGACTACTTCTCTTAAATAGTACAAAGGGGAAAAAACAATCCATCTTTTAAACACTTATCAACTACAGGGGTGGAGCCTATGCCCAGCAGCATAAGGCACCATGCAGAGATGCACCCTGGGCATAATGCCAGTCTATTGTAGGGCACCTTCACACAATCAGTCAAACTCTATGTTACACAGCCTAAATGCATATCATTGGACTACAGAAAGAAATCTGCACAATACAGGAAGATCATGGGCATTAAAACCCCAAATCCGAGAGATGTTAGCACAGTGGGTGTGGCCTATCTTATTTCTGGGGGAAAAAAACCAATGTATGAAATATACCAGCCATCCAGCATGGTGAGCATTAATTTTTGGTATATCATAATGTAGTCATTCTTACTAGTGAAGACTGGTTAACACTGTTAAGAAAGAGGCATATAACATGAATAACAAGAGAACCATAGAAGAGTACCATAACTTCAATACCTTTAAATTCTGTGTGAAGGGACATAACTTACTTGGAAATTAACACAGAGGTCTCACGGAGGGATGTGAACCCTCAACAGCAACACATATGCCTGGAAAATTTACCACCAGGCCATCAATCTATGACACACAGCTGAAGCTTACCTCCCCCCTTCCTCCCATTTCTTCTACCGGTCCTAGATGATCTGTTCCCACCTTCTCTTCCAATACAACCTCCCATGGTTGTCAGATGAGGGGGATCCCAATCAGCATCTCAATCAGCCATGAAAGCCACACCTATTTCGGGTGATCAATAAGCCAGATCTTAAAATATAGTCATGAATCGCGCAAAGTGACACTGAAGTTCTACCTGCAGCCGACATAACAGCCAAGACAGCAGATAATAAATAAAGCCACTTATTACCAGCACACGATTCTTACTTAGCTGACTTTTTTCTAAACAAAAGATCAGCGAAACGGCTTTGTGTTGGTGGCTAATAATCTGTTTGCTGGCTAATTACTGCACTCCGGGATGATGTACTTATTTTACTTGTGCACACAGCACGAACACAGCCGCAGCTGTCAGGTCGCGGGCGCTGTACACCATCCTGCGGTCACATCTGCAGAGATGTGCGGGGGTGCAAAGCGCTGCGTAGGGGGCAAAGCTAACGTGCATTACACAGCTTATCGGCATCGTCAACCTAACTTTCGCCCTGACAGCTTTCTCGAGGATCTACCTTAATTCCCAAAAAGGTAGGTTAGCTGGTAAAGTTCGCCTTCCCGGAGACCCACATACGGCTCGCGGGCAGGCAGCCTGCTTCATGTTATTGTCCGCAAAATGCAATATGTACCTGGACGAGCGTAGAAGTCCATCTTTTGGGGGATTTTCACTCTTTCCCTGCTTCTCTCCATCCAGGCTCCCGTTCCTTTTCCTTCCTGGTGGGGGGGGGGGGGGGAGCTTCGAAGCGCGCATGCG
>JABFEA020000067.1:12091957-12107303 GCA_019775915.2 Cyphomyrus plagiostoma | reverse complement strand
CCCCCCCCCTTGGCGCCCCCCCCCCCCCCCCCCCCCCCCCCCCCCCCCCCCCCCCCCGCCGCCCCCCCCGGGCCGGGGGGCGGGCGGCCCCCCGCTTCGAAGCGCGCATGCGTAAAACCAGTCAAGGTGTTGACTACAGATCACCGACACAATTACGCACGTCATAGGGGGCACGTTTAGCACATGTCAGTGTCACTTTAGCGCAATAACAAGTACGGGGTAACCCGTTGCACAGTGCCGGATCCAGTTTGCATTTAGAACCACAAAAGGTGAATTGTTTTAAAAAGGGCACCTCTAGCCAGGTTTTCGGTAGATTAAACTGCAAAATAGTGCTCCACTCCCATTTGCTCAGGAAGAATAATATAAATAATATAAATGTATAAAAAATTAATTTCACCACTTAGGGTGAAGCTTATAGAGCATCACGTGGACGTGGTATTCTGTATAATTATTCACATGTAATTGTGTCATAAAAAATACTTCAGAAAATAAGGGCTTCTTATGAGATGTCAAAGAAAAACTTTACACGTTATGTTATACTGTTCATTTCTGTGTGATGAGACACTGACAAGTGTTTGTTCCGCAAAACTGTACATGTTTGAATAACGCAGGCAGGCATGCACACACACACAACTTGTTAATTTGTTTTTATACCATAAACAGACCTATTGATTCAATTTGACTTTCAGGACTTATATGACCTGTCCCATACATAGAGGTGTGTTAATCAGACAAGAGATATGCTGAAACCTTTCCTCCATCCATCCATCCATCCATTTTCTAAACCGCTTATCCCACTGGGTCGCGGGGGGTCCGGAGCCTATCCCGGAAGCAACGGGCACGAGGCAGAGAACAACCCTGGATGGGGGACCAGCCCATCGCAGCCTTTCCTCCATAAATCTGACAAAAATTTCTCATGTTCAACTTTGAGATTTCCTGAGCTGCATGTAAACTAAGAATGAATTTTTAGTCCTTTGACATGTATAGAATGTTATTTCTGATCTACCATGTCTGGATATACTGGGGTTGGATAATGAAACAAACACTGGCCAAAATCATGTTCACACCTATATATAAGAGGCCTGGTGGCCAGTCTTCACTGATTGCACATTCCATCTGTAAGAGCAGAGGCTGAAGGTTGAATTAGCAAAGCAGTAGCACAGCCGTACATAAAATATTGCAAATCCACACAACATTTGGCAGACATATCAGAGTTCAATTAGGACAGAGGACATATTGTTGGTGTGCATCTGTGACCAGGACAGCAAGCCTTTGTGCTGTACCGAGAGCCATGGTATCCAGGGTAATGTCAGTATTCCACCACGAAGGACGGACCACATCCAACAGGATTAACTGTGGATGCAAGAGGAAGCTGTCTGAAAAGGAAGTCCGGGTACTACCCTGGATTGTATCTAAAACATAAAACAACCACCGCCCAACTCGTTGCAGAATTAAATATGCACCTCAACACCCATTTCCACCAAAATTGTTTGCTGGGAACTCCACAGGGTCAGTATTTATGCTCAGGCTATAGCCAAACCTGGTCACTCATGCCAATGCCAAACGTCAGTTTCAATGGTCCCAGCAGTGGACTGTGGACAATGTGAAACATGTATTGTTCTCTGATGAATCCACCTACAGAGTCTTTCACACACCTGGGAGATGTAGTAGAAAAGCCCCCCAGAGACTTACCACCCAAACTGCTGTGTACCCAAAGTGCAGCACAGGGGTGGATCAGTGATGATTTGGGTTTCAATATCATGGCATTCCCTAGACCCACTACTTGTTCTACATGGACGTGTCACAGCCAAGGACTACTGAACCACTCAGGAGGACCATGTTCACCCAGTGGTTCAAACATTGTACCCTGAAGGTGGTGCCAGGTTTTAGGATGATAATGCAGCAATACACACAACAAGACTGGTGACAGTAGTTTGATTAAAGTGAAGTTGAACATCTCCTACATTCTGAACAGTCACCAGATCTGAAAATTATTGAGCCACTTTGGGATGTTTGGGATGTTTAGGAGGAGCAAGTCAGGAAACGTTTCCTCCACCAGCACCCTGGCCACTGTTCTGCAAGAGGAATGGCTCACAATCCCTCTGGTGGCTGTGCAGTACTTCTACCTGTCATTCTCAGAATGAACTGATGCTGTACTGGACGTAGGAGGAGGCCCAACACCATGCTAATAAATTATTATGGTCTAAAACCAGGAGTTTCATTGTCCAACTCCTGTACATGCTGAAGTGTTGCTGAAGTGTCATAGGAATGTGTACACTGCCCTCTGCTGGTCTATCCACACAAAACATGGATTCAGCAAATTCATAATCATAGACATGTAAATAACAGCTGGTAAAGTTCTGATCCCACATGAATACTTATTGGAATGTTTTCCTGTGGAAGGTAGTTCAGTTGGCGTTGTATTCAGTCTTGCATTGTTAGAAATGCTACATTTCAATCCAAACTGGAAAATTCCAAAGCTGTGATAAATGAGTATAAGGTACCCATATGCAGCTTGTCCAGCAGCATAGGTGCCATTTGAGGGGCTGTCTGTCTACAGACAAGCTACTATTTCAAATAATTCTCCAGTTTCCATCAATTATTTTAATATTTTTTTACAAAACTGCCCTGCTAATGATAAAACTGTTTAAATAGGAGGCTGATCGGCTTCTACTAACACAGCGGATCAGATTCCCCTTTATTATCTTACCTAATCATCGCCACCATTTGAAAGACACATTCTCATCTATACCCTGGGTCCTTTCTGAAGCCGCTTTGGAATATCTTAATCTTTTGTGGTGTATTCTGCTGGTGCTGTTTAATCCCTACATATGGGACTGTGCCGTACAAAAAATTAACAGTGTGATTAAAAATTATGGAAAAAAAACATTTAATTGGATCAAATACAGATCAAATACAAATAACCAGTGAAGAGAACAATGCTCCTCATATGCCTGCATGTGATCCTTTAATGTGCCAGTAAGAGGTGCCAATGCACCACAGTAAACAGTCAGTCAGCCTCTTCTTCCTGATGACTAGGAAGCTCTTACCCACTCTTTGGCAAAGTTTCTTGGGAATTCAGTGGCATGAAGCTCCCCATTAGGCCTCCAGAAAAGATGGAAGTAGACGGGTGGTCAATGTCTACAGTGCTACGCATATTTAGATGCACAAGGAAAACCCCATTCCTGAATGCAGGCCCACTAGTGTCCCTACTGGTGAGGCAAGGCAGTACAGGCTCTGCAGTTACTGCTGTCTTCCCAAAGGCGATTCTGAAGGGCCAAAGAGCTGGGCATGTTTAGCACATGTCTGTGGTCAGACCTCAATCGGGTCCTTCCTCTGCAGAGAGAGCTCCCAGGTGAGTCCATCGCCATATGGCGGGTGGCTGGAGGGCAGCAGCACACGTGTCAGCCAATGGCTGCAAGAAAGAACAGCGAGTCACTCACAGCACCTGGAACAGGCCTCCTTCCAGAGTTACTGAAGATACTGGGGCTCACCTCCTCTTCTCTACACCAAAGAACACCTTCCAGTTGTTCAGTCTGCCATAATTAAATGGATTTTTGAAAGCCTGTGGAGAAGCAATATAAACAGGTGTTTCTTAATATACGTACTTGAGCGAATTGTGTTCTCATGTATCCACGTTCTTACATTGCCAAAGGCCATTTCCAATACTGAAGAACAGAAGTACAGAGTATGGTAAAAATCCCCGGATGTCGTTCTTGCCCCACCCAATATATCAAGGATACATCGTTTGCATTCTCACTGAACCAGACCAATCCCATGATTCATTGTGGCCCAAATTCATTCCTGGAAGGCAAGCTAGCAAGACCAGTCTTGGTATTAAGAAACACCCATGGGAGAATTTCCTATGATGATAACTCTTAGCATCTCACAAAGACTCTAAAGCAGGGGTCTCTAGCTCCAATCCTGGGGGGTCGGAGCCCCGTGTAGCTTTTTCCCTGTTCCACCATAAATGATTCAGCTCAAGAGCTGTGTGGTAATTAGCACAAGGAGTTGCATCAGGTGTGTTAAATGAGAGGAAACCCAAATTTGTGCAGGGCTCTGGCCCTCCAAGACTGGAGTTTGAGACCCCTGCTCTAAAGATATACCTTACAAAAGGCATTGCACTCCCTATGTTTCCCAAACAGTCTCTTAAGAGACTGCTTAATGGAGAGCTTCTTAAGGCGCCAGAACACCTGATTGGTTGATATCAATGGCTGGAGAATTGATTAGTGTATCCCTGCAGCAACTGCTTGACTGTCGCATGAGAGAAAGTGGCGTTCTTTTTAAATAAAACGCTGCAGGAATTCTTCAAAATATTGCATTAATCAGCACTGGGGAGAAGCTAAAAATAAAATACAAAATTAAGAAACTGAATCATCTAACTAAGATTTTTGCCGACTAGGTTCACGAACATGTCTCCCCAGACTGTAGAATCACCATTTTATTTTTGCTTCTTCTATGAAACACCTGCATGCACCAATATGTGTGCATGTCATTGATTTAGGGACAAGCAATGGTCCAATAGCAGAAAGAAAAGCTGCATTACAGTCTTAACATAAGAGAATGTACTGTGTACTTCAATATTGACTACTACAGACTATTCCATTGTGCTTTTTGGGGAATATATATTAGATAAATATATAAATTAACCAAATTTCTGATACACTGTGACTAGGGCATATTTAGTTTTATGCATTGCAAGGGCATCAGAAATAGGGGAACGTTGGAACATGAAGAGACAACTTAAGGTAGAACTTAAGAATGACATAGCATTAAGAAGGTTTCGGGAAATGCACTCCGTGTCTTTTCCTTTGGAAACGGGTATCGTGTGTGTTTACAATAAATGTGAAACCCAGACACCCACCCTACCTTGCCATTTTTGTGCAAGCGTCGAGTCTCTTTGTTATTGATGTGCCTCTCAATGCTGGTCTCACCACGAGAGATCAGCATAGCGTGCCACAGTGTGAGGCCCCCTAGGGCTAGGGCTACTGTACTGCAGGGAGGACAAATGATGAAAATTCACTCACACACACACACACACAAACAAGCAGAGCGTATTAAGATGTTCACAGTTCTCAGCAGAGGTTGTATCTGTCTTATTTCTTGAACAATGAACTGCTTTAATTCCAACCTTTTCATTTAAGCTGTTGGGTTGAATAAACAGGATCTTGTAGAAATGACTCACCTTGTTAGCACCCACATATAAATGACGCTCTTGTGAAACATCCTGTCCTTAAAGGTAAAAGGTGGAGGTGGAGTCTTATAATAGCTCTAGAAAAATAAATAAGAATTATGCAGCCAATATACGCAATTGTGTCCCTTCCCAAATTTGTCCCGATGGAGGCCTTCTGGAGCAGAACAGTCTGGGTAGCAGACTGCAAGCTAGTGTTCCAGTGAACATAGTTAAGCCATTAAATGGAGAAACTTCAACAAGTAAAAAGGGGCAAGTTTAAACTGATACAATTTTAAACCACGTACCAACTGAAGACTCTCTTCGACTGCATTAAAATGTATTTCTTACCTGTTCGAAAGCTGTTCAATATTTAGCCTATACAATTTATATAATAATTATATTACCCAGACTTAACTACAGGATTCATGAATCATTTTGTTCTGATATTTTGCCATTTTACTTTACTAGCACTGACTAACAACAGCACACAGGTAAAAGTACATTAAAGGTAATGCGGGAAACCAGCGTATACAGACATACATTAAACATTTACACTATTGGCAGTACAGGAGGAGTCTTCCTTTACTATAGTTGTGCTATAATTGTAAATGGTACTGGCAGTACAAAGTGAGGTCACCAAAGCAATCCAGTGTGTTCACTGGTTTCTGACGATGACATCCTGCCAATTCCAGAAAAAAAGGGCAGCCCTCATAACAGTGGACACATACTCTACAAGCCGACGACTCCTAACACGCCATGGTGAACGTTTCCACATGGACACAGAATACAGGTCACGACCAGTCAGATGCAGAGGGGGTCACACTGACAGACGGCAACTCAAAGCGGTCATACTTGGGGACGAACACATGCTTGGACGACCCCAAAGTGCTGAATGACAGGGACAGCCTTCTGTCTAACATGGACCACATGGAACAGGCAAATAAAACAAACACGCAATTATCTCCATTTGGGATGATACCTTCACCTTCCCGATTAAAGATCACGTTTTTAAAAAAAAAAAAAACACCAAATACAGGTATCCTATAAAAGCATTCTTCCTATCTTTCCCCTCAGCTTCATTTGGTCAAGCCAATTTAGATGGACAGAATGGACAAGTCTCCAGAAGAATTTGATTAAAGGCCGAATGGGATTACTGAGCAGTAGACTGCTGGGCCTCTGTAATACCTGCACAGGTGCAGATCCAGAAGGCAGGATACCAAGAAGCCACCCAACCCCCGTCACGGGCACCCCCTGAGGCTCCACGTCCAAGCTCTTCAAGTGCTAGTGGCACAACGTGAACACAACACAAAGAATCGTTTAACAGCAGCACTTTTGGGGATCTGTCCAAGTGTGGACAGAGGGCGTTGTGATGCTACACTGCAAAGGAGATGAATGTGGAACTGGCTGTTTACATCTTAGTGCTCTATGTTACCCAAGTAAAGCATTTCACACATCTAAGAATAGTTCAGCTAGGTGTATGTAAGAGCTGATGGCTGTCTAGACCGGAGTCTGTGAATGTGCAACAGTGTGTAAACCTGCGGAAGAAATTACGTTTTTTGTGGTTGCTGTGATTAAGTTCCAAAGTAGATGGTATTTAGCCTTGTAAAAAGCTTTTAGATTAGATGTACTTAAATGATCCTGGTGCTTTTGAACCTCTCAGGTAAATCCACAGCTCTTCTCCATGACATAGTCACCTGTATGGCCCTGTAAGCATCCAAGAACAGGTGGCGTCCGCTAATGCTGCAGTACATACAACCCAGGGTCATGAAGAGGCAAAAGGAGAAGAAGTAGCGGTGGTTGAAGTGGCCCACGCAGTTGTTCAGCCAGGCTGAAAGTGTTGCATTCAATTAAGGAAGAAACATGGAATCCCCGGCAACAAGATTTCCACATGACAGTTAAGGGGAGCAGTGGAATGTGCATCTGGCACTTTCTGACCATCATTGTCCTGTGTGAGTTACACTGCTTGTTATGTAGTTCAATTTTGACACGATGCAAGCAGCTAGGGCTATATTCACAGCAAAATCTGTGTTACATATAAAAGTTTATAATAATAGTAAAAAAAAAAACCTGAGAAAGTAAAAACTGTATATACACAAACATAAATAATATTAGCTGTTTAAATATGGTACCTTACACTGGTTTTATTTAAAAGAAAATCTAGAACCCCCTCTGGTATAGCCTTGATAAAAACTGGAAGACAGACTTTTACACTGCTTGTACGGATGAAAGCAGGTAATGAAGTGATCAAGATTTGGTTGTTATTTTGAGCAAACCTTTAAGCATTTCCAGGAAGAGGATACGGCAATGATGATCCATCTTCAGGATACATCTGCAGAAGAACGGGAATTTGACAAATTTGACTATATACACAACACACATATTAACCTTGCTTTTAACAACATAACACTGCATTCTGTGGGTAAAATTACAGCAAAAATACAGCTACCTGTTGCAGATGCTGCAGTGGTGAGTTCTGGCTGGCTTTGGAATTATACACTTCTTGCAGACAGACACTGCTGGAATGTCAGATTTTACCTGAAAACATTGACATTTACTTTTTTAACTACTGCTATTAATCCAAAGAGGTACAATTCAGAAAGCTTGGACCAACTGGAGGACATTTGGTTAAGTGCCTTGCTGAAGGCCCAACAGTGAAATCACTCAGCTGATCTTAAAATCACAGACACATTTGCCTACCCTGTAGAGCAGGGCTCTCCAACTCCAGTCCTGGAGAGCTTCTGCCAAGTAGGTTTTCTATACTACCTGGCTTCTGATGAGCCACAGCTATTCTCAGGTAAATACCGCGATACCAAGTAGAATAGAAAACCTACTGTATTACAGCTCTCCAGGACTGGAATTGGAGTCCCCATGTAAAATGAATGTTATACCTGTGGAGGGTGCCCGGGGGATGTCCTCGTGGCCTTGTAGTAGTGGAAGACGATCATCACCAGGTTCCAGTGGCCATAGCAGATATGCCACACAATCCAGGCAATGGGGTAGGTGTCCAGCACCATGGGCAGAAGGCAGAAGTAGGCGATAATGAGGATGGAGCTGGTGAGAACCACCACCAGACACACAAAGACCTGGACCAAAGGCGGGACAAAGTTACAAACGCAGAAACAGGTGGATGGCAAAATGTGTGATTGTGGTCAATACTAACCATGCCAAACCAGCGAGTAAGATGGTCCACGATCCAAAAAACAGGTTCAAAAAGGGAATCCATGACCACATCGGTGTTGGTGAGGGTGTTGAAGTACAGGGACCTGAGCACTAGCCTGCTGTAACGCCACAGATCCAGGAGGCCTGTAGGCAGCCTTAGCCGCCCTCGCCTGGGGCACAGCCGGCAGCAGCGCAGGAACAAGCGCATGGTGCTAGAGGACAGCAGTGTCAAGCGCTGAATTCCCCTCTGAAACAAACCAAATGCAGAATGTGGTTCTCCTTAAGATTTCATCACCACATGTAAAGCACCACAGTCTCAGCAACATGATCAAAATGTCTTACCTACAAGACAGCAGCGTCAAACCCCATGTCAAGGTAACCTAGAACCAAGTGCCGGTGGAGGAAAATAAACATTTCCTGAAAGGGAATATTAAATTGAGAATTATAAATTGAGATGCTTTCCTGGTTTGACTACAATCTAAGCAATTCAGTATATCTTCTCTGCTTGTTGTAAGCCTGTTATGTTGCAAGGAAATGTGTTCCCTGTAATCACCTCAAACAGAATAAGAGGTCCAACAAAGTCAACATCACTCGAGTCAACATCCCAAAAGACTGAATACTTTTGTCATAGAGCTGGGTGATATTGCCTAAAAATAAAATATCTGATTTCACAATAAATACAATTTTCGATTTTAATCGATTTTCCCCTCCCCTACTCAAAATCCAATATAGATGACAAATAAATTGTTCAAAACAAGTTTTAACTTTGTCATTATTATTATTTTTTTACTTTAAAGTGAAATCTGACAAGCCAAAAATATGCTTGTACGTCAGATGGCAGACCACGCCATTGTAAACACTTTTGGAAACCTGTAAAAAAAAAAGTTTTTAGCAAGTTAATGAATCCCGGCTTTTCCACAGTATGCTTTTGCAATATACATCGCCGACAGCGTTTGTTATCGCCTTCCACCGTGCCCCATTCTTATCATATGGCACACAGTTCGAAAATGTGTCAGGGATACTTTCTTGCTTAACGTTGGATGTTGTGTTGGTGCTGCGGGTATTTCCATTTCGCTGGGAGCTGCACTTCTCCCATTCCACTGGGTGCCTCTGCTTTAGGTGCTGGAATAAATTTGTCGTGCTGTTTGCTCCCTTTGTTTGCGAGTTTTTAAACAGACTTTGCAACAAAGACTTATTTGGTCTGTGTCCGACGGTGCAAAACTGAACCATTCAATTGCCATATTGTTTGTGAATCCGCTACAGTGTTTGGGTGCGCCACGCTAATTTACCCGTGAAGAATGGTGCGTCGCATTACTTCCGCTTTTGGCGCTCGCGTGTAAAATAAGTACAGTAATAAAATCGATTTTCATAAAAACACATCGTCCTGAACTGCAAATTCAAATTAATCGATAAAATCGATTTATCGCCCACCTCTACTTTGACATGAAAAAGCTTTTTGATAAGATCCCCAAAAACTTTGGAGGATCTTTACCAGATGTAGCTGGGGATAATGATTAGCTATATAAAGGCTGAGACAAGACAAAGAACCTGGGTCCCATTAGATTAAAAACAGAGATGAGAAATTGGTGGCAAAATATAGATGCATGCAAAATACTGTGTGCGTTGTAGATGCTTGTTTCAGTCCCATAAACCACAATATACTGAGCATTGAGGTAACTAGTTTTCCCTCCTGTTTTTTTATATTTGCTAGGCCATCAGACATGGCACCACCCTTATGATCAGCCTAATAATATGCCATGTTCACTGAGAAGTAAGAATGTTTTTTTTCCAAGCCCTCCTGTATCTTAGCCAACATGGCCTCAACTCTCCTATCTGGAGCAAGCCGCTCAGACCTTGATGGGATTGTGGACTACACTGGTCTTCATCTGCCAGCTGGAAGCACACACGACTATCATCCAGCTCAAATACTGGGTGGATCCAGGTCTCCAAATGGGGACACCATACAGATAGCTGTCCTGGGATGTTCCGTCACCAAGAGTGGAAGGGTTCAGACCCTCTGAATCCTCTTCCCATCTTCCACCATACTGTGGGGAACGGAGGGAGAAACCTCTAAATGAGTAGTTTAATCGGACACACAGTAACGTACCACTAGCCACCATGCCGATCACTGCAGATCACTTAGAAAACGAACTCCCACAATATATGAGGAATATAAGTGCTTCCTGACTCACAATCTATTTTTTGCACAAAGATACTGAAATCTATATAGTTGTAAAACCCATTCAACCTTGTTGCCCTAGAAAAAGTACTTTTCTGTCCTGCAGTTTTTTGCTGAAAACACCCAGAAAGCTTTTTCCGGATTAACGCAATAAGCCTCCAAAACACACAGGCCACTCCATCCAGCCATTACAGCACTAATGCCAACACTATTTTGCAGTAATCTCCACAAAATCCTGACCACTCTCCCCTCTGATGTCTATAAAAATGAAGCTCAATGCACACCCTACAAGACAATAGGACCCATCTCAGTGCCAGAAAATGTGGTTAGTATGAAATTAATATTGGCAAACTGCAATATCAAGTGGACACGTTTATTCTACCATCGACTTTTTCCCACAATTTTTATTTTCAATATAGTTTGAAATATTTCTTATTCCCCGAATTATCTCTATAGAGTAAACTTCTAATACTTTAAATGAGTCTCGTCTCTCTCCTTCCAACGAATCTCGAATAATTCACGGATATTTGGCTTTATAATAAATTATGGCCGAATTTATACATCATAGTACCCACGATTTAACCCGGAATGGGCTCTGAGACCTAAAACGATTGACTTATTGTTCATTTATCATATTAAAAATGTAAATTTACAGCGCAGAAAACCAAAACGCAGTCTATTAAGACAGTATATGAGTTCGTTTCGGAATTCTATCCCGAAGATGTAATTCCATACTGCCTGTAGAAAACAGGTGGATTATTTTCTGTATCTCTTTTAATCATAGCATTCCAGCTGGTACTGACCTGACTACCTGCATTCCAGTAAAACAATGGAATAAGGGTGTAACGCCTAGGAAAGACCTATATTCATTGAATGGCGAGAGGAACAGCCACTTTCTCACTTTTTTGACTGCAAATCTCATCATTAATGTTTTCCCATAACGATAGACTCACCATACGTAGATTTTTGATAAACGTTTTCCAAAGCACTGCCTTAAAGAAAGATGCTTATATACATCACAAATCCCAGTATAATTTAAACAAATAAGGTTGTCATTTTATATCTGATCCTTTGTGAAAAAAATAGACCTCACTTCTCATCGTAACGATACCATCCGCTCAGCTCAATCGCCACTGTCAGACAGTTACTGTTCGGTGTAATACCGGGAGAAGAGGTACTCACTCGGCTCCGACGGGACTCCGGCAGTCGGAAAGCAGCTGCTCAGGTCATGACAGTGCCTGTGAAGGGTTGCATCCAGCAGATTGCGGCAAACAGTAATCGAAAACCAGCAGAAACCTCGATATTACAGTAAGGTGTATGTCCAAGCTACAATGTTTCGGACAAAATAAACAATTAACCCCACTTCTACTAAAATTCGTATTCTGAGGGGAAGAGTTCTGCTTCAATAAATAAAAAATACTATAGAACAAACCAAGAAACTAACCGTACTACACCATGCCAACATGATCAGACCTGATCAGACGAGTAGACAAGGTGCAACGGGAAGTAACGTATGGGCGCAGGGGCTTCTGGGGAATGAAGTACTGAATTTGCAGACTGTCCCACTAGAGCGCATCTGTGAAGATGTGGTATGTGGTCGGCGACCAGTATGATTTAAACATGATATGCTACAGCATATGAAAACGTCAGTGTAAATTTCTAGGGAGAAGCTCCACTACTATATACTCATGCCGTTAAGGTTATTGTTATAATAGGTGATCAGAATCATATATACATATATGGCACTACATATATGTGGGGAAGATTATGAAATAAGAATGTTTGCTTCTATAACCGGGAACTGGGACTGATTTTGAATGAACTAGACAGGGGGTCTTAATTGAATTTTATTATGAAACAGGGTAGCTGTCAGCCTGATGTTATAATTACTCACATTTGTCATTGACATGCTTCTCATGGTGAGCTAGATGGCGTAGGTGAAAAGAAGCATTCTAATGCAGGCCTAACTGGACTCGTACTTGTGCAAATGTTATTAAAGTACGATTTCATTTTATTTTCTTAAGGACAACTAAATCTGTCTGTTTACACTGTCGGCGATCCGCCGCCAACAAGCCTTTCTATACGGTGTCACTCTTCGATTTGAACTTTTGAATTCTTCGTATTTCCCCAAAATACTTCTCTGTTACATTGCAATGAAACACCGACTGCGCCCCGACCCTAGTATAACAATATTAATAATGTGCTACAACTAAAATTAGAAAGTGTAATAAAAATATATTTTCTATGAGTGTATTTTTTCAAACTCATTAGGTATACTGTGTGTTTAGTGTAATATAAATGTAAAGGTGCTTTAGTGTACTAAGGCATAGTATATTTGTTTACTAGTACAGTTTGTTGTATTTTGTGTATATTTTAAAAAGTATATCAACAAAATATATCAACGAAAAGTATATCAACGAAAATGTGCTTTAGTGTACTTAAGCATTCCTGAACTGAAGTGTACTTGTTTGTAAGTGCAGTTTGTTGTGCATTTTATGTATATTTTTCAAAGATATATATTTTTTAAATGATTTAAAATATATTAAAGGATTTTTCAGTTGTCCTGAAGGAGATCCTGCATGTACGCTGAGCTCTCATTGGTTGCTTTTCTTTCACTCTCTGGTCAAAGTCGTCCAAAACCTTTTGTAATGGGTTTAATTTAAGAAAGTGGGCCCGGTCATGTGACATGACGCTCTCCTTTATAGGTGGCTTACTGTGTCCAAACTTTTGACTGGTACTGTTTTTAAGAATAATTATGCTTGATTTTTTACAATATATTAACTAACGTACTCTGTACCACAATATGTTGATTTTAACTACGATCAACTATGATTTTAACACATTAAGTAAATGTATTTCTATCCATCCATCCATCCATTATCCATACCGCTTTATCGATCTGTGTCGCGGGGAAGTTGGAGCCAATGTACTTGTTAATGCACTGTATAATAATGTACTTTTTACTTTTTAAATCTTACCGTGCTATCAAAACATTTTATTATAATTCCAAGGATATTTTAAAATATATTAGAATTTTTATTACCTTGGTGTACCTGTGAACTTTTTTTCGCTGTTAACAAAATTATATTTCATCCTGATGTGTACCTTTGGTTCTTGATCTTAACCAGTATCAAACCTCCCTCGGAGTGTTTTTATTTCACATCACCATCTCTAACCCTAACCGTAACCCTGAGAGTACGTCCGCATTAATACGTCTTCGTTTGGTAAGGCAAAATATCTCTTCCGATTTAGCCTTCCCTTCTACACTACCGCGGATCTTTTTCCCAGAAGTGGGAGAAATTTTTCAGCGCTATCCGACAGCCTATCTTTCTGTCAACGCATTAGTGCGGACACTAATATAGGTAAAAAAAACATTGTTACGCCTGCATTAGTGAGAAGAGAGTGAGTCCTGTAGTGACTACATTTATGGATCATTGCGTTGTTGCTGTGATGGTTCATTTTATGTAGTCCAGTATTGTGATATTCCGCTTTTGTTAAATAAAATAGGTGCATTTACTTTAAACACATGGTTGTAGGTGAGATTAAATTAACAGTCAATATTTTATTAAAACAACTTTATTAGTAATCAACGTCAAAATAAATTAATCAAATTATATACTTCGCTACTTACAAAATTATAAAAAAACTTGTTTGGACAAAACGTGCAAATGACACATTGTGCTCGAGCTACAACAAACAAACAAAGTGCACCACTTGTAAACGTATATTATCAAAACGTGCAAATAAAAAAGTAAAAATTATATATACATTAACACCTACTCATATGCAAACGAAAACAAAGTGGACGTTTGCGGTTCGTGTTATATCACAGCTGGAAGAGAAGCATGGAAGTGATACAGAAATTCAAATTCGTTATCTACTATTTTAGGTCAAAGTAGAAAGCACCGCGCTTATTAAAGACAAATGTGATGGAAAATGTACACAAATCATCATCTCCTCCCTAAGTTCAGATTCTTACCCGCAAAGAATTGATTAAATCAGTTGCAGCGAAGGTGCTGCGTTTTGGAGGCTTGTTTTCCTTTGATGGCACTAATTCTTGAGTGAATTTGACTTGTTTTTACACAGACCTAAACAGACCTAGAATGTGAGAACATAAATTTACAAACGAGAGGGATGACAGCTCTTTTTTCACCCTCCAAAAGATAAGGTTATGGTTGATGAAGATGTACGTTTAGTATTTAAAGTAGGCTGACCACCTAATCCATGTCTAGGGGAACACTATGAGCTAGGACAGGATTTGCAAACTACTATTTCAAATGAAAAGACCCGGATTATACTTTAGCACTGAGTTCTTGCTGCGTGCTGATTGGTCATTCTCTTATATAATCGCGCACATGTCAATAATGTTAATGTGAAACAGCTGGATGAGTCTTTCAATCAAGGAACCAAACAAATAAAAGCACAAGAATAACTGAACCAATTAGCCAAAACACCAGAACCTTTCAGTTTTAAAGACGTTTGTAAAACCTGAAGTAGCTTATAGTGACATGGATTTGGTGGTCACCCTAATTGAAACGTATATGAAGTGCAGTTGTAGTGTTACTTTTATGGTTTGTTGTACTTTCATTGAAGTTTCCAGTCAAATAGTAGGTGGTATAGGAAGTGTTTTTGTCTTAATTATGTAAGGAAAAGTAGTAAAGATGTCCCAGTGTTCTTGGTTGATTATGTGAATAAAGAGAGTGTTAGCTATTAATGATCAAGGGGGCAGCCAGGGAGAGAATGGGGGTTCCAGTTGGAACCACTAGGGTGATAAGGAAGATGATTGAGTTACAATGATCATAAAAGTCTCCACCCTGTCCTGCCTCATCTCTGCC
>JABFEA020000067.1:12058759-12090991 GCA_019775915.2 Cyphomyrus plagiostoma | reverse complement strand
CTGCCATGTGATTGGTTGATTAGATAATTGCATTAATGAGAAATTGAACAGGTGTTCCTAATAATCCTTTAGGTGAGCGTATGTGTTCACTAAAAGTTTTGAAATAAATTATTGTAAATGATGGGAAACAAAACTTTTGTTAATTCTAAACTTTAAATTTAAACCAGTTTAATTTATGAGGGATAGTTTTTCTAAATGAATCAGTTCATTCAGATCCTGAATCCTCAGATTCAACTCCTCAACTTGGTCATTAAAAATCTTTTGGCACAGATCACGTATTATGAAGCCTTCACTTTAATTAAGCTGATTACTTCTGTACCAATTACCATTTTGTTTTCCAGACACAGTGGTAACACAATTTCCTTGTATATCTCCTTCAGAAATCAGGACCACCTTAAGATGTAACATTGTAGCCTACTGTAAGGGAGCACAGTGAAGCCTGGTGCTGATAATGATGCCTGTTTGACTGAGTGAGAGAGTGTGTGACTGGATAAGGAAGGACATTGGGCAGGGGTGACACACAGACATGGAATAAAAGACAAAAAACAAAAATTGAGATTAAGGTAAATAAAACTACAGGCAGAAGATTCTTGTAGGTCCAGAGAGGGAGTATGTTGGTTAAATTAGGTTAGATATGTTAGTTCATTGACCATTAATTCATTGGTGTTATGCTTTTTATACCCAAAAAACATTCCCGTGTTAAACAGCTACAGTGTTTATTGGGTTCTTACAGTATTTATTTGAAACCAGTTGCACTCATAAACACTGTAGGTGATCATTCAACACTGGGGGTTAAATATGTAATTTATGATATACATTGGACAATTAAATATGTAACTGAAGTTCTAAAAATTAGAAGGGATTCCACAATAATTTGGGGCACTACTGTAATCTTAATGCACTTAATAAACAAGCACAAAAGTTATGAATATTCCAAACATCTTATTTTTCATGTGTATTCTTGCAGCGAATGTCCTTGGCTAGTGAGTCTGTTCATAGCTGACAGCTGGTTAACGTAAAATTTGCCAGCAGCATACAGACAAATATGGAGCACTCTGTGTTGTACATTGTAATGTTTACAAAAAAGACCATGAATTTGATGAGTGATTAAGTGTACCATGACACATTAACATACTATTTATGTCTTCCAGTGTACTAAAGTATTCAAGCATGGCTATTAGAAATACACGGTTTAAAAGTATGGTTTGAGCACATTTCTTAGAAATACATGTTGCATGAATAATAGCATACTCCTGTCCTATTTAAGTGATGTAAGTCCATTTTTAGAAGTCATTCAGTGACCTTTAAATGTAACACACAGGTTGTATTTAAATATATACCTTTTTAACACATCAGTGTTTTGAAGAGTGCTACAACTATACATATTTAATGTTCCTTAAGTACAAAGTGTCCCAAAACAACACACTAAAGTAGCATTTAGTGTATTTATATTACATTTTAGAATACTTCTACTTAAATATACCAAAGTTCAAGTAAGTCGTTCCAAAACAATGTATTTAGTACACACTAAAGTGTAATTACAATGTTGACATTAATAGTACACTTTTTTTAAAAGAAAGTACACTTTAGTACACATTTTTTGCACAAGACATGGACAAACGCGCTATGATAATACAGTGTGTTATTTGCTTAGAATTTCCAGGTGTGTTTTAAGGCTCTGGAAAATAGCATGTCCTTGTATTATGTACCCAGTTCGCGATATATCAATATGATTAATGCCCCACCCCCGCTATTTTCTTTTTTAGTTGTGTTTATTTAAATGTAGTATTTTATTTAATGCTCATTCTTTTTTTGTCCTGAGATGGATTTTCGTATGGTTATCTACTAATACTTCGCTTGTATGTTGTATTGTAGTAAAGGTGTGATTTGTGGAGACCCAGCTATGGTGACGTCTTAAGACGTATGACGCCAAGTGCGTATATGTACGTATAGAGTCTGTGCGCGGTGATTCATTGAAAACAATGGGACAAACTTGATATCTGAATAGGCAAAGAGAGGAGCTACAACTATGCTGTCAGTTGTCTTGGGACACTTCTCCTTCGCTGTACCTTTAGGCTGTGTAAGCATTCTTAAGCATTCTTTATACTCCTTTGCGCTCTTACATTGAAACTTCTTTGGAAGTATATTTGGCTCTGCTAAACCCAGGCTGACTTCCTCGTGTTAGATGTAAACATTAGTCGTCACATTCGCGGTGCATTGTGGTCTATGTACTTCAATGTGGTATTTGCCAAAGTCTGGATAAAGTGCGCGTCAAGCGCGCTGCACTTGGTTTATTCGAGGAACGGGACACCATTGAATACTTGCGCACATGAACACTGCCAAGTGGGAGAAATGGGACAAAGCCACTATTATCCCCGTTGCGATCCATACTTAGGTGATTGGGTGATCGTTGCACACGGCACGCTTTTATGTGCACGCGCTGTAGAAGTAATCATGGTTTCAGTAAGAAAGTCTGGCTAGACATAGAATGCGTATAGGAAGCGTCATTATATCGTTTATCTCGGATTGCATTTATGTGGTTTTGTTAAGCTGAAGCTTATGTTCTATCCTTAAATTTGTTAACCAGTCTCATCATACAGGCTCCTGGTCTGGTGGAAGACCATTGATGTACGCATGCGCAGTCTGCGACAGTCGCCCTCCTCGGACTAATGCATTACTGGAAATTCTTATGTACACCAGAGTTCGCACGGACCGTAAAGACAAGCGAAAAGTATGGACTAGGCTTTAAAGTGTGCATTAAATAAATTTCCTCACAATATGATTACATACACACATGCTGCTATATAATATATATTGACTATTTACCATGATGGGGTATTTTTCTTGTCTATACAAAGGTAACCTCAGTTTTATAAAAATCTGTCAATGCAATCAGAAAACTGATATAGCCGAAGTCTGGTATTCTATTAGGTTACTTATATGGTTAAGATTAGGGCAAGGTAAGGGAAAGGATGTTGTAATAGTTAGGATTAGAGTTATGCCCATAGAATGGAGAGTCCCCACAAAGATCTGAATTTTAACACTCTGTGTGTGCGTGCGCGCGTGTGTGAGTGTTTCAGGGAGTGCGAGTGATGGATACGGGAATATAAAATGCGTTTTGAACGGTGACATTCATTTAATACTGAATCGTAAAAAAATGGTTATGAATAAAAAGACCAAGAGTAATGAATGGAACAAAACCCACAAATCACTTGTTACAGCGAAATAATCGTGCATATGATTGGAAAATAAAACAGTTACTGATATTTTCATAATGACAAGACTGTACATACACGATCCGTTGCCAGCACGACTTCTTTGCTTTGGCTGCAGCCACGGTGTGGCACTTCGCCTTAGTAATTTTTCTAAGTTCTTCGTATTTCTCCATTCATTGTTCCTCTGCCGAAAAATATGTAGCTCTATTGCGGTCCCTGCTTACGCGATTGGCTGATCTTTGCACACGGCACGCTGTTATGTGCACGCGCTCGGGAAGTAATCTTGGTTTCAGTAAGAAAACCTGGCTCGACATAGATTGTTGGTAGTCAGCGTCGTGATATCGTTTATTTAGGATTACATTTGTTTGGATATGTTAGATCTTAAATTAGGTTCCAATACCGGATTTGTTAAACCGGTCTCGTGAAATGGGTCCCTTGTTGAGTAAGTAATCCCGTTTTATCTAAAATCGGTGCTATTTCCGTTCCGGAAACCGAGATCAGAATAAGCGTCGCTCAATTACCTTGGCAACTAATGCTCTGAACAAAACCTATTCGAGAGCAGAGACGTGTATCACGAAACTCGTTTAACAAACTCAGGCTTTCAACTAAGTTTCAGTTTAACAAATCCAAATAATGTATGTGGCGCGGGTGAGCAACACTCTGTTATGACTCAGGCTTTGTTACTTCCTGAGCGTGCGAACTTAAAAACGTGGCGTGTGCGAGAATCAGACGATCACGTAAGTATGGACCGCAATAGGGCTCCATATTTTTCGGTAGAGGAACAGCGCATTATATTGGAAAAATATGAAGAATTTAGAGGGACATTTAAAGCCAAGAGCAACACCGTGGGTGCCGCCAAAGCAAGGAAGGCGTGCTGGCAGCGGATCGCCGACAGCGTTAATGCGTATGTACAGTTTGTATTTATGAACATGTCATGAATTGTTTTGCTTTGCAATCATGTACATAACTATTTCGCTATAACAAGTGCTTTGTGGTTTTATTAGTTGATCTTTGTCATTTTGTTTATAGTCATTTTTATTATTGAATATCAAATGAACTTATCACCCTTCAGTACACATTTAATATTCCTTTATCCACCACACGCTCATTAAAACACCCGAATTATTTTAAATGGCCATTTCAAGATTTACTGAATGCTTTCACTTTTTATGATTCTCTGTATATGTGTCAAGGATTTAATGTATGCCAGTGTAGACTATAGGTGTTATGACACTGCAAGAAGTTCCTATTTTTGAGGAAACAAATTTATTCTAGTTACAGTGCAAATGGTGTGAAGAGAACTTGGACACAAGTTAAAACAAAATATAAAAATATCGTCCAGACTGGTGAGTATTTTGCATCACCTTATTTTTATGGAGACTTTATTTAATGTAAACTAAGAAGTTGCATTATTTGCAGCCAACAGAAAGCGGGGCTCTGTAAGGCAGAGAGGAGGGGGACCGCTGCAGAATATACTGGTGGAGGAGCTGACCCTCTCGAATAATGAGGGTAGCCCATTGATAACAGGGTTCCAAGGTAGTAAGTGCTATGATCCAGCTATTCTGCCCTCCACAGTGTACATTAGTACTGGGAGTGCTTATTTTCTCTCTCTCACACTGCTTTGATGCTACTACCTATGCCTGACTACATATCTCATTTGCAGTGGATGGAACTTCCAAATACCTAGACCTGCACTCCACCATGGAGAACCACCCTGAGGTAAGCATCAAAACATTTTACAATCACAGGCCATCACAGGTTACACAGTTCTAATTCTCTCCCCGCCACACTTCTAGGCAAAGATTGATGAAGAAAGCTTATCCATCTGCTCTGAGATAAAAACAGAGGTAAATAATTTTGCATTCCTCATAGTGAATTTGTATGGGTAGTGTTTTCACTTGTATTCTACTTTTTTTGCAGCAGGAAGTTAATCCAGTTTCATCCCCACATGCTGGGCCCTCGGTATCAGCCCCAACATCAAGAATGGTAAAGTAGCTACAAACTTTACATACATTAATGTATTGATACAGGGCCATCTTTTGGAACATGTGTGTTTGGTATGATTCAGTATGGTGATAAGTACATTGTTTTTATCAGATAGAATCGGAGAGTGTGAAGACCCTTTACAAGAGGACCTTGGAACTAGATATCATATATAAAGAACTTTTAATAAAGAAAGTCAAGCTTGAAATTGAGAGGCTTGAAGATGAAAAACAGGTAGGTATATATGGCTAATACACTGATTTTTTCCGCAAAGAATACTTATAAAAATAAAGAATCGACATAATGTTTTTTTTTCCTTCCCCAGCAAAGACAAAATCAATAAAATACTTTTCTTCACATGTGTTGGTTTTATTTAACTGGAAAACTATGTGATGATGGAATCTGCCATCTGGGTTAATTATGGGGGCTACCTCATTGGAGGGTACTTCTAACAGGACCGTGCCTCTCCTTCCTTAAAGTAGCTATACCGTGGAGCATGCCACATGCTTCCAGAGTCTCTGATGCCTGATCCAGGGCATCTCACCGCCCATAGAGGCACTGAGTCCTTGACTTCAGTCGGCCAAAGGGCATTTAAGTTCTGACCCTCGCTTTCCTGTGGGCTGCACTGAAGGGACCTTGACCTCTCTTCTCAGGCACAGGGAAGGAGTTCATCAATAACCTAGACAGAGGTAATGTAACATCAAAATTTGTGGCCATACACATAGGGTTACAAAACATCTGAAATGCAAGTAAGGTGTGAACTTATATGAAGGACATTAGTGGATGACATGGCAATGTCAAAAATGTAGTGTTGTATGTCAAATAACTCATTGGCCTATTGTTTTGAATACTATATTACACTAACTCCAGCAAATTTGATTTGACCTATTTATAAAAAGATGCCACAATATATGCACACTAAGGCGATGAAAGGATGTCTGATTAATAAAATCTGCCCTATGCTGATGTGTTTAGGTTGTGAATACAATCTGTTGGAGCAATCACTTGTGTAAATTGTATGGAGATCTTGACATATGTGTTGACTAGATGCTGGAGACTAGTGAAAGGAGAGGTTAATTGCATCCTCCATTGCGTGATTTGCTCTGTGTATGAACTGCAGAGGGTCAAAGGGGGACTCTGTGAATGACTTGAAATAGACCAGCATCAGGCATTCACTGGTTTTCATTGAGGTCAGAGCAACTGGCCTATAGTCAGGTAAGTGATCTTGCTTTAGGACCTGGGACAATTGTAGCAACCTTAAAACAGTCTGGCGCCCTGCATGCATGCACGGAGTTATTGAAGATCTCAGTAAAAATTGTAGTATTCAGATCTTTGTGGTGTTAAAGGGTGCCAGGTGAGACACCATAGAGGCCTGCTGGACAGAAGAGGGAGGGGGATGGTTTGGGGGGGGTGCACTGGGTGTTCAAGTGCCAGAATTGGGTGTGAGAAGGCGTCATTGGTTTCTGTCAGCCATGTGAGGTGAAACGGTGGTTACTGATTGTCAAACCGATAGTAAAACTCGTCAAGCTGGTTGGTCAAGGTTAGGGAGGGGGAAGCTTGAAGTCTGTTCAGTTCGAAGTTAGTAAGTTTCCGCAAAGAGCTCCAGAACACCTGGCCGTTATCATAAAAGTCTCTCTAGCCATTTCTTGTATGCATCTTGGAAATCCTTGATTGTTTTGCTGAACTGCAGTTTTGCATTTCTGCATTCTACAAATTATCCAACTAAGCAACAGTTCCTGCTTTGTGATACAGGCCCCTGTTCTCCAACAGCTTTAGTGCTGAGCATTAGTTTCTATGGTAACTGAGTCACACTCATTCTGATCTCGGTTTCTGAAGCAGAAATTGCAGTTCTGAGCTGCTTACTTGGAATTATTCAAAAAACCCTCTTTCTGTAATACCTCCCAGGTGTTTGAAAAATGTCAGGCCTTTATTGCATGGTGGAGTCAATTCAGAGATAGTGTTGTTAACCAATAGTCATAGGACACTATTATATCTAAATGACTTATCTTTGCCTGGCTGTGTACTGAGAGACAACCCATGCAAACATAAGAAGAACATGCGAAATCCATAAACACAGATCCAGTGCAGGAACTGAGCTGAGAAAACTAGAGGTAAAGCCACAATGTTACCCCACACAAAACAAGGCACATTAAACTGTGATATTTCCTCATTATATTTATTTATATATTTGAACAAAAGGTTAATCGTTAAACAGAGTAATGCTGGCAGACTGCTGGTGGAAAGGTAAAATGACCTCTCACTGGAAGGGTGTGCACTGAACAGCCCCCGACCTCATGCACACATAGGCAGGTAATAACAGTAGCTGCATAGCTGGAGAGCCAGACTTCCAAAAACATTGTAAAGCTTAAAAAGGCCATGTCTCAGAATTAGCACTAGAAAACAAGGACAGTATCGGTACTCTTATGTATTCTTGACATGGGCTTTAACATTTTACCATCTCATTTAGCATTGGTTTACAAATGTAATATGGACAGGTACCAATTACTCTACTAAAAAGGGAAATCCTTACTGTCTTCTTGGTACTTTAATACGGACACATCTTTAAAAGTTGTACCCCCTGTAAATACAGCAAGAGCAGCAGCAATATGACGCTCATTAAGTTACTCAGAAAAGCTCCTTTATAAAACTCGTGTGTGTGTGTTTGGTGGGGGGGGGGGCATGATTTTTCCACAGCTCTGAATGAAGGCCTCAACTTATACCGAGAGCACTGTCCTTTTCATTGTCACGTTCTGGAATGTAAAACAGCTGCCAGCACGCTCGTGACTCTGAACAGGACTTCTCTATGCAACATCACCCAATCCCTCTTAGAATCTTTGGAATCACACAGCACCCTTCACTCGTCCTCTGGTAGTTATGACAGCTGTCACAGGTTGCGTTAACATCAGTTCTGTCATTGTCAATAACCAAATTGATAAATACAAATACGTCACTGAAGTATCACGAGAAGCTAAAACTAAAACAAGAGGGTGTAGTAGGTTACTGAGGACCACTAACATTCCTCTGTACCTTCAGATATGGTGTGCTAGATGCAAGCAGGGTTAAGTTTCTTTGAACATATACAGTTTAATGATTATATTATCTGTATCCTGCGTTACGCCTGGTGATGCGGTGGCTGTAAATGGGCCTGCGCAAGCCTCTTTAAAAGCTGTGCAATACACAACACAGCCACCTTCTTCAGCTGTTTCCTCCCACAGCCAAGCAGATCTACTTCTTAGCCTTTCCCTGGGCTGCCACGGCCTCCATAGCCTTGCGGACGGTCTCCTCATCTCCCAGAAACTGCATAGGCTTGATGGGCTTCAGGTTCTTGTCCAGCTCGTAGACGATGGGGATTCCAGTGGGCAGATTGAGGTTCATGATGGCCTCATCTGTCATGTCTGCAGATAAAAGGCCAGCCTCCATTATGCATCATGGGTATTAACTGGTTTCATCTGTATTAAGATACTAGACATTAGTGGTGTGACTATTAGAATACACACCCTCCAGATGTTTCACGATTCCTCTCAGGCTGTTCCCATGGGCTGCAATCAGCACCTTTTTGCCCTCCTTGATCTGAGGCACAATTTCCTCATTCCAGAAGGGCAGAGCACGGGCAATGGTGTCTTTGAGGCTTTCGCAGATGGGTAGCTGGTCCTTGCTCAGGTCACCATAGCGACGGTCCTGCAGACACCACACATATACAGAAAGAATGGATTATTTCATCCAATGTGGTAACCGTGTCAAGCATGTTTAGTAAACTACTGAACTGTCTGAAATGACAACTTACACAGGTGTTTATACAAGAGCCATAATAGTCCACTAGGGAGTGGGTGTACAATTTCACACATAAATGGACAGTTCTTCTGTTCTTTGGTCATAGGTTGTGAGCATGTGCCCACAACCTGGTGTTTACTCCTGGAAAGACTGCATTCTGCATTTTGGCCACAATGTGGCAGCAGTGACCCATTTTTAATTCACTAGCAAAAGGCCACTTGATATTTATGTTCATTCATTCCTCGGTATTTATGTACAGTACAAGTCTGGACACGCCAAGCTGCCTAGAAAGGAGAACAATAGTGTCACATCACATGATCTGGCCACCGGACCTATGTATGATAGAAATACTTTTGGGGGAGTTTGACCACAGAGTGAAGTAGACGCAGCCAATGAGTGCTCAAGCATGTATGGGACCTCCTTCAGGACAGCAGGAAAAGCATCCCAGGAGGCCACCTCATGAAATTGGCATAAAGGAGACAGTAGGGTCAACCAGTCCATGGAGCAATTGGAGATAAGGGGCTCGCTCAAATGGTGGGATCACTCTGCCCACCACAGGATTTCAACCGGCATACAAGTTACCACCTACAGAGTTGCCCCCATTCCCACAAAATAGTTATTTTCTTGTTTAAGGACACAGAGAATAGCACAAACAGCACAGTGAGTGGCTTGGCAGGCTTAGTCCCTGTGATCAGAAGATTGCTGGTGTGAGCCCTGATCTCGGAAGGATGGCCACATGCCCATGGGCCTTTGAGCAAAGCCTTTTACCCCCAGAGTCAGGGGCACCACACATTGGCTGACCCTACACTATGGCCCCCAAGCTATGGGGAGAGAAGAATTCCAATGTATTTGTGCAAATGACAAATAAAGAATTATTATTATTAAGAAATGAAATATGAAAGTACACCTTTCTATGGGTAGGTGTGTCCAAACTTTTGCTATAGTTTTATTTTTACTTTTATTTTGTTCCCCCCTTAGCATTTAACGTCCAGTGTTTACTGATCAACTGTTGTTGTTCTAGCCGTTTGCGCCAAAGGACTGCATTTCATGTGTGTGAAATAACAATAAAGTGACTTCAACTGCACACCCACAAAGACCACAAGTGGGATTTGAATCACCAAAGCTCGGGGTATGAGGCAACAATGCTACCTAAAGAGTCTCCATGTCAGATATACATCTGCTACAGAACTGAGAGAGTGCTAGATGAAATTCCAAGGTACAAAGATGCTCCGCCTTCAGGCCTGTTATCGTCAGATTCCAGCTGTCCTCATCAAACCAAGGTCTTAAATCAAAAGTAACTGATCTTTTGAATGGCACTTTGGTACTTCAAATTATTTATTACAGAATAACCCAGCAATGCACCACCAAACCCACGGATATTGGAAAATGCGGCCAAAGATATATTGAAAAAACATGACATTTCAATATGTCAGTCTGTGGTGGCTGCTGGTCAGGAAGGAGGGCTGCACGCCTCTGCTTGGGGAATGAAATGGGAACAAATGTATCCACAACAGTGGGATGGGGTCAGATCCATACAAACATGTGCAGGTCTGTCACTGGTGATGATTATCGCATGCGCATAACCCATACCTTTGGCAGGTATTTTCTGCAAAAAATAAAATCAAAATGAAAATGATAAAAAAAATACAATATCCATTTTGCTATTTAGTTTCCAAAGTCTGTGTGCAAAAAAATCCTGCAGAAATTAAAATGAAATAGCACCATTTGCATTTGGCACTCATGTATGAGTCAGATGTGAAAAATTAAAAATAAAATTTAAAACCCTTTTTGTCTTTTCATTTTCAAGTTCACTACATGCAAATATATGTTAATCAGAGCGGGGTGGTGGGCGGAGCTACGGATCACTACAGTGTTTCTCCCTGCGTTTGCTGATTCCGTTGTCTCCGTGTTTCTTGGCCGTAGTCAACTGTCAACTTTGTCGCCCGAACTAATGGCAAAGTTACACGCGGCTTACGTTAGCTACTTATCTGCAGCTTCCTATTCGTTTAGCTTCTTATTCGTAGCGCCTTATTTCAGGGCGTAAATTGCTTCCAGCTTCCATATAGAGGAGTGTTCGCAGCTGCACATGCTGTACAGTTTTTAGTTAAGATATTTTGAAAATACGAAATTAAATATTATGTCGTGTGATATGATGGCACGTATGCCACTGTAATTGTAATGTAATTTCTATTTATCATTTTCATATTATTTTTTCCAGAAAATACCTTCCATACATACCAGGCTGGGCCACATATTCCATGATGCCAAAGATGTTCCCTGGCCTCTGGTAGCAATAACGTGTCTGCGAGGCAGGCAGTACCTGGCTGATTGCACATTTGCAGAGAACAATTCGTGCTCGGCATCCATGGGGGGCGGGGGGATGTCGTACGATCGCCTCCAGACCTTGACCTGTGCCTCGCCATGCCGGGCTGCAGTCTCGGCCTTATTGAGCCCCGTTAGGCCGCCGTAATGTCGCTCATTCAGCCGCCAGGTCCGGAACACCGGCAACCACATCTGGTCGATGCCGTCCAGCACGAGCCAAAGTGTGCGTATGGCCCTCTGCAGCACCGAGGTATAGCACACATCGAACTCGAAACCGGCATCTACGATGGGGCGAGGAGAATAGCAGCCAGAAATCTGAGTCAGGAACAACTACTGCTCATCAGTTATAAACCTGTAACTGCAAAAAACCTGAATTCAGTACACGCCTCTATTTTTATTTTACTGAGCTACTAAATCAGTCTGTCCAAAGCTATTGACATATGCGTTATTCACGCCAGGATCTAACAGCAGTCAGCACCATACATTTGGTTTTATGGAATATTCTGTGAATATTATTAAGTGGGGAAAAACGCAACACGTTCTGAGCGGCACATCCACATGATTTGGGCCGTCCGTAACCAAACTGAAAATTACCATAAGCAGGCTTTGATTTGTCTTAACTGGGAGGAACGTCGGCTCCAACAAGATATGATTGGAGGCGTGAACTTGTCAAATAGCTCTGCTTAAATCAATTCATGTTACTAATAGAAAACGGCTTACCAATAAAATAACGTTATTGCAAATAATTCTGTTTAATTTTGCAATGCCAACTAACAGGCTACAAACAAAAGTGAAGCAAAAACTTTTAAAAAAATGACACCCTTTCTTCAACTGACAAGTTTATGCTGATGCTGCAACATTCACATATTAGACAGATGGCTAATAATACATCATAAAGTGACATGATCAGTCTAATTCTGCGCATGAAAGGATTTCGCAGTGATGGATCTAGCTGATGTACAGTAACTGACAAGCTCCAATCGCAGCTTTTCATCACTCAACGACAGCGCGCAGCCCAGAAGGCGAGACCATTCATTTTACGACTGGCAACAAGTTTAATAACACCAAAACAAACAACACTGCTATGTGAAGTACAACACCTTTGAGAGCCTGGCCGCCTCGTTTCGCCTCCTGGACCCCAGCTTCGCTCAAATCTGCGTCGAACCAACTGCAGAACCTGTTCTCCTGATTCCAGCAGCTCTCTCCGTGACGAATCAGCACCAATCTGTATGCTGTCATTCTTTGACTTTTAACTGCAAGTGATTAGAAATCGCTTTTGTTAAATACTGTCTTAGCTGCAGTAGCGTCTTATTACTAGTATGAATTCTCTACACTGAGTTCACTCACTGAATACGCAGAATTCATTATACAGTGAATCACCAGTAAGTGCACGTCATATGTGAACCTCTGTTACCGTAAATATTAGTGTTGGGGGCGATTTCTTATTCTGCAGCAAAATATGTTCGATTCTCTGGCAATAATTGGGGATATTTCTTTTCACAAAGGGGCTGTGGAAATGGGTTGATTTAAGGGGAGAGTCATTTCCATAAGTAACACGACTAAATATTACTAATTTAAGGTTAAAATGGACCTTAAACTTACCTAATCGTATTTGGATTATATTAATAAGTCACTCAACAGGCTAGGCTAACGCCTTGACAGGTATAACCCTGATACGTGCTATTACATTTTCTGTCTCTGAACAGGAACGCATCAGCAACTCCTCCAGAAGCCTTCTGAATCAGCATTCGTGGTGAGATGCTGTAGTGGCGTCGAAGGCGAGGAGTACACTGCAGCGGTCCAGGGACCCACGGTCCTGACCAGGTGCAGTCAGGCTGCCTGTCTGCAGGGTGATGTCACGGTGATGCAGTCAGACACTTCGAAAGGCCCAGTAATGATGTTAACCAGATGGAGGGGGTGCACATGGAGAGGGAGTTATAATTTACTATCTATCTATCTATCTATCTATCTATCTATCTATCTTATATGTCTACTCAAATGTATATGTAGTATTGTATAGTTTCTCTATGATACGTCGATGTTTACTTGCAGACATACACGGCAAAATTTTTAGAAAGAAGAGTTTTTAAAAGAGTTTTATTTACACTATCTTGTCGCTGACGCGTAAAAATGATAACCGCTTTATACATCTAGCCAAAGATAAAGTTTATGACATAGAATTATCATTATATATACAAGTCTTAAGAGTCGCAAAATTTAGAATTCAGATTAGAATACGAGAAAGCACTCCCCTTGAAGGAAAAAAGCCTGTGCATATTGCGCATTAAGAACATGAATTTGACTTCGATTAATGGAGGCGGAGTTTGAGGAGGCGGCAGCCAATGACAGCAGGCTCTGGGCTGACGTCATCGGCAGTGGCGAGTTGTATCTTCGGTAGTAGGAGGGCTTTGGTCCGGAAGCTGACAGTCAGCTGCTCTATTTGCTGAGACTCATTGCATGTTAGGTCACTGATTAGAGTTAGGTTGTTATTCCCCATACAGGAAGTCTGAGTTTCACCCCGTCATAGCTTTGTTTATTATGGACGAAACCAGTCCGCTCGTTTCCCCACTCAGAGATGCCACAGATTTCAGCTACTGTCCTACAGAGCCTAGCAGTCCCCGAAGCGTGTTTGGCGGGGCGCCGGGCTCGGTGGTACGTGTACCGGCAGGAAGCCCTGGACGCAGCCGTGAACGACAGCCGCTGCTGGAGCGGGACAGGGGAGGCTCTCCGCGGGATGCGCACAGGAATGACTTCCCGGAGGATCCAGAGTTTAGGGACATAATTCGGAGAGCGGAGCGAGCTATCGAGGAGGGAGTCTTTCCAGAAAGGATCTACCAGGGATCCAGCGGCAGCTATTTCGTTAAAGATTCACATGGGGTAGGTAACAGCGCCAACAACTAACTTTAATCATGACGCTTTCATCTTGTGTCATTTACATATTGAAATGATTGCGTTGATTGCATGGCATAAAGTAGGTTCGGACGGTTCTGGCCCAGCCGAGGCCTGAACGCTATGGCGCTCAGGGCCGGCGATGCTGGGGCAAGTATTACTTGAGTTACGAAACACCCCTGCTTCAAGCGCTTCCTTAAGTGTTTTCGTGAATGTGCCTGGGATTGTATTGTCACTGATATATACCCTGTATGGGAGCCCAGGACGACTTGTAGTCACTGCTACGGCATCCTTAGACTGGTGTCTGGGTCTGCATCCTAGGATCGGGTCACATGTTGCTGGTGGTGTTCACATCTGTGTCTTGCTTTCGAATTGTCATAAGTACAGAAAAACTTAACCATACAAGTAATTAAACGGTAGGTTGTGACTTCTTCCTCCTTTCCATAAATTTTATAAGATCATCAAAATCGCGTTTTATTTATTTGTCGCAGTGTTTGAATATTAGTCCTCTCAGTAATCCATTGTTTGTCTGCATGGTAATGAGCGCCCTAATGGGATTAGATGAGAGTGCAGCACGTTGTACATTACTGAGACTAAGCCCTTCATTAATTCTCTGGAGGGCCCTAGTGCCCTCAAGATCTGGCCAGAAGAAGGGGAATGAAGACTTTCAGGTTTGCAAAGCAGTGCAAGTGCTACACACTATTCAGTGAGTTATATGTTTTCTGTGGTGTTCTGTTCGTGTGTGGGGGTGCAGAAGGATAGCCAGGCAGCCTAATTTTAACAAAGTATGGTATCTAGCGTCTTCTATGTCACTTTGGGAGCAGAGCCCGTTTGGTGTAAGGACAGCCATTACCTAAAATGCTGACCTGTCTGTGTGACCTAACAGACTCCCTCTCTGAAAGGGCCACACAGTGAGAAGTGGACAGCTACTTCCTTCAGAGTCTTCATGTATAGTGAGATAAGCCATGTAATGATGCAAACATAGACATATTATATACAAAAAAAATGCTAAGTTAAATTAGTGTTAGGATGGATTAGAGAGCAGATCTTAGGCAGTCATGTGAGGAAGGTTTAGGCAATCTTACTTCTGTAATGAGTTTCCAACCATTGCTGTTCCTCCTTTGGCCCATGAAGCTGTATCATGGTTTGATGGTTTTGCGTTGACATCGCCTAGGTCCGTCCTGTAAATCCACACTGCATGTGTCACCTTCACATGGTGTGAGGCGTTTCTGCTGTCATTCTGTGACTCTTGATTCAGGCTGGTTTCCAGCTAGTTTTTGATACCCTTTGAACATAATTAACTATTTGCTTTCAAAGTACTCATTTTCTAAAAGGTGTCCTTGCTGCAGAATGTTGACGTCTGTTCATGCAGCCGGTCCCTGATGTTTCAGCCCTGCCTGTTGCCCTCTGGCTCACCGTCCACCTGTCATTGCAGAAGATCATCGGGGTGTTCAAGCCCAAGAACGAAGAGCCGTACGGACAGCTGAACCCCAAGTGGACCAAGTGGCTGCAGAAGCTTTGCTGCCCCTGTTGTTTTGGGAGGGACTGTCTAGTGCTGAACCAGGGCTACCTGTCTGAGGCTGGGGCCAGCCTGGTGGATCAGAAGCTTGAGCTCAACATTGTGCCCAAGACCAAGGTACAACATGGAGGGGAGTTTGCCTGTGAGAATGGTGCAGGTGACCACGCCAACCATCAGTCCCTGTGACCTTTGTACCCTGCAGGTGGTCTACCTGGCAAGCGAGACCTTCAACTACAGTGCCATCGACAGAGTCAAGTCCCGGGGTAAGAAACTGGCCCTGGAAAAGGTGCCAAAGGTTGGCCAGCGGTTCCACCGGATAGGTCTTCCACCCAAGGTAAGCACCCAGGCCTAGCTCGACCCGAATCCAAGAGAATTTCTGTGATTTCCATTTTGGTTTACACTTGCACAGTGCTTATGGCTGGTGTGTGTTGTGCTGGTGCCTTCTACAGGTAGGGTCATTCCAGTTGTTTGTAGAAGGGTACAAAGATGCTGACTTCTGGCTTCGGCGATTTGAGGCAGAACCTCTCCCAGAGAACACTAATCGACAGCTCCAGCTGCAGTTTGAGAGGCTGGTGGTTTTAGATTACATCATCAGAAACACAGGTAAGGGGGCAGTGTGTCCTTGAGTGCGGGGGCAGGGGGTGAGGGGAGGGTCAAGCTGTGCATAGATCACACATGAGGTAAAACATGTCTTCATGTTAAACGCCACACCTTTGTGTTCCTGACAGATCGAGGGAATGACAACTGGCTGTTAAAATATGACTGTCCCATGGACACTGGGGGAGCTAGAGTAAGTTGGGGGGGATCTTTACCCTGTATTGATGAAGCAAACTCAGAATTGAAAGTCTTATGACTCCTGTCATGGAGACAAGACTGAGTCAGACTGTACTCTGGAAAGTGCATGTGTGACTTGATGTTGTAATGGATCTACTTTAAGCTACAGTGTAATGGGTTTTTCATGGGTTGCAAAGTGTCTGTGTTGGCGGAGGACCTGGGAGCCTCCCTTCCTCTTTCGGTCCCTGCCATGGATCCTTCCTCTCTCTCCTTGGCCAGGATACTGACTGGGTTCTCGTGAAGGAGCCTGTCATTAAGCTAGCAGCTATAGACAACGGTCTGGCCTTCCCTCTCAAGCATCCCGACTCGTGGAGAGCCTGTAAGTACAGACGTCCTTCTGAACCGTGTGGATTAAGTGCTGTCGCTCCTGTGAGCAGCTCTTTGTTTTCAGCCATGTCAGCTGCCTTGTTGCCTACACTAGGGATGGAATTATAAATCCTGCACCTGCAAAATTTTGTCCCAGTCCCTCCTACTCCTGCAGAACTTTTGTCATATTTTGTCCTGCTCCCGCCCACAACGGAAATGCACGTTTCGATGACTGTGCTTATTTTCGGATTAAGATGAGACTAACCTGTAGCCACAACAAATAGGCTATATTCAATGTTTAATAGTAAAAACAGCTTTCATATAAAAGTAGGCTAGTCATACTGTACATATAGGCATATGTTTGCAATAATAGGTTGTAGATATGCACAAAAAATATCCATGCATTTTTGTGTTTCATTTTATTCTATACAGACGCTCCTCTACTTACAAACTTTCAGACATACAAACTAAGAGGACTGTAAGTCCAAATTGTGTTCAATGGGCTCCCATTTCCTGTCCGCAACATCAGTTTTTTGTTTCTGTGCGCCAATTTCACCTAGTACAATTTCTGACCGCTACTCCCACCGCACAGCAGCGTAGCGTGCGTACTCCCAGCATCCTAGTTATTTGTACTTGCATATACTCTTAAAATCATGTTGAATAACAACTTACGAACATTTCAAGTTACGAACATCCATTCAGAATGTAACGCATTCGTAAGTAGAGGAGCGTCTAATTGTATTATTATTATTATTATTATTATTATTATTATTATTATTATTTTATTGTTATTTAAGATTTTCACCTTTTAAAGTATTTTCGTGCTGGCTCGCCACCATTAGCCAGGTGCTCATGAGTATAATGAGGGACTTTCAAAATGTTAACATTCTTCTGAAAGTTCTGGAATAGGCTGGCTGTGTACAACCAAATTAGGCATAGCAGCCTTTTTTTAATTCTGTGAGATTTTTGATGTAACTCTTTGTTCATGAACAGGAATGGCTGTTTGATAAAATAACAAGCATAGAGGATTTGAGCAATATTAATTAATTTATTTATTTTTGTGGTCTACCACGAGTCATTTCTATTCTCAGGCTCCTGCAGACATATCGGTCACTTCTTGCCCGCTCACACATTCAGAAATGAAAATTTGTCACGTGCCACACTGTTTTGCTGCTCATCCCAAGGGGATGCAGACCTTTAGCCTACTCTATGCCTGATCATGCTGCATACACCTCTTTGAAAGGCAGCGAAGGCTTCAAAATGTGTACGCTTTCATATTGGTGCTGGCATTCACAGGAAGAACACCTTCTCTGCCAACAGATCCATTTTACTGGGCCTGGTTGGCACAAGCAAAGGTACCCTTTTCACAAGAAATCAAGGAGCTCGTCTTACCCAAGCTGTCTGATCCTAATTTTATTAAGGACCTAGAGGAAGATTTGTATGAGCTGTTCAAGGTGAGCAGTGTTTTTATGTCATTTACAGATGGGTAGTTTATGGTCCTGTTTTCCATTCCTAGAACTTTATTGACTTTGCACGCTCTCTCTTGTAATCTCTTGCTGTCTCTCTCCCTCCGCTTCACAGAAAGACCCAGGCTTCGACCGGGGACAGTTCCACAAGCAGGCTGCGGTAATGCGAGGACAGGTGAGGCACCGGCTGTGCTCGCCAATGGGCTTCTGTGTCTGTGTTGTGAGTTTGAAGCTCGCTTCATGCTGTCCCCTGTTCCAGATCCTCAACCTAAGTCAGGCACTCAAGGACGGCAAGACCCCACTGCAGCTGGTGCAGATGCCGCCGGTTATTGTGGAGACTGCACGGGCACCGCAGCGAGCCAACAGCGAGTCCTACACCCAGAGCTTCCAGAGCCGCCGGCCCTTTTTTACCTGGTGGTAGAGCAGCGAGGGCTGGGGCAGGGGTGCGGGCAAGCCCCTCCATCTTAGCCTCCTGGGAGGGAAAAGAGTGAGGCATTTAACAGGGAAGCCTCCCTTCCCCCCTCGGCTGGCGTCCTGATGGACAGCGTGTCAGACTGATTGACCTTCTTATGCTCTTTTCTGTGCCTTCTGCTGTCTATTAGTGGGGAGGGCTACTCTGAGGAATGTCCTCCTCTGAGGTTTATGTTTTCATTCCTCCACCCCTTGCCGCACACGCATCACGCCCTGCCCTGCGTTGTACACGACATGTTTACATTCCCGACCTCCTGGGCTGCTAAGCCGCACGTCTAGCATCAGGCTTTTTCCAGAAGGAAATGGGAAGGGTTTTAGAAAGGGGGGGGGAGGGGGGGCGTCAGGGATGGCGAGCCTTGTGGAGGAGATCCCTGCGGAGCCTCCAGTTGCCAAACACCTTGATGTCCACTGCTAGGTTCCTACCTTCAGTGCCAGTGGAGCCTTCAGCCAGTCCCATCCAGCCTTTTAATAGATTGGTGACAGACATGGCTGTGAGGTCCTGACAGGAGCCGATCTACAGTTTTTAGGCTGCTTTTAACGGCATACAAGGTACTATGTAATGTCAGTGAACTACACAACTGCAGATCTTAGACTTATTGGTTACTGTTGATATAGCAAATACAGCAACTGATAGTTGTTTAAAAAAAAGTTCTAGCTTTATATTAGATGATTTACGGGGGTTTATCTGAAAGTTAGTCATTGGCTGATTCTGTACGACCACATCACTGCTCTCCGGATGCTAGCTAGGTAGCAGTTTAGGCTAGGAATCACAGCCTGCTTTCTCTGAAGGATTAAACCACGAAGACCGAAACTGCAAGGCTTCAACCAGAAACGTCTTCAGGTCTCTTCGGTGTCAGAGAGCTGTCCGTTTTTCCTTTTATACTCTGTTTCTGAAACATTCGCCTCCATGAATCGTCACTGCGCTTGTAGCTAACGTGGCATGTGGGACCAGAGACCCGGAACCACAAGCACCCCCGTCACTGTCAGCTGCCCTGTGCCTGTTTCTGCTGGGGGGGGTCACTACTGTCACTAACAGCCTGCATGCCTGCCTTCTGCTTCATGTGTGAGATGCGGTGCCACATGCTGGGACCTATGGCTGATCCCTGGGCTTAATGAGAGTGGCTGTCACCGGCCTTGTGCTCTTCAGGGCAGATGTGTTTGAGGGGCTTTGCTGGGACGGGATGGGAGGGGATGGGTGGTGGTGTCCCTGCAGTGAATTTCCTTTCCTGGATCTGCTTCTCATGGACTGTGAGCAAAGGACAGAGCATGTGCATGTACCCAGTGATGTAAGGCAGCACTGGGGATTGTGGGTTTCCAGCAAATGTACAATACTGGGCTGAAAATGCGCTTCTGTAAGTGGAATAGTTCATTTTGGGAGGGGGGGGGGGATGATCTCCCTTATCTCCAGATGAAACTGTGCAGTTTGAGCAAACGGAGAGCATTTTGTCCCCATATTTACTGCTGTAGCTACCAAAACTGACCTACATGTATTCTGACAATGCACTGTATAATTTAATGTAATATATTAAATGAAAAATATGTTTAAAGTACGGAATACACCGAGGAGGACCTCTCTTACTCCTGACTGTCTTATCTTAATGGGGGGCATTTAAATGAAAATTTCCTCAGTTTCCCGCCTTTGAGCTGGAGCTCTGCTTTAACTGCTCATGTGTCATTTCATAACCAATCATAGCTCATTCCAGTTTAACCGAGGGAAACTGTAGGCCAAGGTTCCAGTAGGTTACAGTCATATTCCAAAGATAATCAGGGACAGGCCTGGGCTGGCTTTCTGGCATAGCGGGCATGGGGTTGTGGTCTGGCAAAATGTATTACTAGGACCCCCGCTACTTGAAAAATTTCATCATGGGGACTCAGCTCTCCCCACTTTATAAGCAAAATTCATCCAGGGAAGACATGTAATTTCAGTTTAACCCAGGGGGTATTTCTACAGTACAGTGGAACCTAGGAACTCGAATGTGCCTCAACTCGACCTTCTTGGGCGTCAAACATGTATATAGATTTTTTTCGACTTGTATTTCGACTGAAATCTTGGAACTTGACTGTTTCTGCTTTAGCTTGATTGGGTCGAGACACGTCTTATCATTAGGTAGCTAGGTAGAAAGGCACTCGTTTGGGGGTCTGGAACGGTTAAATTCATTTATATTATTTCTTATGGGGAAATCCGACTTGGACCTCGAACAAATCGCAACTCTACAGCCTTCTGGAACAAATTAAATTCGTGTTCCAAGGTCCCGCTGCAGTTTTATTTTTTCAGCCACTAGAGGGAGATGTGATTACGAGCATCTATAAATGTGTGCCCACTGCTAAAGGCAACATTGTAAAACAACAACAGAAGGCTTTTTGAGAAATAAGACTACAAGCCTAGCTGAGAATATCATCCTATCATACCATGGAAGTACACACTGTGAACTTCCGAGTTTGTTTTAGTACAATGATTTTTCTGTGATGCATTACACTTATTTGACTCACAGTCCAAGCCTCAAATGAAGATACCGAAAAGATTTTACAACTCAAGATGAAACAATACAGAACACTCACATAATTACACATTTATAACAGAATTTGAATGTAGTCAAAACCACCCAACATCTTGTGTTTTTGGACAAAAAAACTGGGGCAGCAGCAAATGTCAAGCCTTGTACACATGTAATTATAAAATGTACATATAGAGCTGTGTTTCTGAGGAAAGTCTAGCTTTCTCCAGCCCCTTCTGTCTGAAAGTCTTTCATCTGGGCTTCCAGCTGATTAACACTTACATGTGACCCACCTATGACAGGAGTTAAGGATACAACCAATCTAGCTAACTGCCCATTGGAAATCACAGCCTAGAGGAAGTCTCCTGCTCAAGATTAATCTTAGTGCTATAACATAGCAAAAGAGCTCTCCTCCACAATAAAATTTTCTACTACACTGAAGGGAGAAAAAACAGTACCAGTCGTATTATAGTCTCTCAGTTTGAGAATATATCTGCAGGACATTCTGGGTCAGCTGACTCCAGGTAGCCAATCAGGGTAGGATAAGGTGAAGGTAACAGTCTTGGTTTCTGCTGCTGCCCTGATTGGTGGTTCCAGCTTGGTGCCAAAGTGAAGCCTCCAGCAGCTCTGACCCTGAGTCTCCTTCAGTCTCTGATGTGCCCTCATCATTGGTAGCACCCCCACAGCTGGCTGCCTGCCCCATCTCCTCATCCTCCTCTTCGTCTGACCTGCTTGCTGACCCCTCATCAATCCTGCAGATGCAGACCATTAGATAATATTACAACAATGTTCTGAAGTTTCTTAGATGTTACTAGAAATGACCAATCTGAGATATTTCTCCACTACTGTGCGAAATGTTAAGCCCTGTCCTAGGGTTGGTATCTCTGTGGCATGACTAGTGCTCCTCTTACCTGAGGTGACCAAATGCATGAAGCCACCTGGACACGGCACAGTGTGACTCCTCCACCTTCAGCCTCCTCTTGCAGCTGTGTACCCTGAGCCCCCAGAGAGCACTGGCCAGCTCTGTCCGGCCGCAGAGGCTCCACACAAACCGAGCACGCCTCTCCGCATCCCGGTCACCCGATGTGTGGAACAGCCGCTGGAGCTGCCGTAGGTCAACCCCTTGGAAGATGTTCCCCGATCCGGCCTTGCGGTAGCACTGCTGATGGGTTACTGGCGAAGACTGGGAGGGGCCAGTGATGGCACGCGACTTTACAGAAACCTTCATCTTGCACTGACTTCTGCTCTGTTGTTGAGATTCTTTTCACCCTCCACAAAGGAACTCAGCTTTTGGCTCTGCAATCAAAGAACAGATCAACAACTCATGATGAAAGATTTATCCCTGCTAAGCCGGCGGAGGCACAGCAATATCTCAAACGGGGCCAGGACGGACGGTCCAGCTCCTTTCCTTCAAATTGTCGTGCAGTTTATGGGTCATCATCCGCCCAAATGCGAGGAAGAGGGACTCATTTTTGAGCTTGATACAGGGTAATTAAGAAAGTACCCAGAATATCACGTCTAGAACAGTATAATTTAAATTCTCAGAGAACGGTAATGTAAAAATAAATTATCTTAGAAATGACCGGTCTGTCTACATAGCATTAACTTGCGTTTTCACTTTTCATGGACATTTTGTTATATTTTGTCAAGCTTAAAGATTGTAATATTCATTAAAACCATCAACATTACGCAAATACACTCACGCTTAATGCTGCACACCAAAGCGAGACAAGACAGAAAAGCATTGTGCCCATTCCATATTCAAATTGTAATTTTAACATACACACACCGAGATAAGTATTTTCTCACCTTTAGCTGCAGAAAAAAAATGCGCTTAAATGTTCTCTGCACAGTACGATATGTCTTTACACAACCACTCCGCTACAGACTGCTCCGAACGATTTATAGTAACTGCTTGGAGTTTCATATTTTGGGTTCAACTGTTGCTACGTAACCAATAATAGATAGTCACTACCATAATCCCCGCCTACAATCGTAGATTGATGTTTGTCTGACCTATCAGAATTACCGGGAGGCGTTGCCTCAGAAATGGGACAGCTTGGTCACGTAGTTTATAAACATGCGGTCCGTTGACGTCAATGGTCGGAGCCCCGAGGACTGGTTTCGCTAATTAATCACGCTTGGTATTCCGAACCCGCTACTGTGATGCACAGCAATAAGAATGCGTGCACGTTATGGGATTATGCTTTTCTTTTTTATTTTTCGGTTCCTGCTTGCCTGACGTGGGTTTTAGTAATTGAGTTGCCTGAGGTGTGCCATAGCCTATATCGGTCTTGATATTTTGATTAAAATGATTCACATGTAGTAAAGTACACACTTATTGTCCCATGGTAATTAGCACAAACAAGTTTTGGGATAAATGTACAGGTAGTGTTCTATGTACGAGAAGCAGGAAGTATATAAATGTAGTATGTGTTCTCAGTGCGTCCTAATTTTTTTGTGATCTAGGTTGTGTCTTAGATTTGTCTTAAGATTTTGCTTGTTTATCTTTGAAATGTGTCAGAAAACGTAGATTCCAAATTGGCATGTTTAAATGCGAGTTAGTCTTATTATCACACCCAACCCCCAGGAATTAGGTACTATTTAGTTGTAGGGCACATGCACAGAGAACCATAGCATTCACTGTGCATTTAATATAAGTATCTATTCATCTTGCGAGGGCGTCACGGTTTGTTAGTAATGCCATCAAATATGAGATGCACGTCAAGCAGTCAAACCGAGTTTCCTGTCACTCCTGTGTGCCTTCGCGTGGGGTCTCTGCTGGGTTTTGTAATACGCTTTTTTGGTTTTGTATGGGCTGTTTTTAAAATCATCGGCTTTGAAGTGTTGACATGTCGTACCAGACTTTGCAAGTAGCTTAGTATTGCAGAAACACGTGCACTTTACCTAAAGTTTTCTGTCACACGAAGGGTGTAAACAGCTCTGGGACTCCATTGCTGTTTGTGTCTCTATAACACAGAATCGATTTAATAATCTGGCTGCTTTTTACACAATTGTCTAATGTAGTTTATTATAATAAAAATACACAAGTGGCCAAAATTGTCAAAAAAAAAATCCTGCATTTTTTGGCATTATGCTTAAAAAAATTCTATACTGTAGGAAACTTGAGCAACAGTTGAAGTTCTGCAATCTTGAAAGATTGGATGTGTTTCTGCAGTTTTTGGCAGCTAGTGTACTGAGTTGTTGATCTGTGTAAATATCTTAAAAATGAGTAAATGTGCAAAGTAAAATAAAGACATCGGTCTTGTTCGTTTCTTGCACTTACATTCTTTAAATTGCGGAAATGATGTTTTTTGCTACCTTTATAAAGAATCCCTGTCATTAGAAATCTGTGTTTACTTGTTGAGTTGTTGACCTGCGATTAATGTTTAAACTGTAGAGAGGGGAGCAACGGCAGAGGACAAACTCCTACTGAGGCTGATTCCAGCTGACAGTCTCTCACAAATGCAGATACACAGAGCAGAGGATGGAAGAGGAGGAGGAGGAAAAGGCTTTGGGTTACAGACCGCCCCCAGCTTCCCTCCTCCCTGTGCGAGAAGTGGACGAGAGGGAAGGGTCTTTCTAAAGCTGCGGCCGAGGAAACGGAAGAGACAGAAAGAGAGAAGTCGCCCCAAAGCCTTCATTTCTTTTGGTCGTTGCTGTTTGGAGACCAGCCTAGTGCCCCATGGGAAGAGGATCATCAGGAGAGCACAAAGGCATGCCCCCCCAGCCACCACAGGTCAGGAAGAGATATTTGGAGTTCTTCAAGAGCTTCTATGGGGTTTTGAGAGTGCTGCAGATCCTACTGGGCGCCGGGCTGTGGGCCACCATCGCCGCCAACAAGTACGAAGGCGCCATCCACTTTGTGCTCTTTGTGGCTGTGCTCTTCTGGCTCCTGACGCTAGCGCTGTTTTTCCTCACGCTGCTGGACAAGCAAGACCTGGTGCCCCTGGTGGGAGGGGAGCGCTGGCTGGTCACCAACGCGCTGCATGATCTGGTGGCCACGCTGCTCTACCTGGCCGCCATTGGAATCATGATCTCCAAGACGCAGGAGAAGACTTTCTGCACGCTGGAACACTACCAGCACTCCTGTCCTTATTGGGTGTACCTCACCGCCTCCGTCTTCTGCTGTCTGTGTGCTGCCGCTTATCTGCTGTCAGCCGTCTACGGCTGGTGCAGGAAGTGCCTGGGCGAGCAGACTGTGGTCTGAACTCCTAAATCAAGCACACAGGATGGGGGGAGGGGTGCCGCTGGCCTACCCTGAAAACCTGACACGAATGAAGGGACGGAAAGAAGACATTGTGTGTTGCCTTTTACAGCTGGCCTCTGGAGACAGGGGAGAGCAGATCTTTGCAGGGCAGACTCTACAGGTTAGTTGGCACTTCTGTAATATTTAAGGATATGTGAATTAACAGCACATACATTTCATACAAGTTTTATTTTATGTCTGTGGAAATTTTTGTTCTTTTTTTTTTCTTTTTGGTAACACTACGAATTATACAATACTTTTAGAAGGATTGTTAAAAAGTAACTAGCTACTAAACCTGTAACGATGGCCATGTAAGAACAAAGTGAATTTATCTGTCTTGTCAGCTGACCATCCTCATGTTGTGTTGGTTTTCTAACTCAAGGTGAGCTCATGGCCCTAGAGGGTGATGTCATCATTTTGTAAATGTTTTTCTGACTGTGTTTATGAGGAGAAATAGCACGCTTGTAACCCTAATCATGAAAAAACACTATGCTTTGTTGGATGTGTCAGTGGTTATTTTGTATTTAAGAGTGTTTTCTAATGTAATTGTAGGACAAGTACTACAATAAAATACGTTACTGCACTTATGCTGCCTTCTGACTTTTTGCTGTAGTATTTTTCCATCAGCAGAATGGGTAAATGCAGAGCGTGTCTGGACAATGTCCTAGGCAGAAACATGTGGAGAACATGGTCCTTAAATTATCCCCTTCACATTTGGCACTGTCAGGCTGCAAACTGGTCCCAGATCCTCTAGAGGGTGTCTTCTCAATGCTTCAGACCAAGGGTCAAAGCAAAGTGCTCTGTTGGAACATGACGTGTGAATATTGCATCCTCTCAATACAGAATTTTAGGAGGAATATGCTTCTCTTCTCAGTGTATGAAGCATGGTAAAGCAGCCTGGCTCACCAGCTGTGGACAACATCTTGTCCCATTACAAACACCCCATACACCCAAGAATAGCCTCTGGATTCCCTGCAGACCTCTGTGGCACCTTAAACCTGTCATTTCAGGCCACAAATGGGTCTGTTAACCTAATGTTCAACAGGCACATCAACGGTACATAGATTAAACATTTTTCAGGTGCAGTTTTTCCTCAGAGAAATTATAAAGATCACTTTATGCAGCTGATGATTTTGAATTTGCCAGTATTTGATGTCGTGTAAATGTGTGTATAATAAACATCATGTAAATGTGTGTATAATATCTGCCTGTGAACAAAAATATCCACCTAATGTTAAGATCATTTTTGTAACCCCTGAAAAAACAGGAATGTCATTTCACAGACTGCATCCTATATGGCCTCGTGTTTAACGTAGTTCCAGCTTACAGAATAGTGATCATAAGATGTCCCCTGGCTCCCAAAGAGAGCCACAGTCAAGTAGTGCTGGTGCCCCTTCTCTTGTCATTGGCTGTCGCTAACCAGCAGCATGGTCCTGCCCATTTCTCACCGGACTCTTCTGGCTCTTGTTGTCCAATGCCTTCTGTCAGTTCATGGGAGTTTTACTTGCACAGAAATATTCTGAGGACAGAAGGAAAAATGATTGGTCCAGAGAGATAATCAATCAGATTGTAGAGGAAGTGGGTCTAAACAACTGGAGGAGATAGGACCAACCAATAAGATATTTTGGGCCTGCCTCCTCTAGTTGCTTAGACCCAAATCCTCTACAATCTGATTGGTTAGCTCTCGGAACCAATAATTTTTGGTTCCTCCCTCAGAACATTTTTGTGTTAGTAAAACTCATGCAAGCCTTCAGTCAACATCAATGTGTGAGATGCTGTCTAGCAGTCTTTGGGGTCCACTGATGACACCGACCTGCTGGTCAGTCACATACAGTGTTCTATCTACGGTATTTGCTGGTTAAAATGGCTAGCCTGTTTTAGAGTTGATATTCAGTGCGATTCTTATGGTTTGCCAAGAAGCTATTGGAGCCACATTTGGAAGGGACCAAAATAAGTTAACTGCATACCGTTGTAATGACGTTACTAAGCAACATAATGGGAGATTTCAGCATGTCTTCAGGGCTTTGCAGAAAGCTGGAGAAAATTGTAGGGTGGAGTATCAGCAGAATGATAAGGACTCAGGGAGCGCTGCAGAAAGGACAGAAATTCACTGAGCAAACAATTGATGGGCACTGGTTTGGTGGCATTGCTGCATTCCTAAACATTTCCTGCTAATAAAGCACAGGGCTGAAAACAGTTTTTCACTATGCAGGCCCTCCGACACCATGACGGCGATCTCTGTGAATGAATAAAGTCTGTGTTTCCACAGGAGTGATTCAGAAACTCAGAATGATCCATGAGGACATGGAAACCATAAATCATATAAAAAAAAAAAACATTTGAATGAAGGATTTATTAAAACTGGTTGAGGAATACGAATATTTTAAAGCCTTATTGAACACATGATGATGTCTATGTGGATGCCCTCGATGTTGTGCTCATTAAGTGTTAAGTCCAGGATCTTATGGGAGAATGCTTTATGTCATCTCTATCCAAATAAATTCACATATTGTGACTTTTAACTGTAGATGGAATATGCCCATTCACTTCTGTCTACTGATATAATTTGCCATATAATTTGGCATATAATTCACCAATGACAAGATATTTTAAGTTTAGTTTATTTATATTTGTAATGGTTAACATTTGTTTCATCCATCCATTTTCTGTAATCACTTTCCTGATAACAATACTATACACAAACGTTCCTCATCAATAAATACATAAATTCACACATTTCCTTTGCCAGAGGCTCAAACCCTGGTCCCAGAGGTGTGAAGAGACAGAGCTAACCACTGCACCACCATGATGTACCTACAGTTGTCTTCATGATGGTCATTTGTATGGATGGCTTCATATAACCAATTTTAACAACTTGTCATCGATGACTTTAACAGCTAGCTAGCATAATTGATAGAATATAAAGCAAGATGAATTTATATGTTGATGACACCGACATATTTGCCTCATTGACAATAATCCACCATCAAAAGTCCATTTAAAACATTAGACAGTTCACTAACCACTTTCTTAAGCAGAGGTGGAAAGTTCAGGTTCAGAAAGTATAAATGCAGACCAAGATTGAGTATGAAGAGTTACAGTCACAAAGGACTCAACTGTTTGGTTGAAACAAAATCTTGGTCTGAATTTGTACTTTCTGAAAATAATGGATTTTTGGAGGTGCATGTTTTTTATTGGGCTGCATCGATATACAACTGTGACTGAGAGCTGAATAGTCATAAAAAAGTGAAAAAACTGTAGTCACTGTGGGGTCCAACCAGGTGTCTGGTGGCTGGGAGGCAGGGTGGCTTGCATCCCTTGCCTGCAGCTCCGTATGGGAACTTTCACATGGTCGCCACAAATCCTGCTGTCAGATGTCACAAAAACACATAGCTTTCTGAGAGCCTGCAAACCACACTTTCTCTCCACAATGCTGAAGTGTACATTCCTCTGCGTGTTCAGAGAGTGCGGATGTGGGTGTGGAAATGGATGCAGGGACAGACTGCCCCCTGAGGTGAAATGACTTAAAGACATGTGGGTTCTTCTTGCACTAATGTTCAACAGCTGCCTAGCACACCAGGGTGTACCTTGAATGCTTCTGTCCGCGTCCATAAATTGACTAGCAGCAGGATACACAGGTTACACAAATGCCTGTTCGTGATGTGTGAAATTAAGCTTGGAAAAATGATCTTCCAAACTGTGTGTGTGGAGCAGAAGGGGCACAGCCGCAGTTATTAGTGGTCAGACATCACGGGGCTGGCCACGTGTCTGCACGCCCATCTCTCAGACACACCCTCAGAGAGGTCTGGGGTCTGCATACTGCAGCCTTGTGTCAAGACACCATCAGCAGTTACAAAATCTTACAGCCTTCATATCAAACATACGTACTCGTTTATCTTAAAAAATGCAGCTTGTTGTCCCTGTGGACAGCACAGTTGTAAAAAATGTCCGACCATTGTGATGACAAATTCCTTCATGGTTTTAAAATTTTAATACAAGACACTTTTTTCAGCTAATAGGTAACTTTGTATTTTTCAGTTGAACCAGGTCAGTTTGACACAAAAATATTAATAGTGTTTTCAGGCACAGCATTAGAGCTGGTTCTCAGAGGAAGTGATGTCACTTCCTGTCTATTCCAGGCTGAATTGGTGCTCTGTTCTAGCCCTGTGTGGCAATGGGATATATTGTATGTGTGTGTGTGTGTTAGGCTATATATAGAGCTGTGGAAATACCAACGCTTTCTTTTTCAGCCAGCCCATAGCAGATGGTAACCATGTCATTAGCCATATCGGCTTATTGCCAAACAGTCTGGTTTAAACAGGGCCTCTTTGTGCACAAAGAAGTGTTTACCATTCATAGTATCCATAGAAACAGCCATGCTATCTGTTTCTCTATCTCCATCAACCCTGCTCAAGAACAGAGTGTAATTTTCTCCAGTCCCTTCTTCCCTGGGCTTCAAAGCAAACTAAGTCTTAGGGAGCATTTAATTAAATGCATACAGTTGGAGTCGTTGATGACGGCTAGAGATGTTTTTCTGTAGTTCTGAAAAGGAGCCATAAAGCACTATTATGCCACAACAGATACCTTACTCTTAAAAGAAAATGAATGTATTATAGTCTGTCTTATTCACTTTTTAAACAGTTACTCAGAAACTGATATGGTTACAGTCATACAAGATAGCAGGTGTGACATTTTGAACTATTTGTCTATTTCTCATTTCATACCCTCAATAAATTTCTGCTTGTTGAACTGGCATAGATTTGGATGTCATGAAGGTGCTCTCGTCTAATACGTGTAGACAGCAGGATTGCAGCTTTCCAGATGGTGTAATGAAGATGATGCACATACTGGTGACGTGTAATCAGGGGCAGATCTTGAGGGAAACACACATGGTGGCCTAGACACAGTCCCAATGTCCCTCTATCAACCATATTGTTCCTGTGTGGCCAGTGGGGGTTATTTTGAACTGTTTGCAGACCCTACTGTTTCCTAACACACACATCCTCTCAGTCACCATCATTAGAACATGAAAGAACACCTGTGGCTATGATGTGCATTCCTGTCAGAGTACCATTTATGTGGTCGCACTAGGGGAGCCCATAACACCTTTGCTACATTAAGAGGAGACTCTTACAGACCACCAAGCAGGCGCCACGGGGGGGGAATCGCCCTCCGTCTTAAAATAAGCCCTAATTGAACTTTTTAATTAACAGCTAGCTAACTAACATACACTTTTACATTTATTTCAATTTTAAAAGACTAATATATAAGTTAGACCACTATAGTTACCTAAAAATTAAAGTCTATATTTTACATACGTGTTGGTATGTTCTAGACTAGATTTTCAAATCCAGGCACTTGATTGGTCAATTGGGTGAGCGGGAGCAAACTAACAGAAAATGGACGGAATGGCTATCAGAAAGTGGTTGGGGAAAAAAATCGTCTTGGGGAACAAGACGATTGTGGATCAACCGGCACAAACAAAACAGGCAGTCAGGACAACATAGGAATGCCGACAGAGAAATCGACGTTGGTTGAACAGACACTATCGCTTACTGACATTCCTTCTCAGCCCGCTAAAGGTAACGTTAGCGTTCAGCCAGGAGACCTTGGCGATGACAGGCCAATTCAGCCATTTCTTAAGTAAGTCCCGTTTATCGAACATGATTGTCTTTTATCCACTTGGTGCAAAGGACGAGATTGGTTGGAATATTCTGTTGAAACAGACTCTGCGTTTTGTTTTCCATGTCGAAAATATGGAGGGAGCGACTCCGCGTCCACAACTTTGGGGTTTTGCAACTGGAAACATGCTACAGAAGGGTTTAACGGACATGCCAATAGTAAAGAACATAAAATATGCGTGGCTTTTTGGAAGAGAGACTGTCGCGATGTTCTACAGGCAGTGAGATTTCAACTCTGGTTAATTCCGATCAGCTCTCTTGAAACTGCCTGTATGTCTCTGCCATTGCATATGTTATTGAATTCCTTGTCTCAAGCAAATTGCCATTGAGGAGATCCATTGATTCAGTCGATAACCGAGATCAAGCGGGAAGTGGACTTTTCCTGTTTGATTACACTTTGAGACAGAGCGAAGTGCTTGGCCGGGCTTATAGTACAGTTCTGAAAAACGCTAGGTACACTTCACATGACATACAAAACCAAATGATTGAACTGAATTGTACGATCGTAACAGAGGAAATTGTAAAAGATGTCGGCGAGTCATGGTTTACAGTTAAAGTGGAACAAAGGTCCTACTGGCCACGAGAATGTCTCAGTTGTAATCCGTTATGTGGACCAGAAGTGCAATATAAAAGAGTGACTGTTGTCACTGTTGACCACTGACAAGTGTGATGCCATGTCACTCACTGATTTTGTGCTTGAAGAACTGTCAAATGTCGGTCTCCACCAGGGTTGGACTGGGACATAAAAACGGCCCTGGACATCATCCACACCGGCCCATCACGCGCACACACACACACTGTATGTATCTATATGTATTAATTCAGTTTCCATTATCCTCAATATAAATATATATGTAAAATGGCTGATTAGAATATAAATACAATTTATTTACTATTAAAATTCATTGAAAAATAATGAATAAGAAACTGCTAATTGTTTTATCAGGTTTTATGGTAAATAATGAAAGGTCTTAATTGATGTATGGTTCACAATACCAATATGCAAATCCCTTAATAGCCAAAAACCTTTG
>JABFEA020000067.1:12003522-12037808 GCA_019775915.2 Cyphomyrus plagiostoma | reverse complement strand
TTACAAATCAGGCATATAGCTGTGTTCTTGTCCACTGTAACTTTATCTTTCTTGCGCAATGTGAAATGCTTCCATACTTTTTATTTGAAGGTGTGGTTGATATTGGGAACGCACCTGAATCCGCCATTTTATGAATGAAATGAATGAATAACGGACTCTCCATTGTAACATAGCACAAGGTAAATAAGGGGATGACACCTAGTGGATTGGACTAGTAATTAGATTACGGTAAATCTTACGTTTAATGCTTGTGTAAATAAATATCAAAAAAATCGATTCGTGTTCATTGAGAATCGATTTTGAATTGACTACATTTTAAAAAACGATATATCGAAAAATCGTTTTTTTTGCCCAGCCCTATAGTGGTCTTTGTTTGTAAATAATGTGGGTTTGATCTGCTTGCCTTTGACAGAAGAGCTGTTGTGAAGAAGGTTCATTTTCTGTGGAAATATTCCCTGAAGCAAAAGCAAAGGCGTTATTTCAGAATAGCTCTCCTAGGAACATGTTAAACACCAAACAAAAAAAACATTTCTTTAAACACAATTTTGGTGAATTTCTTGTTGGTTTTAGGTAAGGCCATATGCCCACGTTATTATGATGATTTGCTCTATTTCAAAATGGAAATCTTTTAAGATAGCAACACATGCATCCATCTTGGACAGACTCAACTGCTGATTTAATGTGTTACATTAGCATGATAGGTTTTCTGTGTTACTTAATTGATTTCATTGATTGTGCTCCATGTTTTTAATTTCTCTCTGATTGTCTGATTAAAGTAGGTACTTCAATTGCTGAAAAGAAATGTCATTCACTATAATTGTACTGGAATATTTCTGGATATGTCAGGTGTGCCTGCCATCAGGGGACCAGATCAGATTCAAATTTACATCATTTGATTGAACTGAGGATAATTCAATTTTAACCCATGGTTCAAAAAGTTTGAATTTGAGTTGATTTGCTATTCCATGGGCTCTAGAGAGCTTAAGATCGTCCTGCCATAAATGCTCAACACAATCCCTTGATCTTAGCCCCTCTTAGCCCCCCGAGATCTTTAGCTCTTCAGAAGAGATAAAGAGACGGTAGGGTGATCACTCCACCCTGAAGAACCCCATAAATGTCAGGTGATTCTCACCCTCAGGGATGCCGTTTGGCTTACTTTCTTTTTATGCACTTCTCTCTTTCACACGTCCTTCAGGGATGGGCAGGGTTCAGTTGGCTGGAGTTAGCTTTTCATTTTGGGGCAAATGAAAGCATGCACGTGCATGTACATGAATACACAGTTTTATTACTATGTAAATAGTCTGTATGATTTGCTAACTACCCCGAGGCTTTTGATGTAGCTAATTTTATGCTTGTAATGGAATAATATAGGTTTGCCGTACGATTTCTTACGTGAATATGAGAGTCTGAAAGCGTGAGTGTCACACCAGTGTGAGAGAGTTGGCAACACTGGATGGGTACCTTACTTTTACATAAATGTTCTTCAGAACACAAACATATTATTCATGCTTTCTTTCAAACTTTCATGATGAATCGACAAAGATATTAGGTAGCTGTCATCTGCAGACCACTGGAGTAGTGTGATGAGGATAAGGTTGTAGCTAACATGAGAAGCTAACTGAAATAGCGTCAGTAGGCCTGCGTGTCTGGGACCAGGCTGCGTGTCTCATTTTCAGCCAGGTCATGTTCCAGTAACGCTGCCAGGTCTTGATGTCCACCCTCTACTGTGGCCCATCCATGACCCAATGTCATGTGATTTTTTCACTTTCCTCCTGTTCTCTTTCATTTTTCCACTGTCCACCCCCATCCCCAAGTAAAACCCCAGCTTAATTTTCCCCACCTGTGCCCCATGCTTTATTTCACTGTCCTCTTCAGTGTGGTTCTTACAGTCCCAAGCTCATGTGATTCAGGTGGACTTTTGCTTTGCTGCGAGCATCAGTACTGCTAGAGCGAGAGACATGCCTGTAAAGTGAGAGGGTAATAAGCCTGCAGATTATGATCCAGTGAAGACTTCATCAGCTGTAGAGCATCCTTCACACAAATATTATTGTAAATCTATTTCCAACTGACATATTGACCTATCTAGGATAAAAAGAGAATTAAGCCAGTGTCTCTGGGTTAAGGCAGTTAAAGGCTCTAATCTTTTTTCACTGCAAAGAAGCTTATGTACTGCAGGGTTTGAAGTGTTGTTGCAGACATTTGCTTATCATAAAATCATAAAATAGCTTTTCAAGGCAAAGAGCCCTAAACCAAGTGGGACGGGAAGTGATAAACAATGTAAGCGCTGGGTACATAAACCAGATCCAGTTGGTCATCATCCACCCCAACAAAGAAATCATGAAGAAGATTTTTTTATCTGTATGTAGTATTTTCCTTTGATTTATTTAGCTTATGCTTTTGTCCAACGAAACATGCAAACATTTTTTTTTTCGTTTTCAGAAAGCAAGGTCAAACAATCCCTGGAGCACTTCGGTGTTAAGGGCCTGCCTAGAAGGTTCCATGGTGACATCACTCCATTGACCCTGGGTTTTGAACCAGCAACCTTCTGTTCACTTACAAAATATCATAACCCATCAAGCCACACATTCAAATAGTTTTTCTGGGTTTGCTTTGCAGGTTTAAGAAAACCACCTCAAACTATTACAAATCAGTCAATTTGCGCCTATTTGTATTTTGTAATATAGATTTATGGGACCGGCTTTATTCGTTTAGCAGCATTTTGAGAGCCAGTATGAGGGCAGAGGAGTCAAGCCTGTTAGATTTACATCCCAGGAACAGTGCATGCTGGGAAGGCCCATAGGCTGGGTCTTTTGGCTGGGTAAGTCACAGATTCCCACCGATTTGCCAGGGGATGTACCCATTTTTATGGACCCCCCCCCTGCCCCCACTCCCCCCATAGCTGCATGAACTTCGGCTTAAGGCGACAAGGATATGTGAGCTTTGACCTGACACAAACTGTGTGGCAATTCTCATTACAGATTCTTTCTGGAGGGGTCTCTTCAAATTACTCTGCTTACATAATTAATCATAAGTAAATTCATTAATTAAATGCTAACTAATTAGTGCTGTGATGTATATATGCTTTTGGACATGTACGAATCTTTGTTAACCTCTGACTTAACAGAGGGACTGTATAATGTAGGTCATGATAATATATAGATTATAGCTCTATATGTAATATAGAAAATATAGGGTGGAAAACAGGCAGTATCTGGGATGGTGGTGCATGTTGGACTCCAAGGTTCTGCCTTCCAGATCCCCCTTACCTGTGCTGGCAGGCATGAATATGCTCCCTCTGGTTTTCAGATCAAAAAGTCCACCGCATTGCTGAGATTTACTAAACGCTAGAGTCGTATAAAAGGACTCAGCTAGATGGGGTGATGCGCACTCTTTGCGCTGAGGAATTTATCTCTCCAGGATCTAATAGCTGCTGTTAAATGCAGAATATCAATATTCATTTTGACACAATCGTTATTTCCTGTAGCAGATCATGCCGATGTGAGCATGCTCAGTGGGGTCACTTGAGTTTGGTCACTGCAGGAGACCTTCATATAGTTCCTTCCTGGTAGCCTGTGGAGTGGGATTGCCTCAGGTGACCAGGGCTGTACATCAGTCTGAGGCCAGTGCACTGTGGTTTGGGGGCCCGGCAGGGATTGTGGGTATCTATGTGTGTATGTCTGTGTGTCAAGCAGCTGGTGCTCTCCACACAATGTGCTGCATAGATGAAATCTCTGGTCTCCTCCATGGACCGTGGGAATGAACGACCGCGGCGGCATGAGTGAGGGCCGATCCCCCCGCAGGTGTGTGGCACTGGTCCGGCTGCAGGTGCATTGGTGGTGGAGCAGCAGAGCGGCCCCTGGGGGTACCTCCGTCACTGCAGTGTGATGGATTCCACAGGCCTAGCCAGGATTACAGGGATACCTGAACCAGAACTGAATCACACAGCCTCAAAGCTAAGTGACAAACCAAGCCGACCCCTCCCAGGTCTGCCCCGTTTCACCCCGCTACACCCCCATGCTCCACATTCAAAATAAAAGTCTGTTGCAAGATAAATGACTGAACTCATGTTAGAGCACTAAGCCTGTGGGGAACACTACCCTAGCACCTGGCTATTTTCCGGAAAGGATTCTAATTGTTCCCCTCTTTTAATGTTCCAAGTCCCTAATTTAGATATTCATGCAAAATTTACGGACCCCCCTGGCAAGCAAGATGTACCCGTCAGTCATATCTCAGACCCCTATTCGAGCACCTGACCCTCAAAACGTCTGTGCATATCACCACACTTAACATTCACTGGCCCTCACAGACCTTAGCATCCCCCTCTCCCCAGGGCCCCCCTGGTATTTTCTGACTCCCTGACCTTCAGAGAACAGCCCCCGTCCTCCCTCCCTCACGCAGCAGGACTCAGAAAGCATATCTCTAACCGACGGCCTATTGACAGGGCTGCTGCCTTTAATAGGAGTTATAATGGAGCCCCTAAGACCTCAAGTCAATGAAATGTGCTGTTCTCTCTTCATTGCTGAGAGGCTCTTGTCAGCATGGAAGGAAATTAAGTGTTTGATTGCATGGCTGGGAGAGGCTGTTTATGAGGAAGGAGAGTAGGAGCGGACTCCTCACAGGCCGACCAGACCTAAATCACTGGCGCTCGGACACCTTGATGTACTTGCTGGGCTTGTAGGATTTGACTCGGACAGTGTCGTCATCTTCTGAAGTCACTGCGGATTGAGACTGAGGCTCGTCTTCTTCACTTGGCAAGAGTACAGGTTCATTTTATGCAAGCAATTTAAATGTAATTAAAATCCCATGTGTATTTTCATTTATTCAAATTAATTAAACAAATGGTAATTTATGTTGTTCCTCACACGCCTTGTAAATTTAGTTTTAATCTGACGGCACACAGATAAGCCAGTTCTCATTTTTGCTTCCAGAAGCCCAAATCAGATTTGCAGCATCTTGTGAGCCTGGGATTGAAAGTGGACCGAGGCTCAGGTCTCTGCAGGTTTTTTGTGAGGATTGTATGCTGGTCCCCAGCCCCCCCCCCCCCATCTCCAAAGGACCCATCCGACTGCTGTGACTGACAGCTGGGGCATTAGGCATGATAAATGATCAACAGGGGCTCTGACGCTTCACTGACATCTGTCTGGGGGAGCCACCGGGGGGGCAGGGTAAATATGGATCTGACAGGCTGCAAGCTCTCTGCATCAGGGGACTGGGGAACGGGACAACAGTGATGGGTGGGGCACCGCCGTCACATTACTGGCTCATGGGAGTTTTACATGCAAAAAATGTTCTGAGGGCAGAAGGAAAAATGATTGGTTCGGAAAGGTAACCAATCAGATTACAGAGGAGGTGGGTCCAACCAAGTAGAGGATGCAGGACCAAGACAGCTGATTCGTTATCTCTCTCAACCAACTTTTCCTTCAGCCCTCAGATCATTTTTGTGTAAGTGAAACTTGCATGAGCACATGACTGGCACTTTCCAAATTAGGCCAGGCTTACCAATGAGTCAGACCACCCATATGCAACGAGCGGTTCTAATAAGACCAGGTTCTCCTTAAGTCCCGCTGTTGCTCACTTCAGTAATAAGAATTTAATCAGAGCACATGTTCCTTTCCATTTACCACAACCACCTCGCACTTAGTGCCAGCCTGACAGCTGCAGCAGAAATGATGAATAAGATCTGCGTTATGTATGCGCCATGCCAAAAAAAGTGAGTTTTTCAATTACGTCTACTGTTTTGTGCACCCTGCAGCCTATGCATATAGAAGGTGAAGACAGGCAGGGGATCAAGGACAGAGCATGCGCAAACTGTATAAGATGCGCTCCATTAGGAAACAACAGATTAGCTGCGTGGATCCATACCAATAAATAACCATATGAGATAAATGTCAGGATCTGCTGCAGTGAGCTGAGGCCACCAGCAGGGGTCCCGCACCACACAGGTGCTGGCAGCTCCCTGGTGATCTTTGAAGCTGTAAAGGCACTGGAACTGTAAGCAGGTTCCTACTGCACTGTGGGCGGTTGGTTTACCCTGTGCTGGTTAGTCAGAACCTGTAGCTCAGCACCCAGTCTCTGATCACACCTCGCTGGTCCGGCGATGAACATGAGCTCAGAGCTGATGGGGGAGGCAGGAAAACAAAGGCACATAAAAACTGTCACCCTGTTCTTTCTTCTTTCTGCCTTTTTCCTCCTATTCTCTGCCAGCTCATTTGTTTGCCAGTTCATTTCAGTTGCAGCAGTGCCCATAATTAGCTTTGGAGGTCGGCATGAATTTGCACTTTGCTGCGGTTTCCTGGAGAAAAGGTGTGTCTCCGGGACTGGATCTTCCTTTGATGAAATGCTTATATTGTCAACTGACTTTTACGAGTTTCTCAAAAGTGTTTAAAAGTTCTACCGCAGTGTGCTCCATCACTCCTAACTTATGCCCCGATTCTCATGAGAGCCTGCAAAGCACTCTGGGTAAACTTTTATTGCCTCATCGAATATTGCATACTTTTTGCATTTGACGTGTGGTTCTTATTAACAACAGGTGTGTATTGGCTTTTGTCTATGAAAATTCAGTTTTCAAAATGAGAAATATGCTTGCAATGTCCGCTCCTTTTATAAATGGAATCATTTGCATTTCCTAGAAGAAAGTGGAGCTCTGTTCTTTATTTTGTGGTATGAAATCTGTTTACAAGCACATCGTGTAATCAAATTCAATTCCATGCATGCATCTCTGCAGAGGTAGGTAGTTCAGGTCCAGAGAGTATAAGTCCAGACCAAGATATTGTTTCAACCAATCAGCAGAGTACTTTCTGACTGTGACTCTTTATATTCACCTGGTTGGTTGAAACAAAATCTTGGTCTGGACTTTTGCCCTCTGGACCTGAACTACCCATCTCAGCATCTGTGCAGGATACAAGTGGTGCCCTAACAGTTTCTGAAAAATTGTGTCCCAAAGGGGACTGATGGGATAGTTAAAATCAACTGTGGTTACTCACTGTGTTCTCCAGAACTGTTAGCCCACTACAACTAATTCACAGTAGCGTAATAGTGCTTTAGTGAAACCATTCATATCAAATGCTTACCCAGTTCATAGTCATATCCTAGGCTGACCTTGGAGACTGCTGTCAACTGAATAAATCATTTTGTTGTGCTTGTGAGGGATGTTGCAAAACAAAGTCTGTCTGACAGTGGTTGTTGTTATGATTAACATGGATTTCATTTAAAATGGATGGATGGATGGATGGATGAATGGATGGATGGATTAAAAGAAGCAGAAGATAAGTGAGTGCCTTGAGTTTTCTGTAGATGTCACCAAACTGCAAAATTGCTGAAAGAGGTAAAAAAAAATTCAGGGGCTATTTTTAATGCTCTGCAGTGCACTGATGTCGAATCAATTGGATTAAATGTTTAAGGGAACTGAGTTGAATTATTGACTCTCCAAATGCAAATAAGCACTTATAAATCCGCTGCCAGGATGTGTGTGTGTGTTTCTGGAAGTTTGAGAATAGCTTTTGTACAAATAAAAATTTCCTACTGAAATATTCTGGTGATCGTATTAATTCATAATGCCGTTTATCGAAGGATTTATAGCATACTCTTCCCTGCATGCAGTAAGTCTGCAAAGTGCCCCCTTTCCATGTTAGTAGAAACAAGGCTGTGGTGCATGACCTAAGTTTTTACAGCATGGTTTTCAGTGCTGTCTCATGCGGGAGGAGTTCACATCAGGGCCTGAGCAGGAGCACAGGCTTTCAGCAGAGGAGCAGAGCCACAGAGGCAGAGAGGGTCCGTGTCACCCTCGAGGTTCTGGCTGAGTGGGGTTTAACCCGCTCACCGCGAGGCCCCCTGGAGGTCATTTCTGGCAAGTGTCACATGACTCGGTGGCAGCCAACCTGGGCATTAAGCCCATCAGTGCAGCACACGGAAGGGCAGAGGGGGCATGAGGGGCACGGAGATGAATGTAGGTCACTCTATGGTGTGCCTGAGTTTATGGAGCCTCCAGCTCTGTGGGAATTGCCAGTGACCCAGACATCCCACCTGTCCGTTTCAGGGACATGGATAAGGGACAACTGGGAGGGGGGTGCTTGTGATACCATGTACTGCGGAATTTAAATTTAAAAGGACCCCCCCCCCCCGGCCAACAGTACAGGAAAATACTGGAAAAGCAATTCTTTCTAAAATACCATATACCATAGTATAATGTCTGGTCAGTACCAGCCAAGCCTAGTACTGATTAGGGGAGGGGGTGTTTCGATGCCAGCAGTACAATTTGCCAATAAGTGGGGTAGTGTGGATGGGGGGGGGGTAGTGCTAGCAGGGGGGTGGAGGGAGATGCTGGTGGTAACATTTACCAACTGGGGCTAGAGGATGGTGATAATATTTACTGACAGGGTGGAGCATGGATCTAGTGGTAAAACATCTTGCTGGAATGACAGAATTCTGGGACTAAGTTATTGAGAGGCGCCAGGGCCCTGAGTGAAGGTAGATCAGAGGTGTGCAGGCAGCGCTTTGGTTCAGGGGTGCGGTATACGTTCCAGAGCTGTTTACAAAAATATCCCTCTAGTCAGTTTTTCTCTTACACTGCACATGATTATGGGGCAGGATGTTAGCTTCCTGTTTTACTCTCTGAATGTGGGTGTGGCTGAATGGATGGTCTGCTAGATGCGGGTGTGACACAGATGGACAGAAAGTTTGAAATGTTTCATTAGAGCATCAGGGAAGCCAGCCCTGAGCAGGTTTCAGAAGGAGACTATGGGAATACCTCAGTGTTGCTCTCTTTTCCCTTCTGGGTTTGGTGCTTCAGCTATTGGTAAGTTCTTCTGGTAATTCCCTTGGCATTCCTGGCCCACACCCTGTTACCAGAGGGCCAGCAGGTGTGGTTGGATGTTTTACCGAAAGACATGAGGGAAGCATGAGCACAGTGGACCTCCTCTCATCTCATGGGATGCTCCTGCTAGCCATGTGCTTTCGTAACTCTTACTTAAAATTGTTCAGTAATTACACAGCTGCACATTAACTGTGTGTCACATTTATAAGCCTGTCACTATTTTATTTAATTATGTTTAGAAAGACTGGAGGAAATGCAGAAAATGACTGTTAATTCAGCTGAATTATTATATTTGGTACCTGCCTCTAAAAAAGGGGTCCGTAGCAACTGTTACCGTGGGCGATGTAAACTCTTGATAATTGCATTATGGTTGTAAAGCTGTGTCCTCAAACATACATCCGAAGTTTCAAAAGAACAAACATGCTGTGGTTTGACCTTCAACAAATAATAAGCCTAGTCATCGGTTACTGAAATTCAGGCTATTAGGCATGTACTGCAAACAGTATGTGTTTGATCAACATCAGCACTGAATTCAGTGTGGGAGGATGGAATCCAAGGCTGTGCTTAACATCCTAAATTAAACAGATTAAAGGTAAAAAAGTAGGAAAAATGTATAGTACACCACCAAGTCTCATTTTCTGTTCTCTTTCATCACTTGTGTGTGCAAGATGCTCATGGGAGTTTTACTTCTGAGGGCAGAAAGAAAAATGATTGGTTCAGAGAGATAACCAATCAGATTGTAGAGGAGGTTTGTCCAAGCCACTGTATCATATGTCTCTGTCCTGCCTCCTCTAGTTTATATTTTTTTTTTGTGTAAGTAAAGCTCCCACAAGAAAGAGTCTTCTGTTTTTTTGGGGGGGTTCATTTGTGCTTCAAATGAATGCCATCTGTCTGAGAAATCAAGGTCTCCATTGCAGACCTTTGTAGAAAACTACAAATAGTCATCATCCACTGACAACTATCCATAAATAGTATAACTATATCTGCAAGGAGGCAGCGGTATCTCTGTGAGGAAAATGAGATGCCCTATATGTGACCATTATGCTTCTTACTATTGCTTATTTGTCTCCTGCTGGAACCTGTATGGGTTACGGATTAGGGGAGCAGAAATGCGGAGGGAGACACATACAGCTATGATTTTTGCTAAATGAGGGTAAAACGTTGCCTGAGATGCTGGTGGGCCAGAAAATGCAGCAGTCTTACATTGGTCTAACCTGGACTGTTTACCTTTAGAAGGTCATTATCGTGGTTTTGCTGTTATGGATGTTGCATCGTACAGAAGCAGAAAAATACAATGACATGAAATCGGTTTCATAGTATTAAACGAATGTGATCACCTGAAAGGTACATCACCCCTGTGAAATGGGAAGCGAATGCATATGAGTGGGGAGAAATAGCAGTGATGAGAGTAAAGTAGTAGCTTCTGCAATCAAAACGCTTCTTCAGAACAGACTGTTTTTTTTTTTAAGCTGCTTCTATTTTTAAATTCTCATGTGAACATTTGCAGCTGTGCTGTTCTATTTCAGACTTTGGACAATACTATATTGAATTATGGAGAACTAGAGCTGAAACACCCTTGTGGATCTGAAGGGATATTTTTTCTGTAAAAACTTGTAGATTATATACTGACAGCAGTGAGTCTTATAGGGCTCATATACATCTGGATTTACTGTCATCACGTGTTGCATTGTACATCGCATTGTGTTCTGAAGACTCCTTTGAGAAAAACAAAGACCGGTGCTTCTTTTGACTTGATGCCAGCCTTTCCACTTTCACAGTTTGGAGACTTTAAAGATGAATATTATGAAAAGCGTTTCATTTCCAGCCAAGAATTTGGGAGCAGTTTGCATTTTCCAAGTGATGTTTTTTTTTCATCTTCAGAAAGTACGCAGTTTGCATGGATACTCTTGCACTATTTTTGCACACCCCATGGTGGCAGCGTCTAGCATGCCCCCCCCCCCCCCAATGGCCCTGGTTCTGTGTGGAGAAGTGTGAGCATCTCCAGAGCAGGCCATCTCAACAGTGACCACACTGGCCCATCAGAACCAGAGGAACCTGCTCCCCTGGGCAGTTGTACTAGACTCAGGCAGCTCCTGGCCATACCTGAACACATGGCTCATCTTCAGACAGAACATTTTCTTGCCTCTTTACAGTTTAATTCGAATAAAATTGTAGCCTGAGGCAGGTCTGCATGACCTTCCTCAAATGAACCAAAAAAGGGCAGCGGGAGGGTTTTTTATTTTTAAACAAAGATATTATGGTTTTCCACAGGGCACAAAAACACATTTAAACCTCCTTTGAACCTAAAAAAAACACTACAGACTCCCAGGATGGGGCTGTCGCTTTCAGGATAGCAGGTAAATGTGACCACCCTTTACAAATCACAGCTGCTTCAGCCAAGCCACCGAGCGCTCGTGCTTGACAGATTTTGAAGCAGGGGTTTAATATATTTTTATCCATTAGAGGAAGATGCTGGATGTTTGACGTCAGCGATGTGAGATGATGTCAGGATGCATTCTTCAGAATCTGTGAGGACACCACTTCTGGAGACAAAATTTGAGTTTGAGAGAGAAAAATACATATCACCTGTCATGCCCCGTCCTCATGAGTATGCTGGGTCATCAGTGGCGAGTGGAACCACCTGCTCCGCCCCTTTAAAACCACTCCGGTACCTCACATTCAGTGAGGTATTGTTGATCCTAATGCAACTTACAGAGTGCGTTTCCTCTGTCTCCTGTCCAGCTCTGAACCTTCCTGCCTGCCCAGTTCCCGTGCCTCTCCGATTCTTGATCTAGATCCTGCTCCCACCTGACCTCCCTGGTGTGTCTTCCTCCTGTCTCATGCCACACGTGTAGGACTGACCACCAGGCTACCGAACCCAGCTGCTCTGTGACCCCAACTCTGACCTTGCTCGCCAACTCTGATTCTGTTTGTGAGGACACCAGAATAATGCCCTGTGTCCCCACATCTTTGGCTTCCTGCGCATTGTATCATTCACATTACCGAGCGTCCGGTCAGTGCATTTCAGCAATGTCAGCCTGGACACACATCACTGAGGATGAGAATGAACAGCTCAATCACAGCCGACTACCAGACTCCATCTCTACCTTTGAGAAACGCCTCAAGATCAGTGTGTTCCAGGAAATTCTCTTCTAACCTGATGCCTCTTTACGTCCCCTAAATGTTCATAATGCTACACTTCTAGACATTGAATAGTATGATTACATTCTTGCTTTACTGGAAGATGTTGTGTAGCCCCTGCCTACAGGCAGCCCCGGATTAAGAACGTCTGACTTACGAATAACTTGTACACACAAATGTACCGCCATAAAGCCTATTACATGAAAAATTTTGGTTAAATATAATGGTTCATAATAAGGAACACATGCACTGCTTTGTGATGTTCATGAAAACACTGCGCTATTTGATAAGAATATTTTATTCTACAGACAGTTGTATAAGCATTTTTGTATGATGATGTGTGTGTGGTGAGGGAAGACAGTGGAGGGTAACAAAGTGACTCACTTCTTGAAGTTGTGAGAATCAGCATGATGAAGGCAGTTAAAATGTGATGCCTCCTTTATGCTTCTGTCTTCTGGAGCTTCTGCTAAGCACGTCCATCCTAGCCTGTGGGTGTGGTACGTCAGAGGGGGCCCCGGTCGCCTCCCGTAAGCTGCCCACTCCACACATGGATGGGGAGCGAAGAGTAGAGATGCAGCACCACGGAAACTGGTGCATCCAGTCTGTGTGTGTGTGTAGGGGGGCTTCAATCACAAAGGCTGGTGTCTGAGCGAGTTCAAATGCACGTGACCCAACCTCACAGCACCAACCAAAAACGAAGGAAGGATGAAGAATGAGATACAGGATAAAGTCCCGACACCAGCCAGATTGCCTGAGGACCTTCCTTATTAAATTGTAGCCCTTTATTTAATAGTCAGTTCATAGATGCTAATTTTGAAACAAAGCAATTTCATACAGTTTTAGGCTGTAACATACATAACTTTAGTTTATTTCATAATGGCATATATGGTAATAAAATGCTCAATCACATCAGTGTTTAGTGATGGATTTTAAGTCTAGTTGTTTTAATAGCTGTTAATATAATCTGTGTTTCTGATTGCAATGCATCTGCGCTATAAAAAACCGGTAATGTCAAACAGAGCCAAGCATCATCCAGTGGCATCAGCGTCTGTTTCTGAGGTCCAAGGTTCAAAGGTTAATGATCCACCGAGCTTTTATGACCCATTCTATAAGCAACATCAAGAAAAATGTTTAGATAGCGATTTTGATAATGTGATAATGGAGCATTTTGCTTTTGAACTGTGTGAAATTCACATAAAAATATATAATCATAGAGTTTTCTATAGGGCTGTCACCATTCCAGTGTTTGTACACAATAGCTAAATAGCATAATCTCCCAATCAACTGTATCACATTTTTGTTACAATAGTCAAGAGAAGGGAATGTTTGCTTTGTGGTACAAGATCACGTTCAAGGTCCTCTGCTGTTCTTTTAATAGTAACAGCAAATTCTCCGACAGAACGAGGTCACCCTGTGGTGTGTGCTCTGTGCAGTCAGGTACTAGCTGGTCCTCTGTTTGGTTTTTTCGACTTGAAGGTCCCAATGAGGTTCCCATGGACTGTAGCCAAAGCCAGCCCTGTCCCTGCACCCGGGGCTGTTCACAGCTCCTCACGCTGGTCACATGGCCTGTCCAGCTGCATGCTGTAGAGTTCCAAATGCATCCAGTTCGCTGCTTCCTCTCCAGAGCCAAAACACGTCTGACTGCATCTTTGCATCACAGAATCTGATCGTGTTTATTCACATACAAAAACAGATTGTTTCAAAAAGACCACAAAAAGGCAGCGATAGTTGTTTCTGCTTTAGATTAATTATTCTTATAAATGCATATATGAGAAACAATAAGAAAGTTGGCTGTCAGTGAGTGGAGTTGGGGGTTAGGGTGAACTCCAGAGGTTCCTCAGTATCCAAGATGGCCGGGTATAGCTGTTCCAGCAAAACCTTATAGATTTAAAGTTTCCCTGTCCTGCTTCAAGCAGTTCCCCGTCTTCCAGGATGGTGTCCCTCAGTGCTGGAGCTGTTTCAAGCTGAAACAAAACACAGTGTTAGTCATTCACGCTGCTCTGGACAGCATACGTTTGATCCCTTGGGTATGAGACTGGCGGAGAGGTGCCCCCCACACAGAACAGACCAGACATGCAGACACTCTGCTGGCCTAGGGATCAAACATGTAGCATACGAGGTGCAAAAAATCTTATGTGCTTCAAAGTTTTGGTATTAATTATATTAAATTTGGAATAAGAGGAAGTGTGCATAAATTAGGCTTCGGTGGAAATACAGTCTATTGTGGTATTTTGGGTATACTCCGGTATTTTTAAAGCTTTGTAACAAAATTAGTCACCACCCCAGGAAATTTATCAGCAAGATTTCAAAAAAGCAACAGAATACTGTCAAGATTACATATATGGTATAATACGCTGTTTACCAACCCAGTCCTCAGGGAACCCCAGACAGTCCATGTTTTTGCTTACTCTCAGCTCCCAGTGCACCTGTACCAGGTATTCGGTGTTCCTGATTGGCTGGGAGCTGGGAGGGAGCAAAAACGTGGACTGTCCGGGGTTCCCCAAGGACTGCGTTAGGAAACACTGTGAAAAAGTAGATAACCGGCCAAGCAAACATAAATATAGAAATACAGACATGCCTGCTTGGGCATATCTGTATATGTGTCTCTGTGCCCATGTGTGTCTTCACAGCCCCAATGTGCAAACTTCTGTACAGCTCATCACGTTACCTGTGACACTTTTACTGTAATGTGGTGAAAGACCTCCCAAACAGCCAGGATTAATAGGCCTGTGCTGAAGATAACGTCCTTTCCTGAAACCTGGAGAGATGCTCAGTCTCTCCCCTGAATTTACCACTCAGTGGAGTTTTGCCCTTGGTTTGAGCCTGTGATGCATAATTAACTGTATTATAAATATGTCTATCTAAGCCTTAGAAGCTGTATTCCAGGGGGAGAGATGGTAACGTGTTATGTGTGTTCTGAAACTAAATAGATAAACTGCAGAGGAAGACTGTGGCCTCAAACAGGAGAGATTATCCTGGTCAGGTCACCTTGGCAGCACTCTGGCTCCCACAATGCGGTGTGGCTCTCTGAACTTGGGGCCAGGTATGATCAAACGATGCAGGACATTTTCAGGAAGAATGAGGAACATAAAATTCAGACATCTGCCGCTGGGCGCCCGACCTGGGGAGACTGTGAAGGCTGCGAGTGTTGGCCCTGGGACTCCATCAACTTGACAGGGATGTAAATTTTAATGGCCGGCTTTGTGTGACTCGTGCTCCTCTTGGCATCTCCTCCAGATGCAGCCGTCTCTGTCTCTAGGGGAGGCACTGTTTACACAGAGCGAGGCAGGATTGGAGCCGGCCCCCGGCAGAAGACGCCTCTGCAACAGCTATGGGAGGATGTGGATCTGAGGTTCAAGCAGGCAAAATCTTGGCTGGCCAGTCTAGCGTAAAAATCCACAGGGCAGAAGTGCACTGAAAAATGTTCATTTTAATCTTTCTTCTACTAGCTTCATGAAAGTGATTTTTGGGGGGGAAAAAAAAAAAAGTGTTTCTAATCTTTATCGAATGTGGCCGAGTATACCATCTGTCAGTGTCACCAGCAATGGCAGAGTGTCACCAGCAGGACCTTGGCAGTCTCAGGCGAGCGTAACTCCGGGCCGTGACCCCCGACACGCGTATCCAATGAGCAGCTTCCGTTCTGAAAGCTCCACTTAGCATGGCACTGGTGGCTTCGCCCCGTTCTGATCTGACCAGTGAGGTGACTCATGACGTTAGCGTGCTAACCAGCAACGAGAAGGTCTCTGACCCCACGTGAGCAGAGATTGCCTCAGGCAGGGGGAGGCTTTTTCTGGGTAAGACCCTGGAAAGTCACCTTGGCAGCCGCAGCAGGTTCTGTATTCCAGGTGAATCGTGAAGAGATGGGTGATCGAGGATGGCAAGCGTACGGACATGGATGGCTGAGCTGACCAAGCAGGCGTGACTCCCAGCAGTGGCCGGGCGCCGACGGCGGGCAGGGGCAGCTGGGCCGGTCTTCTGAGCCACCAGGCTATACATATGGATTATCAGGTCCGGAAAGCAGCAGGTGGTACACAGCAGAGGGATTAAAAGGCACTGGGGAGGAGAACAAGGTGCCGTCTAATTGGCTGTGTGAGGGATGCTACCCTCCGGCTGATTGGCTGTGTGAGGGATGCTACACTGCGGCGGATTGGGTATGTGGGAGATGCTACCCTCCGGCTGATTGGGTATGTGGGGGATGCTACCCTCCGGCTGATCGGGTTTGTGAGGGATGCTACCCTCCAGCTGATTGGGTATGTGAGGGATGCTACCCTCCGGTTGACTGGGTTTGTGAGGGATGCTACCCTCTGGCTGATTGGGTATGTGAGGGATGCTGTCCCCCCAACCCCTGGCCCACTGGGAGTCTTGTACAGTAGCTCACTGTTTGCCTGCGAAACCCATCTGTACTCGCCTGCCCAAAAACCGCATGTCAGGCGCTTGTAGGAGAAAGGCCGCCAGCCCAGTGTAAGGAGTACAGTTTTACACAGCATTGCAGTGGTGTTCAGGCGGGGTGTAGTACATGGCCTTAACAGGAAAGTCGATAATAAATGCATAAAAGCAATTTACATGCCGCTGTCAGTGAAAAGGACACCTGATCCGTCAATCTTACCCCAGTGTCATCGATCATACAGAAAACTCTGTTCCTCGGCTCAGCTCCGGAGGTCTTTTGCTTTGCTTACGACTGGTTTTACGGTTTTCACTCGTCAGAGAGACGCAGAGTCTGCGTGCACGTCAGCGTCGCACATGTGACCGCGTGTGAGATTACTCCAGCCAAGACATTATGTTGCCGAGCAACTCGGGAAAGAGAAATTTTCTGCTAACAACGCAGCAGCGTGTCCTTGTTAAGGATGTATTTATAGAGGAGCTGTTAATCCCGTGAAACATCACACGTTTCACACAATTATCCAGCAGCGGTCGGGCCAGATGCTGCTGGGATTTCAGGGATTTGTGGGGAGCTCTGGAAACTTCCGGGCATTTGAACAACACGTTTGGAACGCGTCCCTAGACATGAGCATGTGACCCCCCGCCCCTGTCCATGAAAAGATGCCAGTGTAGCGCCCCCTAGCTTGTCTGGCTATGTGTTGGAGTGTGCCCCCGAATCTTTTCTTTTGGTATAAGAGATCTCTCTCTAATGTTAATCAATGCCTGCTATGGCTGGTTGTCGGCGTCTGCACACGAGCGGCACACGGTGGAAATTGGACGTCCTCAGCCCAAAACAGGGGTTTTCCCGGGGGTCGAAGTTCGTGGTCCGGGTCGTAAAGCAGGAGGGCCGGGTTAGGCTACTTGCTCGCACAGTCCCTGGAAGCTTCAATTAGCCAGCTAGGTTTGGCTAGCATTCTCTGGCTCGTCGCGGTAAAAAAATAATTTACTCAAACACCACATGTAACCCTAAACAACGTGGGGAGAATGTTCTTAAGGGACTCACTAGCTGTATATCGCTCACATTCCCCCATCACCCATCTAAAGCTGGTGTTTCACCAACTTTTCTTAACAACTTTTTTTTTTCCGTTACTCTCCCGCGTCGTCATCTCCCTGCCTCTCTCCGCTCTCCTCCCCGCTTTTTTAAAGTAACTAAATTTTATGCAGGAACCTAACTTACAAAGAGGTCACTAATAGCTGCACTTGTATGGATCTTACTAACAATAGTGGGAATACATATAGAAGGCCCATAAGGCCACAGGTATCTAATAATCAGGGGAGAAATCTGAGGGGCCGCACTGAACAATACAGAGAATAAGACCAGAAAAAATACTAACCATTAGGGAAGAAAATATATAAAACAGAGACGGGGCGGACCGAAACTGGGTGAAAACAGGAATTACCTAAACGTCCTGTGAGGGCAGGGTGACCTGACCGTGGCAGATGGAGGAAGTAGGGAACAGAGCGTGTGAGGTCTTGATTTATCTTTGGCCCATCAGAAGGAGAAGTACAGGAGGAAATCTACATGGAGGGGGATCAGCCTTACTAACAGACAGACTAGAACAAAGTTAAAATATGATGCTGTCACATAGCTGGAATAATACCAAGAGAGGGGGGCAAAGCCCAAAAGGGCTATAAGAAGGCAGGGCAGACAGGTACACTTTGAGCATCTCGAAATACATGCTGAATGTATGTCTGATAGTTGCCCCCTGATCAGCTCACGAAATAAACTTTGTGACTTGCAGCTCCTCCAGCGGCTCTAGTGTGAATCTCTTCTCATCAACGGACTCGGCGCAGTTCCAGACCAGACTCCAACAAAAATTGGGGGCTCGTCCGGGATGAGCAGGAGATTCGCAAGATTCGGCTCAGGTTGACGAGGTCCACTGGAACACAGAGAACTACAAAGCGCTGACTAGAAGAGCAGAGCCTGTTACATCGAAATCTGCATATTGGTTATCTCAAAATTCATATTTTAACTTTGTTCTAGTCTATCTGTTAGTAAGGGTAATCCCCCTCCTTGTAGATTTCCTCCTGTACTTCTCCTTCTGGTGGGCTAAAGATAAGTCAAAACCTCACACGCTCTGTTCCCTACTTCCTCCATCTGCCACGGTCAGGTCACCCTGCCCTGAGAAATTACACTTTTTTTCAATATGGGCTAAATAATTTAACAATAAACAGAATAAACATCAACTTAAATACATCAACATTTAAAATTAGCCGCCCAAAATTCCCATAGGGCTACACCAGCTCATAAAAGCTTGAGAAATTAGCGTGAAAATAACCAGTGTAGTTCTGAGCATGGTTAGGGAAATTTGTGCTGCATTAGCTGTGAACAGTGTGTAAGGTGAGTGAATGAGGCCCCAGGTCCTGTCAATCATAGCATGTAGTGACGGTATCTGCATTTGGCACTGTGTCACCGACCACTTTTAAAGAATAGAGGGGAAAAGGAACTGCTTCTTGCAGTACAATAAGGTGGCTATGTGGATAATAATTCCTACATATCTAGAGTGTATAGCTCTAGTGTACCACCACCTCATGTAAAGTGCAGTACTGTAAGTCAAACGTGGCCATCCATTTTAAACAACACCCGTACAAACTGAAATCCAACACATCAGCACAAACACTCCATCACCTACCAGAAACGACCTCATCCCCTATGTTACGCTCCAACCATAGAGGGCACATAATGTTTTCGATGCAGCAAACCCCCATACAGAGCTCAAATAAATGTACCGTGGTGAGTGCATGAGTCAGTTTAATAATGGAGATGATGGCTTTTTAAAAATGGAAGTTGTTCTCTTTATTAACAGACATTATTAGTCTGATACTACCTGCGGCACAGATGGTGAGTCCAACGATTTTCACGGCACTCACAGTTACATGCTAATGAAACACATTCCACAGAAAACATTACACGGTTATGACATTTACCATTAACATAAATACACAAATACCCATTTTCATTTACACTATTTAAAGATACTTGCGGTGCAGGGAAATCATGCCGGTAACTGCATAATTAATTCTGCTGACCAACCTCGCGGCGTCAAATTATGTCAGCCAATCGTGGACAGCGGGTGGGATCAGGACAAATGAAAAAGCCTCAAGCCTGCACCAAAACGTCATACCATGTGGTACTGCGAAAACGACGCTGATTCTGTCTATTTCGTTTGAAATGTAAGGCCACCTTATGCAGTAACCCAGATGGCAATGTTGTTAGCATAGTCAGTGCCCTGGGCTCCTCTCTCGTGGGGTTCACTGTGTGGCACAATCCTTTTATTGTCATTGCATATTAGTATACAACAAAATTTTGTTTGAAGCGAACCGTTTAACTTAGCCGCTTAAAATGACGTAAATAGAAATTTGCCCATGTGAGGTAAAAACATGCGAATTGCATTTCATCTATAAACTTAGTGATTACAAGTTCTATATCAACTGCATAACACAGTGATTATGGAAGATGTAACGATTCTCCAGTTATATCGCACGTAGCATCCAGAGGAAAGGCCGCTGTGAACCGCCCCCCCCACCCTCCCTCGTCGCCCGCTAGCCACCTGCTGGGCTGAGCACACATGCATCTGCTCATTCATGGAGAAACATGTCTGACTTGTAATTGCAAATTAAACGGCACAGTTGAGTAGCTAGCAGCATCACTCACTTGTTCTGGTGCTTGGAGCCCTGGAGATGCGCGTGGTACTGCTCGATGGAATTTAGCGTCACCTTGCATATGCCGCAGGAGTAGGTGCTGCGCAGCCCTGCACGGACGCGCACAAAAACATTACTGAGTGAAGTACATGCTCTGTACATGATGGTTTGACTTATTGACTTAGGATATTTAAACTTTTTGCAATGGCAAGTTGCAGTCAGCAAACTTTGACTTTTGATCTGTTTCTAGGCTAGTGATAACTAAATAAACTTGCATTTATTTATTTACTTTTCAATCACTGTCAGTCAGTAATTACTAATTTGCTCATTCAGTGACAGTAGCTATTTATTTACTTATCATTTATCTATCGTATTCATATTCAGCTTAGGATATTTTCCACTTAGGATGGGTTCATTGGAACATAAACCCATAATAAGTCAAGGAGCTGTATACCTGTATACCACTTAATTTCGTTGTAACCCACTTGCACAATGACCAACGAAAATCCCTGATCCTAGATTCTAACTAGGTCAGTAAAATGTCTTGTTTAAAAGAGATGTATTTTTGTAGATTTAAAAAAAAATCTAATGTTTGAAACAAAAGACAGACCAAACTATTATTATTATTATTATTATTATTATTATTATTATTATAGATAGATTGATTGATTGACTGATTGCTCCTAACTGGGGGAAAAGGAGACAGTGTTACACATTGTGATAAAGCCTTTATCTGTTTTCGTCTGCCTGGCTGGAGGGGAATACATTAGCATTTTGGTTTTAGTGCCAAATAACCTTTAGGAGTATGAAGTCAGCGCTTCACACAATGGAGGAAAGTCAAGCACAATGTGTGCCAGTGTTGATAGTGGAGAGAAATGTATCATAATATTCTGTTTTTTCAAGGTATATTTTCATGTACTGTGTACACTTTACATTTGTTTGCACTCTGTTTACTTTGTTTACACTGTGTGTAATGTCTTTGTACTTTGTCTGTTTGGTGCTATATGCAGGTTCATTTTTATATGTATCTTTGTCTGTGCACTACACTATTCACCCTGGGATGAATAAAGCATATATTAATTTTACTCTTAATCAATTAAAATGCATGGCGGGTCTTGTAAGACTGTTCTCAGCCATCCATGCCAACACGAGTGTTTCGGCTGAATATGGCAGTAACAAGGAGCTTGCTCCAAGGCAAAGAGGGAATGGTAAAAACCTGTCTGTCTGTCATTACCTCTCCTGATTTCAGCCTATGGAGTAAATTCACACTATTTTCTGAAGCCACAATCTAAAATTAGGGTGAGATAGCAGCTGCCCCTTGCATTAAAGGCTTGGGTTTCAATCTGCCATGTCGACTGTCTTCCAGATTGACACGAGATTGATCAGGCCTGTGATCAGCATCCCTGCCAAAAGTATGTGCCGCCAGAAGCTCTGTTGATGATCCCATCCACGGCGTTTCTCCAGTCACTTCTAATTTCCTGTGATTATGGCATACTGACATGCTAAAAGCTTTTAACTGGGGGTCGTTCAAGAGGAGCAGCTGGGCACTGTTCTTTAGTGACCCCTCTCCCGGACCAATGACTGTTCTTTTGTAGCCCCCTCTCCCAGACCAATGACTGTTCTTTAGTAGCCTCCTTTCCAGCCCGGACCAATGACTGTTCTTTATTAGCCTCCTCTCTGGCCCAGACCAGTGACTGTTCCTTAGGGCCCCCCTCTCCAGCCCAGACCAATGACTGTTCTTTAGTAGCCTCCTCTCTGGTCCAGACCAGTGACTGTTCTTTAGGGCCCCCCTCTCCAGCCCAGACCAATGACTGTTCTTTAGTAGCCCACTCCCCAGCCCGGACCGATGACTGTTCTTTAGTAGCCTCCTCTCTGGCCCAGACTAATGACTATTCTTTAGTAGCCTCCTCTCTGGCCCAGACCAGTGACTGTTCTTTAGGGGCCCTCTCTCCAGCCCGGACCAATGACTGTTCTTTAGTAGCCCACTCTCTCTTTCTGGCTCTCCTATATGTGTATCAATGGAGAGCATGATGGGATATGTGGAAAGAAGCATTCCAATGTACTTGTGCAAAAGGCAAATAAAAGCATCATATCAACTACCTGCCTTTGAATTTGTTTGAGGCTGAGAGACCTCAAGCATTTTTGGGTCACTTGTGAAGGCAGACATATTCCTCTGTCAATCGCGGCTTTGGAATCTGACTGAAAGGCCTGTTCTCTTACCTGAGGCATATATGTACAGTTCATGTATGGATTCACTGCATTCTGATGCCAAAAGTGACATGATGCTGACTATGCATTACACGGAGGATTATCACAATATAAAAGGCTCTCAAAGAGAGGTTTAAATGGAATGAAAAGAGAACTGATTTCTGTGGATCTTACCCATCCTAATGTAGGGCCAAGCCATAACCCCATTACTTTTCCCCATGTTGCTAGTTCAAATCCCGCGGCTGGAATTTTACTGCTGGGCCATTGAGTAAGGCTGACCCTGCATCCTCAATAAATATGTGTAATGTAAATGTGTCAGGAAACTGTCTTCAAGTTCCATACTTACAGGAAGTAAACGACCCAAGAAATATTTGCACAGTCATACAACTTAAGAATCTTGGCAGTTGTTGTTATCCCATTTGGCCTCCGTTTCCTATTGGTTATTATTGTAATTGATCATATTATTGATTGACTATTGCTGTTTTTCTCTGATTATATCTGGATGCTGTGGTGCAGGATTAAACAAGAAAAATCTTTGTGACTCCCCTGGAAAGTGGCCATAAGTGACCTAATGATACTCTGTGGGGTCTGTCAGTATCTGCTCACATCCATACGTATGCTGCATTGCTTCAGCTTATAGACCAGCGTTTCCCAATCCAGTTATCGGGGACCAGCAGACAGCCCACATGCACTGGGAGGGAGGGAGCTTTGTTTGACTCCATTTAAATACCTGACAGTTTAGATGAAGTTCAGTCGGGATCCTACAGTTGAGCGGAAGATGCTCTTTGACGTACATGAGGCTTCCAGTGTTGCCTCTCTGAAAGGATTCCCCCGAATTAAAGATGATCATACAGACGCTTCTCTACTTACGAACTTTCAACTTATAAACTTTCAGACATATGAACAAAGAGGACTGTAAGTCCAAATTGTGTTCATTGGGCTCCCGTTTCCTGTCGGCAACATCAATTTTTTTCCATCTAGTACGCAGCATAGCGTGCATATTCCCAGCATCCTAGTTCTTTGTATTTGTGTATACCCTTAAAATGATGAAATGCGACATACGAACATTTCAAGTTACAAAATTGTCTCGTTTGTAAGTAGACGAGCATCTGTATGCTGAATAGACAGGATTTGTGGCATGATGGCATACAAAGGTGGTTGTGACAAACGAGCCAATCAGCATGCAGCGTTGGTGCCGCACCCACCTGTGGTCTCCGTGGCGTCCAGGCTGCCCGCCAGCTGCTCCAACAACCTGGCCCGCGCCGCGTTCCTCTTGTGTTTCTTGCCTTCGTAGTGCTGCCGCGCCATCAGCGGGTTGTTGAACCATGCACCACACAGTCTACAATATTTTCCTGCCTCGCCGTTACACACTGGGGGCCACGGTGGCGTCTTGGAGGATGAGTCTGTAGGGCAGAGCAGGAAGGCAACTCAGGGCAGCGTCAGTGACCTACGAGGTCCTTGCAAGTAGGACCGCTGAGCAGATCTACCAATGGTATTAAATCACCTCACCCCAGGGGTCATTCCATGGGAAATTCTGACTGATATTTTCATCAAAATCCTTTTTTTAAACACAGATATGATGTTTAAAATCATAGCATACTTTTATCTCAGTCAAAACAGTTTACCACAGTCACGGACTGCTTGATGGTTCTCAAACATTTCAGGCCGTAACCCTCCAAGTAACAGTACCTGTGACCCGCGACCCCCATTATTGGTCCCCTATGGTAGATTTATCAAAACTGACTGGTTGCAGTTGTGGTTATGATGAAAGTCTTACTAATCTTGTGAGTCCCAGCAGTGTGCGAATCACTGCCCTAAAGCATGGTACTAGCTGCTCATTGTTCCTTACACTGTTCTGTATGTGTTTTTGTGGCAGATATTAGATACAAGATGCATTGGAAGCACACTGGTTTTATAATACAAAATTACACCTATACAACACAGAAATTACATAAAGTACATTCCAGATGCAGTGCCGCCGTGATCAGTCCATGATTGGGATGATTCAGATTCACCCACAACAAGGAGAAGCATCCAGAGAAAGGCAGGAGGGTTAAAGGTTTAAGGCGTCTCTGCATGCGGATCTCAGAAGAGAGCAAGAGAGTGGCACACACAGCTCAGTGCTATCTCCGCTATCTGGATTGGTCCCTGTCTTTACTGCCCTATCATTGTGACAGTAGGACCTGTTTTCCCTCAATTACACCATCTATCTCCTTCTTCTTAGGGGTCAGTCACGCACGCAGGGTCCCTGGGGGGGTTGGGGGCAGATCGAGCTGTTTACTGACCGAGCTTTTACTGCACAGGCATTGCCATTAGGGGGCCTCATGCTGCGTGAGCTACATGAAAGAACATCACGTCCTGTTTAATGTGCAGTGGGGCCTTACCTGCAGGGCTGGGGGCCAGAGGAGGCGCTGCCCCCAGGACAAGCCGCACTCGCTTCGCATGGGTCTTGCCCTGGTAGTGGGACTGGGCCACGATGGCGGAGGTGAAGAACATGTTGCAGAGGGTGCAGCACTTGTTCTGGTCGACCTCGGTCTCATCGTTGCCCTGGAGTGGGAGGCAGACCCACTGTCAGGCCCCTGTGGTCACACTGGCATAGAGGGGGACCAGGAGGACTAACAGGGATTAAAGATGCATAGTTGGGACGACCCGAGGTCTTCTAGCCCGAGTAAATATGCACTAATTAGTTCAGATAATGTACGGCATTTCCATATAGCCTCCCAGTAGATGCTTAGCTCCCATCTGTCCGTCCATCCATCCATCCATCTATCCATCTATCCATCTATTTTCTACACCTGAGTGTCAGGACTGTGGGGGTTTGGAGCCTATCGCAGAAATTGCAAACGCGAGGCAGAGAATAACCCAGGATAGGGTGTCGACCCATTGCAGGGCACACTTACACGCACACGCACCGTTCACATGCACATTCACACCTATGGGCAATTTAGCAACTGCAGTTCACCTCAGCATATTTTTTGTGCTGTAGGGGGATACCTAACGACAACAGCGGGGAGAACATGTGAGCTTTCGTAGGGACTCGAGGCAGCAGTGCTAACCACTGGCGCCGGTTTAACACCCCGTGTTTAAATGTCTAACAACGATTCTGACGCATGGTGTGAGGGGGGGGGGGGGAAGCATCACAGCCACGACTGCAGTCATGACGATGAAGACAAGGACCTGCTGGCGTCCCGCTCAGCCTCACTGAGTCACACTTACGTCAGCGCCGGGGCCCGTACGTCTTCTCAGCCTGGGGGTCGGGGGCTGGAGCCAAGTTAGAGTGACAGTAGCCCTCAAAGCCCCTTGTTTCCCCCACCTCTTTGGTGCACACTGACAAACTGCCCCCAAGACACAATCTGGATGCCAAGCCAGAAGCAGAAGGGTCACCGTTTCCCAATAGGAGCAAATTAGAAATTTTGTCTAACCAGACCCCAACCCAGCAAACACCTGTTACCCACCCTGGAACCCGTCGCCGACATCCCTTCCTGCTTCTTCAATCAACATCCATCTATTCACCTTCCAACACTTTCTGTTTATGCATTACCAATGTACTGTCTATACTGCTGTTGCGTGAAAAAAGTATGAATTAATTTATTAAATTTTATACTTACACTATTTTAAACTTCCATCCATCCATCCATCCATTTTCCAAACCACTTATCCTACTGGGAGTACCCGGAGGAAACCCCACGACGACACGGGGAGAACATGCAAACTCCACACACATGCGACCCAGGCGGAGAATAGAACCCGGGTCACAGAGGTGTGAGGCGACAGTGTTAACCACTGCACCACCATGCCGCCCCTCTCAGGAATCAGTAAGGGATGTAAATCTTTATTGGTCCCACTTTACAAAAGGCTACCCTTTGTGTCACTTATAAATGGTAGTAACTCATGAGTAAAAAGAAAATTGTGTTAAAGCTTGTTTAAACTTGTCTATTAATGATTTACAAAGTGTCACAACCTAATTAATAACCTGATTATAAACCATTCTTAAACCCTTTATGAGCAGTCTTATTGCAAAGTGGTTTATCTTTATTTTATGTCACCATAACAAATGCAAATTTATTATATAGTCTATACATAGTAAAACTACTCCTTGTTTAGTGATTACTTTTGGTTAGTGACCATTCGCAAATATGACGGTAATAAAAAAATAATTTTATGATCAATGTGAACATCCATCCACCCATCCATTTTCCAAACCGCTTATTCTACTGGGTCACGGGTCAATATGAACATTTACAATCAAATTTCCTACGCCTGAAAACAATGCAGGTAGAATATACAAATGTTGTCGGAATGCTGAAGATAAGCCAAGCTCCTCTAGCGTTGGAACAGAGCTCAGTCACTAAACAAGGAGTGGTGGTACTGTATCACCAAATATTAAACTTCAGATTAAACTACAGCTTCATGGAACATAAATGTAACCGGAATCCAAACAGCGTAGAAACAGAGGACAACGTAGAATTATACCGTAATGTAAAGTTATGAGCCATGAGTGATGCCACCCTGGATGGTTAGGTAGGCGACCTGGACCAGCAGCTGACTCATCTCTCTGTTCAGTCCATAGTTATATTTACTCACTGTGTTTCTTCAGTTCCCAGCCAGAAAATGTAGGCCTCCACCCTGATTTTAATTTTGCCCACAAACTGACCTAAATCCTTCAAACTGGTCTGCATAAGAACTATGTCCGTGTCTCTGTTCAGGGGAGAGTGATCCCTAAACACACTGTGTCGGCCCAGTGACCCAGTTTACAGGGCTGGAGCACTATGTTCCCTCCCTCTACTCCTCCTTTCACGATTCACTGGTATGTTGCAGGTGTCCAATAGGCCTGAAGGAGGCGCTGGTATAGACAATAGTTACACGGAGAGTTTAGTGAGTCCAATATCAGTCTGGCTTTGAAATGTGAAAAAGAACAGCAGGCGTGTTATTCATTGGGCTGTTTGAAGTTCTGCTCATAAGTGGGTGGAGAGACGTCGCAGTGTGGGTAGATATGGAGGAGAGGAAAGGAGCCTCCTTCAAACCAAAGGTTTTCTTCAGGTAAGTACATGGGGTCACTCTGGGAAGATCTTGTCACTTCTGGAGGTCTTTCTGCTACATGGTATAGTAATGCCATTCTGTGCCTGTAGGGGGCCCTCTCTCTTTGCCCAGCCTCACTGCCACAGGACCTGTGCCTCCTTCTGGGTAAGACACATGGAAAGGCTGATTTATTTGAACAAAGAAAGGATTTATTTGAACAAATGGATGCAAGCTTCCAGTGCCTGGCTCTCAGTCAAAACAAACCCTTGGTTGTGTGGCCTGTCAGCACTTTGATCTGCGGGAACCTTCACTGACCTACTTTTCCGGTGGCTGTCTGACAGGCAACATTTGGGAATGGAGGCTGCAAGCAACACGCCTGACTCACTTGGGCACGCGCTTCCTGGACAGCTCCATCCAATCGCCACCTATCCCGCTGTTTGATGGCCCAACACTTGACCAGACAGCACTAGGCATGTGCATTAGTCTTGTGACAGACAGTTCAGTCTCAAGGGGAGGCAAATGGGGAGTGGGGGTGAGGAAACAAAAACAGGCAGGACTGGGGTAGCTGTGCAGTGACCTGAGCAGCTGCCTTGCTGCACACATCACCCAGCAGGTGGCATGAACACGTGCAGGGTCACCTGCCCTGGTGTGTCACAGGAATCCCCTGTCTGCCCTGCCCTGTCACAGGAGGCCCCAAAATTCAAACCTAGGCTCTGTTATTATTCTGAGTCGGAACACGTAGCCAAGCTGTGGGGGTTGAGTGCCAGGCTGCAGTGCCTACAATACCGCGTTGTCTGGCCTGAGCCTCTTGGAGGGGGGGCCGCCATCCTCGGGGTGCAGCATGTAGAAGAGTCGCACCTTGTTCGCGTGCTTCTTACTCTGTGGTGGAGAGGGGCAAGGAGAGGGAGAGAGAGAGAGAGAGACTGAGAGAGCACAGACTGAAGGAGGCACTGTTTGCGTTTAATTACAGTTAAATCCTCTTGGCTGAAGGGGTCATGAAGTTTCATTTTTAAACTGGCAGAAAGTCTAATTGTCTTTAGTGAGGGAAGAAGGTTTCCTGCTAGAACGAATCCCAAGAGCCCTCACCGGCAGCTCGAGGAGCGAGGTTACAAAAGGCCAATGACTATGGATCCGTACCGCTGCACGAAGATGGATATTTTTGATTCCCCAGAAGTGCAGACTGTGCATTAACCCTGTCATCACCACAGTGGTGCTCAGAAACAGGATAACGGTAGGGGTGTATACAGGGGTGGGGCTACAGGGGATTATCTCCAGGTAAAAGCTGATTGGCCAATGGAGTGCCCTGTACCCTGTCACTCACCTATCTGAAACATATCATTGGCTAATATTAAAGTTGGCCCATCTGTATGAATTATGGCCCCTTTTATGCCGCCACCCACCTTAAAGACATCCCAGAATGGCCGTTGGATTTCAGGCTTTAGCTTCCTGCTAATTATGCTGATGCCTAAGTATGATCATATCTCTGAGTTTGAGAAAATGATAGTGTGGGTCTCTGTAGCACTAGTGCAGTGAGGCTCTGCCGGTAACCCTGCTCAGTGATTGGTGGCGTCGAGGAGTCAGAGTATTTATCAACCTGTCAAAAGCACTGGGGGGGGGGGGGGGACAAGCACATAGCACAAAGCTGTACAGGATGCATAAGGTTCTGATTCCTCTGTCTGGATGAACCTAGGAGACGTCAATAGGAGCCACTTGCTGTGAGAATGGTGGTCAGTGGAGCACCTGGCATGTGGGGGCGTCCAGCTTTTGTCAGAATCATACGCTTCCTTATAAACTTCATACAATTGCATCATGCAGCTAGAATGAATTTACACCCATGGGTGCCACCAACCGCATCAATAGCATAAACGCTTGCAGATGTAAGCCAGGGTCTGTGTGTGTGAATTTATGTCTACATCCATGGAATTTGTTGCGCGAGGGACAGTCACCTCGTAGTGGGCGATGCGCTGCGAATCGGAGATGAGCTGAGCGTTGCAGATGTTGCAGTAGCTCTCTGTGAAGAGTTCCCCGTCACACGGCCCAGCTGACTTCATCTGGACACAGACACAGACAGACATGTAAACATGCAAGAAGGCATCAGGGGCCTTTCTGTACCGACAGCATGTTGAAAGGCCAGGCTGTGGAGAAGGCCACGCTTCTTATGAAATCCAGCCTATGAAGTACAAATGTTTGAAAAATCAGACCATCCCAAATGTTTGCTTCGCCACACCATAAAGATTAAACTTATCTTTTTCAGAAACCAGCAATTTCTGTCATGTTCACACTGCAGGAACTGTACCGACTGTAGCTGATTGGAGGTAGTTTCTGAACCATTTTTTATTCCGTACTCTGGAGTGGGTGCTTTTCCCAAGACCAGGAACTACTATTTGGGACTTGTAGTGACAAACTTTGCTGGTCAGTTGACCACAAGAAAGCAGTGCTCATTAATGGAATAGTGTTCCATTGATTTTATTCTGCGGAAAACAAAAGACTGATCTGTTGATCATAATTAATAATGAATTATAAAAATGTCATACATACATAAAATGACTACATAAAATACAGATAAAAATCAGTGTCCAATTTTAACCTAATACAGGATGCAATTTGTCCCTTGATCGATCCCCCCAAAAACTAACAAAATAATGTTTTGTTATGCTCATCCTCCATTGTTTTGGGATGAGGGTGGTTTGACATGATATTACATGCGAAGTTTAACTTACAAGCTTTTTGTGTCTCCAATGCTTATTTAACATTAACGTCACAGTTCCTGTTTTGTGCCGGGAACACAACACACAAAAGATGCCAGGGTCCACAAAGGTTCCTGATTGAGGCGGCCAAAGAACCCAGAACCAGGTCAGAAAGCACCTTTTCACTCATGTTCACTCTCAGCACTTTAAATTCTTTCATTGGCATCCGTAGTTCATACACTGTAATTTCAGTACTTTGTCTTCTGATATCCAGGTTTTAGCTATAGGCATTGTGCTGGTTTTTAGCCCTCTGTGCCTTTCAGAGTCCTCTGATTAATGTATCAATGGTGAGAAAATCATCACTTCTTGGCTCAGTATGTCTAACCATCATCATTACTGTCTGCCCTCAGGATAGATTTTTCCCTTTAGACCAGTGTTCCCCAACTTGGTCCTCATGGGACCCACAGTTGGTCCACATTTTTGCTCCCTCTGAGCTCCCTGCCAGACAGGTTGGAGGGAGCAAAAATCTGGACTGTCTGTGGGTCCCCGAGGACCAGATTGGGAAACACTGCTTTCAACAATCTGTACTACGTGATGCTTGACTTCTGTTGACCTTAAATACAGCATCTGTAAGATCTGCCACAGAGAAACAGGTCTCAGACATTACCTTTCACCCACGGCCCACAGGTTCATGAAGACGTGTTTTTGAGCAGCACAATAATTGAAGACAGCAGATATTAGATGACAGTGGCACACTGATCAGCCTACTCTCTGTCCCACAGGGCTGCAGTACTCTATACAAACGCCTCACAGCCATCCGTGCCCCTGAATGCTGCCCCAGTGTCTCATGCTGGTCACCATGGAGATACAAGTTACCATGACACCACAATTGTGAAGGACAGATTCTCCCTAGCCTGTGACATAGCCCCTGCTCTGTCCTTGACAGTCAGGGTGAGAATTATTAAGGTGGTTCTCTTCACCTTTCAGGGCATCTGAGGTTCCACTGGAGCACCTTGACCGTGGTCTTTCCTCTTCCTGTGAACAAATGTACATCAGGCCTTGTGGGTGCTCAGGGACCTGGAATGCATGGATGGTTGTCATGGTCACGCATCCCTATTCAGCCAAGTCTCCTCTCTAACTGTCTGTACTCACTATGCCTCCAGGCTCTATTGCTCAGATTCAAGACTATGGATACCAGAAGCCATCTGAGCTGATAATCTGTGCCTCCCCCTACAGGAGCCCCCTCCTTGTCCTGCTGGAATCACAGCTCTGAAATTCTCAGAGTCTCTTTGCCTTGAGGAACACTGAGTCTTCTTGTATGTCAGTGGTGACCTGGAGTCTCCTTAATTCTCACCAGTCTTTGCTGATGTCTCACCTCCTCCTTTGGGATTATAATTATCCCCAATGCCCCCTTGGGCTCCCAAAATCTCCCATGTTCCACTCTCGGGGTGGTCCTGCCCTGATTATGTGACTGGGCACTTCTGGGAGACTGATGAATGGTCCAGGATTAGAATATACATGAAAAATATATCTGAGCATGGAGCTGAAAGTGATGTGGGTTTTCAATGCTCTCCACGTAAACCAAAGCCTCAAAGTCTGTCTCATGCATGCAGGCACTTCAGATATCTGTGTGTGTTTGTTTGAAGAACACTCCTGTTCACACAGGGATAGAGTGTGTAATACACACTGTGAGAGCTGTCGAAGTGCTATGCACATCTCTCCACCACTAAATTCATTGCATGAAACAACGTCATTTTTAGCCGATCCTAAGCATTTTCAGCTGATGTTTAGAGGCTAATTGCTGTGACCGGTGTCCTGCTCTGATGTTCTCTGATGTTCATGGTGTCCTGCTGCACTCTGCAGCCTCACTCTCACATTGAGCAGACTCTCGGTTCTCAGCTGTGTCTCGAACTCAGTGTCTCTGCCCTTTTGTTAATGGGCACTGGGACCGGCCTGGGAAACAGGATTAGAATGGCCATATTGGTCATCTAGATGCAGCACTGGGACTCTTGGGGGTGAGATTTCACAGCTCCCAGCCTACAGTGAAGCCTCACCCTGCTGTCAGAAACCAGCACTTTCTGCCCCGTTCATAAGGTGCCTCTAACCAAGCAGAATGCACCTGAATACCTACCATCATTACCGACTTCACATATCAGGTTTCGTAAGTACCAAGCACCTCTGCCCACGTCATTGCCCCAGTCCATAAAGCTCTTAATGTTCTCTGGACAAGCCTTTAGTGGGCCTCCCTCACAGCACATGTCAGGGTGGGGAGAATGAGGCAGCAAGCATTCAGGGCTTAGCCACCCATACAGTCAGCAGCATTATGCTATGTCACATGTCAATTCAATTCAATTCAATTCAATTCAATTCAACTGGCTGTGTTGTCATACATTCCTACATCATTTATGCAGAGGTGAGTAATTCAGGTCCAGAGAGTACAAGTCCAGACCAACATTTTGTTTCAGCCAACTGGCTAAGTATAAAGTCCCACAGTCACAGAGTACTCAAATGGATGGTTGAAACAAATCTTGGTCTGGACTATTACTCTCTGGACCTGCACTGTCCACCTTTGCGTTTATTAACTGACTGCCTGACCCCCCCTCCTGGGCAAGATAATATTATATAAAAAGACAGAATGGGCCTGCTTGCTAAAAGCAAGGTGTAGACTGTGGTCAAGGTCAAAGCCAAAGTCCATCAGTGAGTCAGTTCTCCACGTCGGCCTGTGTGGGAAGGCAGATTGAAAGCTGCACCCACAATATTACTGTGGATTATGTCACATCCATAACCCTACCCACGCTAGTGCCACCTGCGACTTACTAACAAGTGGCACAAGGTGCAGACAGCATTTCTCTAGTGTAACAGCATAAATAAGGTCCTACAAGCTTCAGGTGACTAAGAGTCTAGCCGTCCAGGTTAACTGATAGACGGCATGGAGGAAACACATCACCCCCTTCTGGTTCTTGGAGGAACGGCGTACCATCGGCTGCTACCTGCTCCCCTTGGTGGGAACCCTGACGCGGTGTGATAAGGACAGGCAGAGATGTGTGGTGGCTCTGCAGAGCAGCTGGCAGGCCTGGGGGTGATGGGCACGGTTGGCATGCAGGGATGGAGGACAGTGGACTGCATTCCTGTGTGCCATCTTAGAGACAGTGGCACACCGAGCACAGGGCTGACGACGGCTGCTTCAGTGCCTCTGCCACGGTCACGGGGAGGCAAACCCCACTCGTGGCTACTTGATACTCAGTCACTGTTGAAGTTGTATTTAATTTGTGCCTGGTCTGCTATTAAAAGCTGTAATTAGAGTTAGTCAAGTCCTCCTTCAGATGACCAATAAACATAACAACAGTACAAATGTGTAGCGGTGCAGGAAACGGGTTTTGTTTTACACACAGTACGGCGGTACACCTACGCGGAATGTAAACAGCTTTTGTTCTGCTGTAGACATTAGCCAGGAAGAGAGCATCAATTGTGCATCCAGGAATAGGAACATCTGAAAGAGCTGATGATGTGTTTGACCGAGCAACGCTATTTAGAACTGCCAAGGGGAGCCGGCAGTGACGACCTGTCAATCAGCACGCGTGTGTTTACCCGTCTGTCAGTCCCGTGAGCCGCCCGAGCTGCTTTCTGACAGACTGAGCTCGTTAAAAACTCCAATTAAACCCATCAGAATGGGTCCGGCACTAAAGCACAAGTGCAAAATTAAATACGCTACCCTGTGATTGACAAGCCAGTGAGCAGTGTGTTTGTCAACATTATCAGTCAGGCGCTGGGTGTGTGTGTGTGTGTGTGTGTGTGTGTGTGTGGAGGGGGGTGGCCTGCAAAATTAAGTCAGCTAGAGGGAGCTGCTCATTCACCATACCGATGATTCACTGCATTATTAGACCGTGCTGAATGCTGGGAAATACCAAGAGAAGTGTGTGTGTGTGTGTGTGTGTAGAGAAGTGTGTGTGATATATATACACACTCACCTAAAGGATTATTAGGAACACCATACTAATACGGTGTTTGACCCCCTTTCGCCTTCAATTCTTTAGGTGAGTGTATATACACACACACACACAGAAAAATAACTATAATTTGATCAGCGCCAAGTTCTCCGGCACCCATCGTCACTTTGTAAAAGTGTATTGGGGTTTTTTTCAGTGTACTGGGCGCTGTGTGTGTGTTTGTGGGTCAGATATATACTCACCTAAAGGATTATTAAGAACAACTGTTCAATTTCTCATTAATGCAATTATCTAATCAACCAATCACATGGCAGTTGCTTCAATGCATTTAGGGCAAGACAATCTCCTGAACTCCAAACTGAATGTCAAAATGGGAAAGAAAGGTGATTTAAGCAATTTTGAGCGTGGCAT
>JABFEA020000067.1:11975404-11990161 GCA_019775915.2 Cyphomyrus plagiostoma | reverse complement strand
TAGGTAATCACAAGAGGTAACGAGGAGGGCGTGTCACACGAGGGGCTGGAACGGGACGGACGGCGCTGATCGTAACAAGTAGACTCTTTGGGTTACATACAGTGCAGGTTTAAATAGACACAGAAACAAGGTTTGATATGATAGAGATGCATGAAATCTTTCATGTGGGGGAGATGTGGTTTGCAGCTAGAAGAGACAAAACATCACAGTATTTCCTTGCCCTTCTAAACCACCCCTTAATATTTGATGCACTGTTGTTTTTTCTTATAATGCAAATGATGAGTGATAAAGTATTTTCAATGCAAGTATTTTGTTTGAGACTAAATTTTGTTTCATTTTTATTTAATTTAATGATAAATACAGTCAATATAAAGTCAGTTTTGAATTAGTGCAGTGTTTCATATTACCACTTTTACAACAGCTAAATCTGTGTCCTTACAAACCACATGCTCAAACCTAATGTCATGCCATAATAACAGCTTTACAGATGTTTCCTTCGGGAATCTAAAGCAGACAGAGGTAGACCAAACTACGTGTGTACACAGAATTTTAGGTGAAATTTTGTTTGTTCTGGTGGGCCAAAATCCCGCACAGTTTGCAGATTTCCCTGCAGAAACACAACTATTAAACTTGGTAATTAGCTGATTAAAATGTGTTTGGGCAGGGAAAAAAACTGTGTTTGATTCTGGTACTCCGGGACCAGAATTGGATAACTGTATCAGACAATGACTCTTTGTTTCATTGAGTGCATGTATTGTAGTTTTAGTCGACTAAATATCCTGTAATTTTCATTGACTAACACTATTCTAAAGAAAAATCTGATGACTGAAATATGACTAAAACTAAACAGCATTTTTGTCAAAAGACTAAGACTGAAGGTGCCACTTAACATATGATGTGGAAGCCTGGCTTTAGATCACTGTTGGTTTCATCTGAAAAACAACAAAAAATGGAGTGAGTTTTCAAAGTTTGCTTTTCATCTACAGTAAGAAAAGATTTTTAGTGGATCTTTTCTTGACCCTCTACAGGGTTGCCAACTTTGGTCAGCTGGCTGGAGTGAGATATTCAATTCGAGACAAGTCTGCAGGTACATGCACATGCATATACATGTATGCAACAGTTTTATTACCTTGTAAATAGTCTGTAGGGTTTGCAAACTACCCCAACGCTTTTGATGTAGCCAAGTTTAGGTTTGTAATGGAATAATATAGATTTGCTGTAAGATTTCTTGCTTGAGAGCTTGAAAGTGTGAGTGTCACCCCAGATGCGTGTGAGCTGGCAACCCTGCTCTGCAATAGCTAAGGTAGCTTTGTTTGTGATCTGGAGTTTGGCTTGGTCTGTGGGGTCTATCGGGTGCATTCTTGGCCGGCAGCATTTATTCAGGGAAATGAGCTGGACGAGGGCCTGGCAGAGCAGGCTGTCTCTGCAGGCCTGAGGGCTGGTACGCATGGCCGGGTAAAGCCTGGCATGCTGGCTCCATCTCCCGTGGTGCTCAGTGATTCACTGATGTGCCGTTTTCGTGCCCATTTCTGTTAGAGCACGAGTGGATGCAGGGAACTGGTCTCTACGTCCAGTTATTCATGGGGATCGATCTCCCACAGCCAAGCTATCAACACATGAAAGTGAAGTGGAGGATTGCACCTCTCGGCTGTACCTCTAGGGGGAGCTCTGCACCCGGCATGTTCTGTATATCCTCAGACTTGGCCAATGCAAAGCAGAGTGTTTTAGTTTCAGCACAAAGGGAAACAACATAATGATGTATTTATCTGAAATAAGTATTTCTCATATTTGTTCTTTTTTGACATTTTGTAATTTGTATCCATTTCTAGGTCCTCTGTCTCCTATGAGTGTTTGTGGAAGCCTGAGAGGAGCTCTGGTGCATTGTGGGAGAGCGTAAGTGATGGAGATTGGCCAGTGTGACGGCCCCTGGGTGGTCTGAGCAGTGCAGCTCACCTACTTACCAAAATTTCTGTGACTCACCATCTCATTGAGTCAGTATTGGTCCATTGAGTCACTGCCGAACAGAGATGTAAATGTAGGAGCTGTCTTTGTTCCCACAGAGTGCTCTGATTCCTGGATGACAACCCATTATCCACACCCCCCCCCCCCACATGTCTATGCCATGATACAAACCATCACACCACTGATAGTGTGGATACAGATTTTCCCCCTCCTTCAGGTGTTTATCAGCAAGCAGAACATCAGTTAGTGAACTCAAAGTGGTGCCTAGGAGACTAGGATATCCTCTTTCATTTCTAGTCATGGTTTAGAGGTGATGGTGCTGCTTTATGGGGCCATAAGCACAAATCCCGACCAAGATTTTGTTCCAACCAACCAGTTGATCATAAAGAGTCACATTCACGGAGTACTCAGCCGATTGGTTTGATGAAAATCTTGGTCTAGATTTGTACTTTCTGGATTTGAACTTTCCACCTCTGCCCACAATTGAAATCAGGGTCAGTCAGTCCTTGGAACAGTTGGGGGTTAAGGACCTTACTCCAGGGGCCCAGCAGAGAAAACACTTACCCGACCCTGGAATTTTAACCAGCGATCTTCAGAACACAGCTTCTCCATCCGCTGGGCCACAGGTGGTTTTGCAGTATATGCAAAAGAAAACTTGCAGGCAAAGGAACCCACTGATACAAATAAAAATACGGAAGTTATATGGGTAAAACTATAGGATAAAACTCAAATAACCTAATAGTCAATGTTTGTCATAGAATGCCTAATGTAATTGCAGAGGAAAGCAGAATGTTATACAACGATATCAGGATTATGAATAATAAAAATTCTGTGGCAGTATTGGGTGATTTTAATTTATCTGGGATACACATCTCCTGGTACAGGATTGCTTTTTCACTCAATTTGTTAAAACCCCTACCAGGGAGAAGCCCTTCTCGGTCTTGTTTTCTCTAATAACCAGGATAGCATTGGAAAATGAGAGGTTTTAGAACCACTTGACAGTAGCAATCATAACATGGTTAAATTTGGGGTTAATTTTAGTGTCTGAGGAGCAAAGTCCAAATCAAAAATATATAATGTTAGGAAGGCCAACTTTAATGGTATGAGACTGAAACTGTAATCTGTAAATTACAAGTGCAAGAAGACTTCATACCTGTTTCCAGCAAAACTAAATCTAGGAAACAGGCACCAAGCTGGTTTACTACAGAAATTAAGAATAAAGTCAGGAGGAAAAGGGCTCTGTTCCACAAATGAAAAATAACTAATGATGTTGGGATAAAACAGTAGTATCTAAGTGTACAGGTTGAGTTACAACTCGCTAAAAGAAATGCAGCAGGGATTTTAGGAACTGATAGCCGGTTGTTATTAGAGGCACAATGTCACAGTGGGCCTGCGTTCATAGTCGAGTACTGCAGCGTACAATTTTAGGACCACTGTTATTCCTAATTTACAGTAACTATATTGACACCAGTATATACAGTAAACTGGTTAAATTTGTATACAACACCAAGATGGGTGGTGTAGCAGATACTGAACTAGCGGCACAGAGGCTACAGCAGGATCTTGATTTAATTAGCGACTGGGCTGATACCTGGCAGATGAAATTTAATGTAGACAAATGTAAGGTAATCCATGCAGGCAGCATAAATATAAAGTACAGATATTTTATGGATTCCACTTAAGTAAAGGTAACTGATTATGAGAAAGAGCTCAGTGTGTACAGGTATGTTGATGCTTCCATGTCCCACTCTCACCAGTGTGGGGAAGCAATTAAAAAGGCCAATAGGATACTGGGTTACATCTCTGGGTGTGTGGAATTTAAGTCAAGGGAGGTGATGCTAAGATTATACAATTCCTTGGTAAGACCCCACCTAGCATATTATGTGTAGTTTTGGTCATATCTTAAAATGGACATTGCTTCCGTAGAAGGGGTTCAACTTGGGGCTACAAGAATGATTCCTGTTCTTAAAATAATGTTGTATGAGGAGAGGTTAGCTGAGCTGAATCTGTTCAGCCATGTGCAAAGGAGACTAAAGGGGGACATGATCCAGGTATATAAGATTCTAACAGGTATAGATGTTGTGTGGTTGATCTTCCTGTTTGTGTAGTGAAAACTAAAACATTGGGTTCCTTTAAATCAGAGCTAGGTAACTAACTCTGAGCTATTTATTGAGTTCTCCCCAAACGAGCTTGATGGGCCAAATTGCCTCCTCTGTCCAACCAGAACAGTGTTGGCTATGGTGATGGCTGTTTGCTGACTGAAGCTCCCCCCCTCTCCCCCACCTCGCTGAGCCATAAGGATATAGAAGCTCTTTGAGTTCCTCTGGGTTCCTGAGTGTCACCAGGTACACAGATGCTTGACGGGACAGGAAAAAAGGATGGGAAGCCATCAGAGCCTTGAGATGAAGAGGCGATCTGAGGATACCTCCCTGCATTTCCGTGAGGAGGCCACCCTATGGGTCATGGTGAGGGGCCACCGTCATTTTTCCCATTCCCCGCTGTGAGATTGATCTTCATTGCATCCAGGGTCAGACTCCGGCACTGGGAAACAAGGCAGCTGCTCGGCACAGGGGAGCCCAGACAAAGTCGTGAAAAAAAATGCTCATATGTACAATTTATAAATAAGAATAATTACCCAAGATTAAGAGTAATGTAAAAAAACATTTATATGAAATTAAAATATTTGTGCAGGCAGAAACATGGCCACCTCTAGATATATCGAAAGAATATGTAGTTGCCTAGGACCCTGAATTATATGAATCATCATTTTCTTAGAATTGTTTAGCTTTGCCTAGGGCCCCTCGAAAGTTAGGTCCGACCCTTACTGAATCACGCTCTGAATGCATTTGTGCTAATTGCGGTATCACTTGACAGAACGATTGAGCATGACTGATAAAGCTCTGCTAAATGGCAGTGCAAGCCCTTCACTTTCAGATATGCTTATTGAGGGTGATCATGACTGACTAAAATCCTGCTGTCATGCTGGGGGTTGCAGAGTGCTTCATTTTCACAGAGCAGTTTGAAGCCATGGCTGCCCTCCACCTTTCTGCCAGCCTGCCCTGACCTAACAAAGCTCCGCCTCCCATGGAGGGCGGAACTTCGTTTTGCAGCTGTCAATTGGCTGATCTGCCGATCAGCCAGTTTGGGTTGTCTAGTGTGATTGGGTGATTCTCAGCAGGATGTGAAGGGCATATATAAATGATTTTGCCATTGAGCACGCCACGTTAAACATTTTAAATAGATGTTAGCGAAATGGGTTAATGTATAGTAGAGACAGATGGTCTTTAGAATTTTCCATTCCAATTATGAGACTGAGTTATGGGAGCAATTGCCAGCGAGGTTGCCAGATGTGGATTTCGATTTCCTGCAGGGTTTGTTTAGCTTTGTCTGTGTGTTGAGTGAGCGGTTCGGTAATGACAAACCCTGCAGTCTCAAGCCCAGTAGATCCTAATGGAGTGATACATTAAAGGAGAGTTTCCATGTGCTAATTACCTGCCAGAAACAATAATTAAAGCTGTATCGGCCTACACAGCCTAAGATTAAACGAGGAGACCAGCTAATCATCCCCGCAGGGAATCAGTGGCATAATTGAGTGATGATTCGTTATGGAGCACTGATGAACAACCCAGGCAAAGTACCACGGATCAGTGACACTAATTCCGTTTTTAATTAGACCGCCATTGACCGGACCTCATTCACTCTCATCACCCTGCTCCGTCCCAGACTCTGCCTGCCTCGCTGTGCTGTGATCGATTCAGCTTTTGTCAGTTTCCTGTCAGCTCTTTGACTCCAGAACCTGGGGGTGGGGAGGTCACACCACAGACGCCCGTGGCTGGGGTTTGTTACCATTTGTAAAGCTGAATTTCCAGGTTGGTGTTCAGTAAGGGGGGGTGGAACAGATGGGCAGAACGCAGGGATGCTGTGAAGGCCATTTGGCCCAGATTGGCTCATGTGAGGGCTGTCCACCCTCCCCCGAGGTAACAACCCGTCCATCCTAGTGTCTCCACTAAACTTCAATACTCTGCTTTTTCCTCCCTGATCCTCCCACTCCCAGGCCCTGAGCTCCGACCAATATCACAGCAAAAGCTCCACCCATAGACGATTTTCCAGCGTTTTACGATTTCTGTTTGGTGTGTGTGCTGGACATTACACTGCATTTAGTTTGGCATAGCTTGTAATGAATGACTGTTTAAACTCCTTCACTACCATCTCAACCCCCTGGGAGAAAACCTAGAGGTGCCTCCCCTGAGGATTTGGTCATCCAATGGTTGCTGACCATATTTAACAGTGCTGGGCGATGATATTCGCAACAATAAAAATGTTGTTTAGCTGCTTGGGACTTTGTGCATGTAGTACAGGCGTATGGTGGGATGGGATGACGATGAATGCTGCTCTTAACAAAGTGGTTTTAGCTGAAGGAGCCTTGCAGATTTCATCTGGCTCTTTGCATGGTAAACATACCTTCATTGGCATTCTACAGGTGCAATTAAGTACATTATCTGTACAACGAAATGTAAGTGTTTTTTGGGGTTAAGGGCCTTGCTAAAGGGCTGAATGGTGACATCACTGTGCCAGCCACAGGATTTGTGCCTTCCGATTATGGATACTGAGGCCTAGCTTCCAAAACCACGCACCCCTCTGTACACGCATGGCCTCTCGAAGTTCATCGCATCTCCATGACTTTGCTGCCATTCCATGAGAAAATTAGAGGAAAATCATCCCAACGTGGCCTCTGAATAAGCTTACCGATTTGTGTCATATCAGTATTTTATTTAAAAATGTTTTTTCAGTACTGTAACTACTTACAAAAAGCTAAATAAAAAATCTTATTCTTATTGTTAAGTTTTAAATTCATTTTATATTACAGAAACAGTGAACGCAGATGCCTAGTCTGTAGATTGGGTGTACCATAGATGTATATTTTAAGCAAATAATATCTGTTCTAAAAAGAGAGATGATGATTTATAATGACGGTGAGCAGAGGTGGCCCACACCAGTGAGTGGGCAGGAGCGGAGCTTTTCACGTCCCAGGCTGGAATCTTAATCCTCCTATTGAGAGTAGTGTGGTGCAGACCCTCATTTGACCTGTAGGGGCACTGTACTGTCAAACACTCCATCATTTCTGGTAGGCCACCCTTCCTTTGGGGAGAAAGGATGCTGCCATGACCATATTTCTATCTCACCTAGCTGTCATTAAAACAATCTGTTTTACATTACATATATATATACATACAGTACAACATATATGTGTAAATGTTGTATATATTTTTTTCGATATCTGCAATTACAGAGATACTAATATCAGTGAATCCTTGTTGGTGCCAGTTCTGAATAGACCATGCATTGGTGTTTCTCAGTTTCTGGGTCCCATATTTGAAAACACGCATTCTCTCAGACAGACCAGGTGTGTCATTGGTGAGCTCAGTAGCCATTCACATTTGCTTTTACTTGCATGTAAACCACCACTCACCCATCTGTCTTCTACTCCCCTTTCTCTCAAATCCCTCACTCTCTCTCGCATCATGCCCTGCTTGCACTCCACACGTTTTTTAAATCCTTACACGTCTTTTAAATCCTTTATAATTGAAATTACACAGCTTGGCCAAAAATAGTCACTATTTAATCAGTACGTAAGAACCAATGATTGTCTCATTATTACAGCCCAGCAATGTTATGCCGCAATACAATGAAGTCAGCTGACTTTGTGAATCTACTGAATGGCCAGGTTGTCCCATCAATGGATTTTTTCTTTCCTAATGGCATGGGCATATTTCAGGACAGTAAGTCACTCATTGGGCTTGAATTGTCAAAGAGTGGTTCAGGAGCATATGACAAATCACTTTCACACATGAATTGGCCACCAGAGAGTCCTCACCTTAACCTCACAGAAAGTCTTTGAGATGTGCTGAAGAAGACTTTGCAGAGTGGTTCAACTCACCTGTCATCAATACAAGATCCCGACGAGAAATGAATGCAAATCTGGATGTTGCAACGTTGCATAAGCACGTGGAAACAATGCACTGGCGAATGTGTACCATAATCAAAGCTAAAGGTGGTCCAACAAATATTAAAGTGTGTGACTTTTTTTTGGCCAGCAGTGTAGATTACAGGTGGCCGTTGCAGACATACTGGCGTCTGATGTCTTTGCCGCACAAGGATGCATTCATGTTGTGAAATATCCTATTGCATATATGGGCTAAGATGGATGTATGTCCCACGGTACTGAAGGACAGTGCTTGATAGGAAACAGAGTCTAAAATGGCAGAAAGTTGTGTGTAATGAAGGAGCAGGGTGGATCCTCTGGACGTCACTGGAACACGGTGTGGAAGATAGGGCAGCGATGGGACTTCATGCGCTTGATGGCAAACTTGAGCTCCTTGCTCTTCTTGTCCCACCTGTGGATGGTGGTGAGGAGCAGCTGCTGGCCCACATGGCGGCCCATGATGAGGAAGCTGCCCTGCAGGCTGTCCAGCTGCGCGCAGGTGCAGTCGGCGCCATTCCTGATGCGCAGCACCAGCTTCTTCTGGCCTTTCCTGCGAAGCTCCCCCGCCTTTAGCATCTTCCACTTCTTCTGCGCCGCGATCACCTTGCGGTCGTTCTTTTCCTTCTTAACCTCCTTGATCTTCATCCTTAGCGCTGGAGCGGAGATAAGGTACATTAGTGACCTTCAGCCCATGCTGTGGGAGTATTGTGGTGGCGCTTGCCTGTATGTATGTATGGATGGATGGCCGCAGTGTCCGTTTTGCAAAGGTCCTGTGGTTGTACCGCGCTGGATTGACTCCTAACGCTCTATTTAAAACATGCAACTAGTCCAAATTTTACAGCCAGTTCTTTTGGAGCGTGAAATGAGTATTACTTACAAAACGTTCCCCGCGTTCCCAGCGAATTAGTGGGCCTTTCATTGAACCTGTCTTTCAGGCAGACCACTAGCTCTCCATATGGATGTGTGAAAGCCTTTCATTCTTGCTATGTGCTGCGGCTCTGCCTTTTTTTCAGATTTCCCGTCTTTGCTATTGGATTCCAGGCTCCCTGCTGAAGGTCAGGCGACCGTGTAAATATTATATCAACTGTGAGGGCCTGAGCACCTCTGAGTGGGAAACGGGGGCGCACCAGCGGTGAGCAGGACCCACAAAGACGCTTGCTGAAACTCAGTCTGCTGGCTCCAACAGAAAACCCTTTTGCAGCTCTCAGCAGAAGGTCCCTTGAAGACCGTGGAGGGCTGCACAGGGGTCACCTGAGCCCTCCGACAGGCGCCTGTCCTCATATGCAGCTGAGATATCTGCTGAGTCGGCTTTGGCCCTAGATAGCTGTGAACAAAGATACTGAAAAAGGGGCTCCGTTTAGCAGCCCATGCTCTCCCCCAGCACCATGTAGTGGTACAGGCCGAAGCACAACTGTGCAATATAATTTAGACAGGTGCAACAGGGTAGGTGGGGGTGCTGAGATCTGGGCTCATGGAGTACAGCATCTATTCCAAATGGCAGAGGAATGAAAAGACTGGACGGAATGCCCTCGTCTGCCCAGTAGTGGGACGGCAAAGGCCCATCGTAGTGATGGAACAGTTTGAATAGTAAATATTCATGATTATTGTGGAAGGTGTGGACCTATGACCAATGGTAGGGATCGAGCAGGTATGCAGGCTGAGTGATTCCAGAAGTTGGCTTTTTGATTGTATAAACCATCACTCAGAGCATAACCCTGGGGGTCTGCACTTCGTCCAACCTGAGTGTGCTTCAGAGAGGGGCTGATTGTCCTGCCTCACTAACGTTTCTCACTAATTAGTGATTTATGGCATTCAGTCATTTAACACCGCAGGCTTTCAGCGTGCAGACCTGGGACCCATTTAGCTCCAGTGCTAATAGTGATGTGTGTATATACTGATTATTTGGAGATGCTTAACTCTGACCTAATGATATGTGAGACTTTTTCTGGCGACTGCTATCATGGGAATGAGAAAGGAGCGACAGGCAGGATTAACTGGGATGTAACGCAGTTAGACTTTATCTTTGAGATCTCCCGGTCATGCTCAGGGACAGTTTCCAGTCTTGGGTGATGGACTGCCAATGACACCTTGATTTGAGGTGGGCCTGTAAGGGAGAGCTACCAGCAAACCTGTCCAGAAAAGGACAGAAGTGGTACCATGTGTGGGAGTATATTCAGAGACCCAGAGCCAGCAGGGGTGGTGAGCAGTGGTGCCCCCACATGGCAGCCAGGAAAAGCCTTCACTGGGGGAGGGGGGTCCTGCTCTGGCCAGACAATGCTGCAATGTCTGGGTCCAGACTCCTTATATGAATTGACCCCGGGGGGGATCTGGTTCTGATAGCCTATACACCCTGTTCTAGTTCTGCTCCCAATCAACCCCCTCTTTTGCAACATTAACAGCCAATAGCATTCTAGGCCTCAGCCACCAATCTGATGGTAGTTTTTTTCTTCTCTGGCCTGTCAGCTCTCACTAGCCAATTAGATGGGCCAAGTATCACCAGTATGATCATCACACCTATTGACAGCTGCAGTTTATCTGCTATTGTCTAGGAGAAAAAAAAATAAGATTTGTTCCTGCTTAGAATAACATTTTTGCCAATTTACTTTGATGTGGACAAACATCACAGTCAATGCACAGGGGGCTTAGTGATTGATGTCGCATTCAAGAGAAAGCGGAGCAGACCACAAAAACCAACAGCGATGACGCAAAGCAGGCTTGTTCTGAAAGGAGATCAGGCACTGCTTGTACTCCTTCTCCAACCCTGCACACTATACCCACAACATAAGTCACACTGCCCCCTGTCAGGCTCCCTGAGAAATTACACCTACGCTCCATTCACTTTATGTCAAGGCTTCATCTATCATGGCTCCTGAGTTATCGGCAAATGTCTTCACGTCCTGGTATGTACTACAAATAACCGTTCACCATATGTTTTAATGTTATTTATCACTTTTATAACCTACTAGAAGTGTTTTCTAATGTACCCCGTGGGAATAAGTAACAGAGTCTTTCATCACACAAATGATCGCACCGGTCATCTGCAGGAGGGCTGTATTAGACAATCAGCAGTAACTCCACTGCTTTTGGCTGCACCACTCACACTGTCATCTCACACGGGAACCACGTTAGGGGCAGCTTCAAGACTCAACCTTTGGGGGTGGGGGTGGGGGCAGTTGAGTTGCCGCTTTCAGTGTTCCCAACAATAAAATTTGCAGGGGCAGAGGGGAATGTAAAATTTGTATAGAATGTACATGAAAGTATGCGACAAATCGTTAAATGGATTTAGAAAAATAATTTAAGCGTGAGAGTCTGACGAAGATGTCATTCACTGATGTGAAACAGTGAAACTTACTGGTACCTGAAAAGCCAAAACACACTACCTAAGCGATGACCAAGTGTCAGTGTTGCTGTCCCATGCGCAATGTCACGTGCAGTAGGCATGTCATGCCATGGTGCTGAGGAATGGAGTGCCCTCTAGCTGCCAGGAAAGCAAACCTGACAGGTTCTCTGTCTGAGAGAGATTATCTCTGCTGTGCAGAAGCCCTGTTCTGATCTTGTGATGAGTGGTTGGTGATGTATAAATGCGATACTAGTCAGTTATTTCACTGCTGACTATGACGCATGGAAGTGAGACTTATGTCATAAGGATGCTCTTAATTCATTTATTTTCTGCATGCTGTAGTTTACTGCCTGTCCAGGAGGCAGTTCATCTTTTCCCACAGTGCTGAACATGATTTATAACAGCAACACTCAACTTCATCTTTTTATCTTTATGGCTGTTAGCGGAGCAGTTTGCAGACATTTCTACAGCCCTCCGCTTTCTTCACTTTGGGAAGTCCACACAAAGGACCGATTGTCTTTATCTCTGGATATTTCAAAGAGCTTCTCTCAGAATGATTAAAGTTTACATATAAACATCTGATAACAAAACGGTTTGTAAGACTCCTTGAACCAGCACAGGAATTGTAAAAGCCTGTCCCAAAAATCAGCCTTTGGACACTGAGAGTGGTTAAATAGGGTGGTAGGATAACCCAGTGGGATGTTTTATTGTTCTTTTCACACTATTCATTCTTAGTTTTGGCCGCTGGAATAGGATGATTAGTAGGTCAGTAACTGTTGTAGCTTCCTGTCTATATCAACCTAACTGCAATTAAAACAAGGAGTTGGGTGATGGAAAGCTGGTACATTTTGGTGAAAACTGTAAGTGATCAAAAAGTCTCATTATTAAGCTGCTATTATTATTATTATTATTACTGAAAAATAATGCTAGCAGTTAAACAGACTCACTGAGTCATAAAATGCATAACTGAAGGCTCCATTGATCTGATAACTTAGATAAAAAATGCTGGGGGCATGTCGCATCTGGTTGACTTACCTCAGCCATTTTGGACAGCAGTGGTTGACAGCAGTGTCTTAGAACTACTTCTCCACTGGGGGTCAAAGCATATCCCACTGGTGTATTCATTTTTAAGCCAGAAATGAAGGCTGGATAACATCTTTCAGTGTGTAAACAATGGCTGGGTAACATCTTTCAGTGTGTAAACAAAGGCCGGGTAACATCTTTCAGTGTGTAAACAATGGCTGGGTAACATCTTTCAGTGTGTAAACAATGGCTGGGTAACATCTTTCAGTGTGTAAACAAAGGCTGGGTAACATCTTTCAGTGTGTAAACAAAGGCTGGTTAGCATCTTTCAGTGTGTAAACAATGGCTGGGTGACATCTTTCATTGTGTAAACAAAGGCCAGGTAACATCTTTCAGTGTGTAAACAATGGCTGAGTAACATCTTTCAGTGTCAGATAATGGCTGTATAATGCCTTTCTCGGTGTAAACCTGGGGTATAAACCTGACATACGATTTAATCTGGACCATGCAATGGATCCCCACCATGCTCAACCAACCATTCACTGGTCAGCAGAGAAATGTACTGGTGTGGACCCTCCCCATGTTGGGTGATATCTACCCCCCCCCCCTTCCCCACAGGAAACTTTTACTGGGGGCAGTGGACCTTGGATTAGTTTCGCTAATGGAATCTGGACCTCATAGAAAAATTATTGACTACCCCTGGTGTACCCTAGATGACATTTTTCAGTGTAAAATATGGCTTGGAAATATCATGGTATGTAACAAGGTACATAAACTGTGTTGTTTGTGTTACTGTCAGTCTCTTACCGAAATCAGAGGCACAAAAGTGGTCCAGGATGGTGTCTGCCTTCAGCTCACTGTCACAAGGTGGGCAGACTTCGGAAGCTGAGGGGAGAGGAAGGAATGAAGTCAAGGTCATTATTTGGTGCATCTGTTATATCCTATTAAGAAAGACGCTCTGGACAACATTAATAAACTGGTGTAAGTTTTCTTGAGTAAATGATAAATCAGAAACAAAGTGTCTACTATATGGAGTAGGTAATAAAGAATGGTAGATGCCAGTTACTTATTGTCAGTTTCAACTTATTTCACGGAAGATTGTGATTCTTTTTGAAAAAATGGAGGGAAGCCAATTATTTTGGCCATAGTTGTATATGCAGAAAGAAGTAATTTGTGTATGTCCCATTTTTAAATGTTTGCAGATAACATAAGTTTCTGTTGTGGCGGAATGATCTGTACGTGTATTTTTGGGAGATCGCAGCGGGATCTGGCTTACGATGGAGCCAGCAGGCCTGTTGAGTTTTATGGTTGTCGAAATGTTGTGATGTCCTCACCTCCTTATGTAGCTTCCCTAACATGCATCCTTAGGTTTGGACGGGTATAGTAGTGGAGGGCAAACAGTTATTAATGATAAATGTGACTGCCATGTGGAGAGACTCAGCAAGTCGTGGTATTGAAATGCATGGGACGTAGCTTGTTTATGCTTTAAAGCAGCGGCAGATACTAACTGTTCCTTCGCTTTCTTCTTCATAAAACTGATATGAAGCCTTACTCAAAGAAACAAGGTGAATTCAGCCTTGTCTCTGTTACTCTCATGCAGGTGACAATATCGGCCAATAGGCTGCTAATGGAGGTTGCTGTCAGGTATGGAGAGGAGTGGAGGATGCAGAGAGGAGGCTGTCCAGGAAAGTTGTGCTGAGATTCCTCCCTGAGAGGCTTCTGAACCCCAGGAGCTGGAGCTGGGCTTTGGTGTGAGCTGCAGGCCATCTTCAACTTGGCAAGCATGTAAAAACCCTTTACATCTCAGTCCTCTTGCCTTTATCTTAGGAACGGCTTGGAAATGCGACTTTAAGTCTGTGATCTACAGGGGTCATCATCTGGATTTATAACCTGAAATGCGTTAGGTCTCCCGGAGGTACTAACAGATGTGAAGAGAAGCAGAACTGGATGCCAGGGGACAGAGACACGTCACTGTGTTGCTCTGATGAGCATAACTCACAGCCATCCTCTCCATATCTTGCCTAGCTGGAAGACCTTCCCTATCATGGCTAATTTCACTGGTGATATCCTGTCCTCCTCTAGGTGTTATTTACAGTCGCATGTTGCCCTAAAACCCCAATAATATGTGTTCTGTGTCCTGTCCGGCCCTGAATAAAGTGTAACATGATGCCACGTCTTCTCCTCTGGCCCTAATACAAAAGGCACACAGAGATCATGCATACGGCCCACTCATACCCGTCAGGCAGGCTTGCTGTAACTAATACAGCATCTGGCACGGCGGTGTGGACGATGGCACTGCCAGGGAGTGCCGAGGAGTCGTGAGACTTCAGTCTTGGACTTTGAAGGCCCCATGGGGGTAGAGGGGCATGAGCCGCTGGCACGGAAAGACCACAACCTCCGGCACTCTTTGCGTTCCGCAGTGTGTGTATCTTTCCGTGCCAGCGGCTCA